>CM032339.1:56325126-56925126 GCA_019022885.1 Schlechtendalia chinensis
CATTGTAATCGTTTATTTTTTGTGACATTCTACGTAAACCATAGTCGATGGAAAACTCAAAGACAAGTGCCAGACAGGGTATAGTGCTTGAATACAAACAATTAGCTAAATTAAAATTATAAAAATATCAAACAGTATATTTTGATAATTCTGCTAAGAATTATACTAGACAGGACACGAAGTACATGAATTTAAATCTTTTTCCCATTGTTTTCGGAGATTTTGAAATTACAAAATGGGAAATATCTGTTTATACAAAAAAGAACAAATCTTTGACATATCATTGCAAAAGACATTTAGTCTAGTCAAAATATAAATACACAATGCAGTGGTAAATAATGCGTAGGCATAATCCCACTCAGAATATGACGATCCTAATATGACTACTAGGAGTGGACTAAATAATATAGGATGCGTTACACATAAGGCTGGTTACATATACGTGTTCTTAAATCTAGCAAAATTTTTCTAAAGGAAACAAAGTACATTACGAATAATCTTAAAGACGAGAGAATTGAAATGTGAAGTGGAATAATTAGTGGAAAATGGAGACCAATACTAGCAATGCGTTGAAGACGTTACTAATTATAATTTTAATTTTTACACTAAGTTATTTTTTTTTTTATTATTACATATTTCAATTATTCATTTGTTTATATATATATATAATTTAATTACTTAAGTTGATTTTATTCTATGTTAAAATTTAAATATGCCCAACCAATTTTGCTCATTATCCTCATTTGCAGGTAATTAACCATAGAAAAGATATATCATAATAATTTTTATTTATTTTCAGCTCCCTTTTTCGTAAGAAAAAAACGCTATTGTTTAGAAGGTCATTAAAAGACTCAACTTGACATTCTAAAATACATATATCTTATATAAAACATCAATAATAAATAAAATTTATCGATTTTGTTTTAGAATGTTTAAGTAAGAATATAGATTATCAATTATTGTAAATATTGCGATATAATAAATATATATACATTTAAATATACATTATAAAACATTTGGAAAATGAAAGCCAAATTTAGGTAAGATGTATAAAATATTATTGCATTATAAACTAAACGATTTAAATTGTATGTTGCAATGATAGATTTCCGTATACATAATTGTTGTCAAAAAGATATATATGAATGGATAATGAGTATATAATGTTTAGTATTCATTGTTCTGTTCATGTCTCCAGAAAAAAATCCATTTAAGTTTTTCGTACATTGTTTCATATTCTTTAATGGATACTATTTGGGCAATTACCATTTTTTTTTTATATGATCCCTTAACAATAACATTAAAAATTTTCAATATTTATCAGTATATTATGATACATAATGATTTGCTATTCTTCATAAAAAATCTATCTAAGAACATTAAATAGGTAAATCACAATATATTATCATGAAAATTATAACCGTAATATAACAAAACAATTTACGTTTTACTTAATTATGGACAAAACATTTGTTATTAATGCAAATGACATATTATTCGATGTTATAATATATAGATAAGAAGTTATTGTTATTGTATTTTTTATTCAAGAAGCTTTCATAATTACGATTAGTAGGGCTCAGGAGTTATAAGAGTTAAAAATGGAAATATGCATGCAAATATGAATGAAAAAATTGTTAAATATACATAAAAAAATGTAAATATGCTGTTGTGAACTTAGCACAACAAATAGAATAAAATATTCACTGAAGTAATTAGTTCTAAAATAAACTTTATTGTATAATTGATTCAAATAGAAATATAAAAATATTCTGGTCGCTTATTCGGTTTATTCACGACTCTGCACCATACTAGGACTATCCTGACCTACCCACTGACTAGTGGGGCAGACGCTCGTTACGCGAAAGGCTACGTGGCCAAAAAGATTCAATCAGCTCATTCCGAGTGTCAGCTCACTGTGTCGTCAATTCATAGATTACTATACATTCATACCATATCATACACAAATAACACTCTGCTTATACTCATATAGCGGGCGTTCTTAACAATGCAAAAAAATGAAAAAATATGAAAAAAATTATTTGAAGTCCAACAAAAAACGCCTCTAATGTTGTTATTAATATGCATAAAAAAATTTATAATATAGAAATTTAAATTAATTAAGTATTTAAAATATGACACGAAACTGGTTGGCATTTTGACATTTTTTTTTATTGAACTTAAAAATTAGTTTAAAAAAATTATCATTAATAAGCAAACAAATATAGATAGTTTTTGATCATATTTTTACGAACGTTATAACTAAGGTTTCACAGATATTTGAAACAATTATATTAAATAAATAAATAATTAAATAAAATAGTATTTATTTTTCAGTCTGTTCACTTATACATAGTTTTACAGAGATATAGTGTAAAATAAGATAACTAAAAATCTTGGTCAACAATGCATTAAATATGAGCATATTAGTTGATATATAATTTTAGTGTTTCATTTATATAAGTTTATATAAGGCATTCTAATCTAGTTTGTATAAATGAAAATCATCAAACAAAATCTTAAAATTAAAATACATATTTTTAAATAATTTTTTTTATGGTAATAAAAACATGAAGAAATACATTTTTTTTATTATAATCATTTTTGTATTAATTTAAATAATCGTCTAGATCAAGTCATAGAATATAAAGACATAAATGGTAATACACATTTAGAAATAATTCTTTTTTATTTGTAGCGCATAAAACATAATATATTTTTAATTCAATTTGTTAAATAACAATATTGTTGAACTGCTTTTGTATTTACAACAGTGATATCATACTATATTAAAAAACCTATGTTAAAACATACATATAAAAAATTGTTTTATTATGTTACAATGTACAACACAATTAAATCATATGAACATTAAACTTTTAAAATATTTTTATAATTTAGAAAACTTCGATGGAACACAAGCCTTCGAATATGCAATTGAACATCGTGAGTGACATTATAATAATAATTTCACCATTCATAGTAGGTTATTTCACCAAAATTTAACGGTTATGTTCAGTTTTTAATGTGGAGGGATGTAGGGAGACATCATTATTCTTCTTTGCTTAGATAAGTTTTGCATTCCCTTTAGTTAAAAACTAAATTTGTTGTTTTTTACATAATATTCAAATATTAAATAAAAAAAGTTTAAAAAATTTTATTTAGTTGTATATTGTTTGCAAGATCATTATTATAAAAAAGTCTATTTCGGTTTAAACCAAAATTGTATTATGTATTAGAGTTACATATTATGTTTAATGACTGAGTTTTATTAACTGATTTTATATAAGAGATTCTAAGTTTCAAAAAAAACTTCAAAGCAAAATTAACCTTTGAATGGGTTTAGGAGATGTTTAGCGTTTTTTTCATTAGCATTAGTTCCCCTTTGATATTATTTCACTTTAACCACAGGTTATGTTACTGAATTAACAATTTAATATTAACCGAATTAGACGCGCCGACTTATAAAAAATATTGGGGGGGCCTATAACGGGAGTCTTGCCCTGGGATATCTTCTAAATTTTAGATGAAAAATAGTGAGTCTTAAAGTTTTTTTAAGCATTTTAGAGTCATATGATGAACATTAGAACCCCGAAAACTCGACTCTCGATAATTCGACACTCCGGGAAACTCGACAAGCCTGACACATTTTTTGACTTTAAAAAAGAAACAAAACATAAACACGCACGGTATTTTCGTAAAAAGCTAATTTAATATAAATTAATAATTATGCTTATAGATTATTACAGAGTAGTGAATATATAGCTTTGAAAAGACTGAAATTATATTTAAATAAATCCCATTAAAAGAATAAAACATAAAATATTGCTGTCGCTCAGTAATAGCACTTTAATTAATAAGTGAAATAGCTAATTTAAGCATACTTTGAATAAGGCTCAGGTTCATTAAATAAAAACAATATCTCAAAGGTAATGCTTTAATATAGTTAATAAAGTTAATACAGTATGCCTAATACTTTCAGTCAAAAAGTATGTAAATAACGGGTTTTAATTGAGTCTTACACCCTCAAAATACTTAAGTATTTGAAAATAATTAATACAGTACTATTGTAATATAGAAATATAGTACTAAACTAGTACTAATATTTCGGAACTGAAAATTTAACATTCTGTATGTATTTAATTCTCTATTTTATAAAGATTTTTAATATTGCTCTAAATACCAATATTAGGGCTAGTGTGTCTTTAGAAAGGTTTAAAAGATAACTATTATCAAACAAAGAAAATAAAAAATACCAACATAATTTTATGATTTTACAAAGCATAATATAGCTAATAATTTTCTTAAATTAATGGGGGGGCTCGGCCCTACCAAAACTTTTTTTGAGGGGGCTCGGGCCCCCTCAGGCCCCATGGAGTCAGCGCCTTTGAACCGAATCCTTCATTAATCCTAATTACATTGTTATTACAATAGTCACTCACTGTGTCTATCTGTCTATGCAAGGTTTCTTAATAAAGACAACAGCTGTTTGCTGATATCATGCTAAAGTTTGAGAATGGTCAATTATCTGCGGGAAATGAAAAAGTTGACCTTACAAACAATAATATATGCATTTAACATGTCTACTGAGCTATTTAGTTGGATTAATGAAATGCCGTTTCTGATATACCAATATTATTACTAACTTATTAGTAAGTAAATAAAATAAATGAATTAGTTCTCTCAATGTTTGATGCGCAGATACAAATGTATTATTCAGTTTATCCCGAATTCGATAAGAAATAAACATTATATAAACTAAAAGAATTTTCAAGCAAGGACTGGTTGATTTTATCGGTTCTAGCTTCGGTTCGGTTCTTAAAATATAATTCGGTACTGGTTTTAGTTCCGGTTCGTGAATATTGTGATTTTCGATTCTAGTTCCGGTTCCGGTTAATACCGGTACTAACAGGTCCTCAAAATTATAGAAATTAGGATTAAAATGTGATAATTTATCAATTATACTGAGGTATAATTATTAAAGGTTTAATAGTTTGTTTAACCGTCTTCAGCTTACAAGTAATATTACCAATAGTTACTTAGTCTGACTAATCATTAAAGTTTTATATATTTTCATACTTTTTTGAGAAATTCATGAGACTTTTACACAATCACATGTGAGAATATTTTTCTTATAATCTTCTTATCGTCCATTAATATTGATAATTTGATTGTATGACATTTGTTCGGTCGTGATAGTCAGCACAAGTGGCAGCACTGCGACCGCCGTAAGCCGTCGCCCCCACTTACCACTCCACAGCACTATTGTCGTTGACACATGATCGGCATAAACATAACCACGTTTTTATTATTATTCTCTCTTGCCGCGATCGTCGTGAATGTATCGTTCTCCTTTTTTCTGTGTGTGCGCGCGTCGGCCACATTTATTGCTTTTCGTCTTGCCTTTGGCGGCACGCCGACGAAATTGCATGTTACCGACCGTTCGCTGCTGTTTCGACATCGCCGTATGCAAGCCTTTGCGCCTACCAGTTTTGATATCCATCATTGTCCGCAGTCGTCGTCGTACCCGTGGGTCTTAACGATTTCCTCTGTCTTCAACGATACTTTAACGGAATTCGTCCACGTTTGTGTCTTTCGCACACACCTAATTATCCGTTGTTTCGCGTTTACGCATTGATTATTATACAACGGTCTCGTTTGCTTTTAACGGTAATTTTAACAGCACCTAGCTACGTGTGTCAACTGCGATCAGGTCGTATTATATGTATATTTATTCTCTTTTCTTTTCTTTTATCTTACATTTAAATTATATGATTGATATTGTATATATATATATATATTTAAGTTGTGAGCCCATTACATATTATAATTTGTCGTTTTATATGTATCTCCGCCATACTGTCATTTTACACTTACGAAATTTGCATGTTATAAGTAATTAGTTTAGATTTTAATTTTGTTATTACAGTCCACTATTTATATATATATATAAATATTGTCTTTTATTTTATATATATGTTTTTCCATTTTTTTAATCCACCGGCCACAAATTATTAGCATCCGGCCCTTTCCGGCGATTTGTTTCGCGTAACGGAGGTCGGTGCGTACAACATTGTTTTCAGATGTATCCACGTGTTTAGTTTTTGACTGACGTTTCGGACTCATTTCAGAGTCCATCTTCAGAGCGTAATTACTCGGTCGAGTGTTGTACTATACTCCCAGATTGGCTCGTGTCTTACTTTCATTTATACCCATAAAGTGATTATCGATGAAGTTATCATTGACTGGTTGTTGTTGCTTGTTATTTCCGATAACAGCTGCTTGTCCTCGGCATACTTTGCATTTAGTTCTTCCTTTTCTACAACGGAAATTATTGGTAATGCGATTATCGTTGGACTTCGTCGTTGACTGGCTGCTTTTGTTTGTAAATAGCTGGTTGCCCTTGGCATTCTTTGCATTTCGGTCATCTCTTTCGACACCGGCAATGTGCATTTGTAGCCGTTGTAACTGCCTTGGTTGTTATTTTGGCTTCTCTGGTCAGTTGCTTTCTTTTTTATTGGTGTATAATAGGTAACCATAATTTGCTAAGTTTCCATCCGTCTTTTCTGTTATAGTTTTCTGGACATTTTTCGATTTCTATTATCTCTTTGTACTTTCGTTTCCCAAAATGAGCTTCCTTGTTCAGTAATTTAACCTGGTAGAATTTGATTTCATGTCCATTATTTTTTGCATACTCAGTTGCTGTACATTTATCCGTTCTTTGGTAATCCACGTCTTTTTTATGCTCTTTTATCCTTATTTCGATTGATCTTCCCGTTTGTCCTATATATGATTTGCCACATAAACATGGTATTTCATAGACTCTGTGTGTTTGCATATCTTGTAATTTATCCTTAGGGTTTTGAAACAGAGATCCAATAACTGTATTTGGTTTGAAGACTGTTTTTAGTTTGAACTTATTGGTAATTCTTGAGATTCGATCAGTAATTCCTTGAATGTACGGAAGTATCAATATTCCTTTATTGTCGTCTTCTTTTTCCTCTTTATTAATTATAATTACGTTTTTTCTTCTTCTTGCTCTCCTTGGTGATGTTTGTTACTGCGTATCCGTTGTTTTGTAGTGCTTGTCATAAATACGCTTTTTCCTCCTTTATGTGGTCTTCGTCGGCTATTCTAACAGCTCTTGTTTCCATTGTATGTAATAATCCCATTTTTTGTGTGGGGCAATGGTGTAAATCAGCATGTAAGTATTTGTCAGTGTGTGCTTCTACTGTAAACTCCTGTGCTAAACTTTTCATTTTTTCTCTTCTTTACTAACACGTCTAGGAACGGTAGCTGCTCATTTTCTTCTGTCTCCATTGTGAACTATATATTATAGAGTATGCTATTTAAGTGTTCCAAAAATTTTTGTAACTCGTCTTTACCGTGTTGACACTATACAAAAGTGTCATCAACATATTGCAACCGCTTTTTTGGTTTTAGGCCATACATTTCCATAGCTTTTTTTCAAACCATTTCATAAAGATATTTGCAAAAACTGGTGCTAGTCTTGATTCCATTGCCTGTCCATCAGTTTGTTCGTATATGGTATTTTGATAAGTAAAGACTGTTGTTCTGGTACATAGTTCCACTAGGTTGTTCAATTTGTCATCTAGCCATTTTTTATCCTTTATGATCTTTAATGTAGCTTCTACTGGCACCATAGTGAATAATGAGGTTACGTCGAAACTGACCATGATGTCTCCTTTTTCCCAGTTGGTTTGCTGTATTTTTTCCACAAAGTTTTACACAAAGTTGAGTTTCTGATGTAAGATGATGTCTTCCCGATATGCATTTTTAATATTCCTACAATATGTCCTTCTAGGTTGTATGTTGAAGAATCATTTGCGCTTAAAATGGGTCTGAGTGCACGTCTTTTTTATGGATCTATTTCTCGTAAAGTTGCATGAATTTTGCCTTTTGTTTATTGGTTTTGATCATCTCGGATCTCCTTATATTCTTAGTAATCTTGGTACTGTCACTAGAATTTGATTTCGTTCTTTTTCATCTGTTATTGCCTAATAACTATTGCCATCCCAACTCGTGGTCTGTTAATAATTTGTCCGTTAGGTTAACCACTGCGGTTTTCTTGATGTTATCAACTGGTTTTTGTTTGTTGTATTTCTCGTAATGTTGCATGAATTTTGCCTTTTGTTTATTGGTTTTGATCATCTAGACATTTTTCTATTGTAGTGTTACCATCTGTGTTAGTTTTGCCATAGTGTCTTGATCAAGCGCTGAATTCAATTTCTCTTTAAGTTTTGTAAAGTCTTCATCAATGTATGCCAAGTTTCTTCTAATGTTTTTCATTTCATTTCTTAATGGTTTATCACTGGCAATTTCCAATATTCTTCTGGCACCTTCGTTCTGCATTGGGTGGTTAATTGAAACGCATTGTGGTATTAGTCCTTTGTCTCTGCATCTCTTCATAAATATTAAGTCTGATATAAGCTTAGCTTTCTTCTGGGATAAACTGTTATCCCATTAACATTAAATTTAAATGTTAAACATTAGAACATCATCTTACATCAGAAACTCAACACACTTTGTGGAAAAAATACAGCAAATCAACTGGGAAAAAGGAGACATCTTGGTCAGTTTCGACGTAACCTCATTATTCACTATGGTGCCAGTAGAAGCTACATTAAAGATCATAAAGGATAAAAAATGTTGTCTGTGTTCAACCTAGAGAAATAATCTTAGTCGCGTTGAAAAGAGGAAGAAAGAAGGTTTTTCTCTTATAATCATTTATTTTGAGAACCTTGTAGTATTAAATATAATGTCAACTAAATGATGAACATGATTTTCACAACGATTGCCCATACGTAAATTGAAAACTTTTTCTAACATAGTGGTCGGAATCGCTTCAGAATAATGTTAAATAGCCGTTTTAATCTCTTCTAGGTCTCTCGGTTAGCTTTCATAATTTTTTGACTTTAGGTATCCCCAAAGCAAATAGTCACAAGCCGAAAGATCCGGTGAACGCAACGGCCACATTACCGGTGAGTTACGCGAATTTATTCGGCTACCAAAAAGTTGCTTTAAACGATCCATCGTGTCGTTCGAAGTATCGCATGTAGCGCCGTCTTTCTGAAACCACATTCGTGTTAATTTTCGTCGTTTTTTCAACTCTAGTCAGATGAACTCGATAAGCAGCTGCCAGTAGCAATCCCCGTTCACCGTGCCTTTGAAGAAGTAAGGATAGATTACGCCCCACGCAAATCCCCATTCATATCGTAACCTTCGGCGAATGGAGAGTTTTCTTCTGAGTGATACGAGGGTTAGCTTCGCTCCAGTAACGTAGATTTTGTTTATTAACATCACCCTGTAGAAATATGCTTTGTCTGTTATTAAGTCTGCGTTTAACGGAATTTCTCCCTAGTCAATCTTCGGAAGCATTTCTTCGCAAAACTTCATTCTGGCCGCGTAATCTAGCGGTAACAATTGCTGGGTATACAAATTATTGTACGGTTGATAATTTAAATCGAGATGAGAAGTCGGCGCACTGTATGATCGGATAAATTCAAATTTTTGGCATGCATTCGGGCAGATTGACTGGGACTTGCTTCAATTTCTGCGCGTACACGAGAAATGATAGGAAACGTACTCACTGACATAGAAAGACCCGGCGGTTTTTTTAGCCACTGTACCACACTCACGAAAGTCTTTAACCCAGGGATGTAAAAATTTTATCGTAAAAACGGGATATGTGGGCATTAATTTGAACATAGTAATATGGAATAGGAGTTTTTGGAACAATAGCCGGAGGCGGAGCTATAACTATAACACGGCCGCCAACCGGGCACCTCTGCAGACGCTAAAACTTATTCAACCCTGGTATCTCAATACTCTTTCATCACTATACTTAACCCATACATATCTCTTACTTCCCCCCCCCCCCCAAACATAATATCTAATGATTATACGCGATTGTTCGCGGTGATTACGTTTGATATCGATTGTTTACGATTGATAATGATCAAACCTTATTCATCCTTGGACCCTCCATTCTATAAAGCGCATATACATAAACGCAAGAACGTTATATGTATATAACATAAACTATTATAATAATTGAAATATATCTCATTATTAATAGTAAAATACAAAAATTCTAAAAACATTATTCATAACTATTTACCCATATATTACAGGAATTTATATAATTCACATAAATATATACATTTCATAAAAATTTAATGACATATAATGTAACGAAAAATTCCCATTTACAAATATTATAATTTTCAATCATAAGATTCTGAATAATGTTTATCTGTACGATCTGTAAAAAAGTATTTGCAGTCAAACGTAGTAATGATACTATTGTACTACATGAGAATGTAGTAGTCATACAATGTAAGACACACTAAAGCTCACGACGAGACCAAATTCTCATGCAGTGTGTGCTGGAAAGTGTTTACACGTAAGGAACTCTTAACCAATCATACGAAAAAAACTCATAGTAAGTATTTAAATTATTGCTTAAATGTTAATCATGATACACATTTATTATTTCTTTTAACACATAATAATGCTATTTTACCAGTTAAACAACAAAACACAGATTCGGGAGTATCTAAAATTAATTCAAAAATCAAAAATTCGTCGATCGACATCAATATTAATATTTTTAAATGTATGATGCTAGCCGAAAAAAATAGTAGTTATAATGATAACGGTAAGATTGTATAAATATCTATTTAATTAAATCAATGTTGTATATTATATTTAACATCATTTTTTAGAATAAATATTATATACTGATATAATGTCTTCGTTACTATACTATACTATATCAGTAGATGAATTTGGGAAGTTCTGGATCTCCTCCCTCCCCTTAAACCCCCTACTTTTTCTTATCAGTATTCTTATCCGCCTTCTCCTTATTCATATCAGTGATAACAATTATCAATGGTAACTCTTATCAGTGAAAGTCCTTATCGATGATAGGCATTATCAAAGCTCTTATCAATGATAACTCTTATCATTGATGATTCTTATCAATGATTGGCCTTATCAGTGATAATCTTTATTAAAATTCTTATCAATGATAACTCTTATCAAATATAACTTTTAGCAGGGTTACCAAACTATCTCTTATCAAAGATATCTTTTAGTAGTGATACCAAATTATCTTTTATCAGTGATACTTCTTATTATTGTCAATATACTATATTCAAGGCCACATGTGTTATAAATTAAACTCTTATCATATCATTTATCACAAATATACATTGTCGGTTACTGCTATCTTTTACTACCACAACCTCCTCCCACCATCACAATTGTTAAATCTGTACCTTCACCTCCTCTCCCCCTCCCATTACACATAAATTAATATATATTCTTTTAAAAATTGTATTACAATACTTCACACCACCTCCTTCCCCATGCTTGTCACATAATAAAAATAATTGTTACCAATTTACTACAACCACCACGCGTATTGATATTAGACACGTAATATACCGTAACAATAGAAAACCTCATATGAATTAAATCGAGCTAAACACTATTATTATTAATCAAAAAAATAATTATATAATGTTTTTCAAAGATATGTAAAACAAATAATTAAACAACTATAGTTAATTAATGAAATTTAACGGCGTTTATCATATGACTCTGAATATACGCTATTAGTGTGTTTCTACATCTTAGTGTATTCTAACATAGTTTTATTTCAAACTGTAGATTTATATGTATTAACAGTATAGTAGGTGTATTTGGCAAATCGTATCCTTTATTAATATATTTGCATATGTATTTGATCGATTTTACTGAATTACAATATTCGACATTGATTTGTGCTTTGAACGTCTTAGAGAGTAATGGTGAAGACAGCACAACTCAACGATTATCGACTTCAATGTCATTGTTGCGCACGTTTAGAGTGATAAGTTTGCCGCCATCTTCAGTTGATCGTCGACGATATTGGGGATATCCATCATTGCCAGTGATAGTTTCGGTGTGTAAGTCTTTTAAGTAGCGTTTCCTGCATTCTCCATCCTTCATGCATGGCGATTTGGTGTTGATAGCTCAACGTGGGCCATAAATAATGTTTTTGGTAACGACTTCGAATAAGCCTGGATCAATCTCGACGTCTGGTATTTCTGCTGAGATGACTGCATCAATTTTGTTTAGTGTAATTCTATGAATTAACCAAAACAAAACGTGTGCATGCGGCAATCTTCTTTTCTGCCATTCAATGGAATAAACCCAACAACGTGTCTCACCAAAAACACGATACTTGTAAATGAAACCCATAAAAGATTTTAATTTTTGTTTGCACTCATGTGCAATGATGTCATAACGATCCGAAAATGATTGTCCAGGCAACAGAAGTTCTCTAGTTTCATACCACGTAGGATTACACGTGAATGTTATGAAAAAATCCGGCCAGACGTATGCGCAAATGTAAGTCATTGCATCTTGTGCGTGTTCATACATATGTCGTGGGTTTCTTCCAAATGTAGTCGAAAGTATGAAAATTTTGGCAATTTCACATTTCCACCTGCGCAGCACATTCCTGGAATTTCCATTTCAATTTCAATGCACGTCAAGATTCGCATAACTTATCCATTTTTCCTTTGACGACACTTCATTGGCAACTGTAATAATATTCCGCATCGTAATGGAACGCATCAAGATCCAATTCAACGTGCAGCGTCCGTCTGGATCGATCATAGTGTTCTCTTCTTAATGTCCGACTTGTTTTCCGTTAGTCAATGGTATAAGTCGAGCGGGCTTGAGCAGTTCGTTCTCGGTCGGTTTCTAATCTTGATGCTCGCTGCTTTCCAGTTTCAATCGAGCGGGCATGAGCAGTTCAATCTCGGTCGGTTTCCAGTCATGATGCTTGCTGCTCTCCAGTTTCAATCGAGTGGGCATGAGCAGCTCGTTTTCGCATGAATTCTAATCGTGATGCTTGTTGCTTGGTTGTTTCAGAAGCTCGAAGGGCTTTTATCGTTCGTTCTATAAATGTAGATCAGCCAATCGATTTCCATTGGGGGGCATAACTGTCGATAATATAGTGGAAAAATTTGTAATCAAAATCTGATATAGGTAGAAGCACGATGATAGATTTGCCCTTGGATTTTGAAAGTTGGCATATAATTCTCACGTACGACGCTAAAACGTTGACGGTATAGGTCGATAAAGGTTACATTACCATTGCTACAACACGCAAACTACCTACACATTTGCAAGGCGCAACATTACTAATTACCTACGAAAACTGAGATATTGTATTTTCTAATGACAAATCACGCCAGAATCTTTATAAAAAACATATGAATAAAAAACATAAGGTAAACAATTTGTAGTTGTGAAGGACCATCGGTTTACCGGTGTTGTGTTTTGAAATATTTAAGGAGTTGGGTTTTGAAAATTTTTAAGAAACAAAAACCATCCCGGGTCTACGCTGAGTACGTATGAAAAAACCCTATCAAAATCCATCTTGCGGTTTGGCCAGGCATTGATAACATACAGACATTTTTATATGTATTGAAGATTTTTATTGTTGTGTTGATATTTGAATTACGTAATGGTTGTTTTATTTAATATTTATATTGCGTTATTATATTGTTGAAGTTATAATTGTTGCGTAACTTATCTTGGATGTTCATATAATTATTATCGTCTTCGTTGTGTTAGTATTGTTGATAGTATTATTGTGCGCTATGTTATCTGCAAGATAACAAAATATTCATTAGGTTATTCCTAGTACATATTCGGTAATAATGATCGCACCTACTATGTCGGGTTGTGAGGTGGAAATGGCCGAACGTGTGATAAAACGTAGTTTTATGAAACGTACTGCTGTTATGGACGATTTTTCCGAATTATACAAACTGGCTATTGATGCAAAACGTGATAAAACTGTTATTCCCATTATTCTAAGCACTGAAATCTGTTCTTGAGTCATTTTTAGTTACATTTACAGTAGAACAAGATACGATAATGGATACGTTCATTTCTTTGGCAGAAAAAAGGAGTACATGAAAAAACACGCGACACTTTTTCGTGAAGTAAAACGACAATATTACTTTATTCATGCAAAGGCGCAAGAATTAATAGTTGAACGGTCTTCCTAACCACAATTTCGTGCTAATATTCATTTGTCAAAAATTACTTTACCATCGTTCAATGAAGATTTATTGCAGTGGCCTATTTTTCGAGACAAATTCGTTGCACTTGTAAACTCGGATATTTTTTTTGCTCCTATCGAAAAATTCCATTACCTTGTTAGTTGTGTAGTGGATAAGACTGTCATTGTGGTAAATTCTTTAAAGATGACAAACGAAAATTACCCGAATATTTGGAAAAAGTTAAATGATCAATTTAATAATCCTCGATTTTCTGCTACAACCTCAGTGGATAGTGTATTGAATTTCCGCCGTATGGAATATAAATCTACTATAGGATTAACCGCCTTTTTACATGTATTTAATGAGAGTTTACGATTTGTTTCCGTTTGTAACCGTAACAATAAAAGAATGCTGGTCGCCACTCAAGACGATCCGAAGGTAAATTGTCCAGTATGCAAATTTAATCATGACATTAAAGTATGTTCTAAGTTCTTGAGATTGCAAGCAGCGAAACGGTATACCTTAGTCGCAAGTCTCCGTCAATGTTTCCGTTGTTTGAGCGCGACCCATATGTCATCTTCCTATGATACTGAGGAAAAATGTGTCACTTGTAATGGTTTACACCATAGATTATTACATTTCCGTAAATCAGAGTCAAGGATGACATATCAACCGAATGTGAACATCAAAAATGGTGATATTAGTACGAGTATCAACAATGCATCTATCTCGGAACCAGGAGGTTCAGCATCTCATATTGGTAATATAGGACACTCCACGGTAGTGTTGGGTACTGCTATGGCCCAAACGCGCGATCGTTTTGGTCGGATGGTGAATATTCGAATTTTAGTGGATTCGGGGTCACAATTAAGTGCTATTACTGAAAGTTGTGTTCATCGACTCGGATTACCTATTAAGAAATGGACACTCACTGTATTCGGTTTATCAGCGGTCAATGTTCCAAAAATCCTAAGTTTAACTTCTTGTGTTATACATCCGAGGTTCGATGAAAATCTTAAAATTGGAGTTAACGCCTGGGTGTTACCAAAAATAACTGTAAATTTACCAAGTTGTCCACTTCCAACTTCAGTCAAAAGGAGGTTCTCCCATATAGCACTAGCAGATTCCGCGTTTCATGTTCCAGTATCAATTGATTTGATATTAGGTGCGAACTTATATTATCATATTTTCGATGGAAAACAGTATTCCGATGGTGATGATGGTTTAACCTCATAAAGTTTCATTTTTGGTTGATTATTGATTGGTCCAGTACAATCTGCTCAGTCGTCTGTTAGTCAAGTATCTGCCACTTCTCTTGTTACGTTATTGGAAAAAATTTCCCAAGAAATTTTGGGAAATTGACGAACCGGAGATCGCTTCTTGTGATGATACTGAAGATGGATTATGTGAAAAATTATTTCTTGAAAATTCGTATCGAAATGAATCGGGCCATTTTGTAGTCCCATCACCTTTTAGAGATTCAAACCCAGAGACCACTCAGGTATCTAAATGTATGGCATTGAAACGATTTCTTAATTTAGAGAGAAAGTTGTTGACAAATCCAGTATAAAATAACATTCTCAAAAACTTATGGACGATTATCGAGAGTTGGGTCATATGCAAGTTGCCACGAGACTGGGTAAATATTTCTTACCGCTCCATGTAGTGACCAAAGTTGAAAATGGAAAGTTGAAAATTCGCGTTTTCTTTGATGCGTCTGCACGAACCCCCAGCGGGAAATCACTTAATGATTTAGTCTTAACAGGACCGAAATTACAAAATGATATAATGGATGTGTTATTAAGGTTTCGTTTTCCCAAATTTGTGTTTTCGGCAGATATTTGTATAATGTATCGGCAAATTTTCTTCCTTCCTAATCATTGCTCTTATCAGCGCATATTGTGGCGTTCTAGTCCTGATGAAGAAATAATAGATTATGAATTGTTAATTGTTACATATGGAATTTGATCAGCACCGTATCTTGCCATCAAAGTACTCCATCAAATTGCAGAAGCAAACCAATCACAATTTCCAGAAGTGCATAACGAAATTATTTATAGCATCTACGTGGACGATATTTTCACAAGCGATGATTCTATAGATAGCGCGTTGACTTTACAAAAGAATTTGGTTCAGGTATTAGCTGCATACGGATTAGAATTGAAAAAATGGTCAAACAATTGTCCGTCAATATTACAATATGTTGCATCAAGTGATCAATGCAAAAACGCGGTGTCATTCGACGATTCTAGTGATACATTTATTCGTATACTTGGATTACATTGGGATTCCGTAAATGATGCTATTGGTTATCATGTTTCACCTGAAATGGGTGTATATACCAAACGAGGTGTATTATTAGTTATTGCACGCTTATATGACCCTATTGGTTTATTGGCTCCGGTGACATTTTAGGCCAAGGAATTTCTGCAATGACTATGAAAATTAGGATTGCATTGGGATACAGAACTACCTCTAGTTTTGGCTGAAGAATGAGGTACTTATCTTCGAGATCTTCCCGCGGTATCCAGTTGTAATTTACCGAAACATATTGACATGAGTTTTGCTGGTGAAATTATTTTGTGAGGATTTTGTGATGCTTCAACCAAAGGGTATGCTGCAGTAGTATACTTGCGTATCTGTACGCATAAGATAATTAATGTACACCTGTTAGGAGCCAAATCCAAAATATCTCTAGTTAAGACACTCACCATTCCACGCTTAATATTAAGCGGAGCGCTCTTATTAGTTAAATGGATGGCGAGAATCCAGAGAGTCTTAATAAATAGACTCAAGATTGATTGAATATTCGCCTGGACTGATTCCACAATAGTATTGTCTTGGTTAATTAATTCTCAAATTGATTATACAATTTTCGTCAGTAATCGAATTTCGAAAATCAAAACATTATTACCGAGCTGTTGTTGGAGTCATGTACGGTCGGAGGAGAATCCAGCCAATTGTGTATCTAGAGGTTTGTTAGCTTCAGAGTTATGCAAACATAGTTTATATTGGCATGATCCAAATATGCTCAATTTTTTAGATGCTAATGAAAATATTGATCAATGTCCTTTAATATCTCCAAAAGAGTTACCCGAGTTGAGAGCAAGTGCATCTGTTGTATTAACAGCTGGCTCCGTTATAGATTTAACCGAAAGCTTAGCACGGTACTCATCTTTTCTTGTTGCTCAACGAGTGTTTGCATGGGTTTGTCGTTTTATATCACGTGTTCGTAAACAACCGGTGAATGAAGGACGTATTAGTCGTAATGACTAATCCTTATCTCTTTGTTGGATAATATACATTACCCAACAACAAGATTTTGGAACATGGACGAAGAGACTCAATGACCAGTCACAAAATTCTATTCCAAAAACCTATCGAACATTAAAACCATATCTGGATGAACGTGGCATTATCCGAGTTGGAGGCCAGATTAGACATTCAGAATTACACGAACACACGAGGTTTCCGATTTTAGTACCAAAAGGATCGCATCTTGCGAAACTTATACTGCAACATTATCATAAATGTTATTTACATGCAGGGCTAAGGATGTTAAGAGCTATGGTGTCACGCATCTTCTGGATTACATCTGTACGAAATGAGATTCACAAAGTTATCCAGAGTTGTGTCACTTGTACCAAGTGGGCGTCGGTGTATCCACAACCTGAAATGGCAAACCTACCATCACCACAAGTAAAACTCAGTAAACCATTTGGTCATGTTGGGATAGATTATGGAGGCCCATTTACAGTACAAGAAAGTCGGCGACGCAAATCTAAAGAATACAAGGCTTACATAGCGTTATTTGTGTGTTACGCTACAAAGGCAATACATCTTGAGATTGTCACGGAATTGTCTACCGACGCCTTTTTAGCTGCATTTGACTGCTTCATTGTCCGCCATGGAATTCCACTCGAAGTATATTCTGATTGTAGTACTAATTTCGTTGGTGCTAACCGCCAGTTGCAACAATTATTAATAAAAACTGATGTTCAAGATTCGATTGTAAACAATACGGCGTGTCACTGGAATTTTAACTCATCTGTGGCACCACATTTTGGAAGATTGTGGGAGGCAGGAATCAAGTCCACCAAATTTCATCTCAAGAGAGCTATCGAAACTCAAGTACTTACACTTTAAGAGTTGTCGACGATTCTAACAAGGATTGAAAGTATTTTGAATTCTTGACCATTAACTCCGTTATCGTCTGATCCAAATGAGATAAATTGTCTTACACCCGGCCATTTATTGATCCGGACAACCATTGGTTGCATTACCAGACCGAGACGTGTCACAAATACTACAAAATAAATTAAACCGTTGGCAGATGTTGCGGCAATGTCATCAACATTTTTGGAACCGGTGGTCTTGGGAGTATTTGTCCACGTTACAACAACGATCCAAGTGGACTTCACGTGAAAACAATATAGCCAGGGGTGAACTTTTTATTATTAAAACACCATCCGCACTACCCACCGTGTGGAAAATCGGCCATGTAATACAAATACACCCTAGAGTAGATGTAGAGTCATGTAGTGACTCTGAGAACTACAAGTGGAGAAATTAAACGTCCCGTCGTGCAATTGGTGAAGTTACCAATTGATGTCTAAAGCAGTCAATTATTTATTTATATATTCATACATTTATTGTCCGTTTTGTGTATTTTTTTTATTTTCTATAAAAATTGCTTTATGACTGTGGATATATATTCGGAGTATGCGCAACTTTTTCTACTAGTAATCACTTTAGTTTGTTAACTTATTATGTTTTATACATTAGATCATTGTTAATAATATTTATTTGATTATTACTATCGTTATTTTTATATCGATCTTGTTCTGTTATGTATATCAATTTATTATTGTTTCCTCGAGAATGGTAACCACAAGCTGTACTAACTAAGCATTCAATCTTCCTCTGTTTTCATCACTCTTCCGTCCAACTACATTACGACAAGGATTGAAGAACGTGGTCTTCAATGGCAGGAGAATGTTCGAGCAATACAATTGAAGTCCACCTTTGGAACCGGTCATATCGTGGAGTGGTCGACGTTGTGATGTCGGACCGCAAGAAATGAGTCGTTTCCGAGACACCTGGTCGATTGGTGGACGACGAAATTTTAAATTTAAATTGTGTAGGCTTTTCTTGGTTATATTGTCTTTTTATATAAGCTTAATTGTAATTCATCGTCGTGTAGGCGATTCATATGTAGTTCGTCGCCGCGATCGATCCATCGCGGTAAGGAATTATTTGTTATATTAGATATAAAATATATTGTAATGTATCATGATACGATTATGTTTTCTTTTAAAATATAAAAATGTTAAAATGTATTTTTGCCTGTGATACGTTCATTTGTTATTATTATTCTTATTATTTCTATTATGAGCAGCTAGTATTATTTTTGTATATATATTTATTTATACTCAGACCAAATAATACCACACTGGCGGGCTAACCATCGTATCGAGTTGGTGCTTAAGAATTAGTCGCTAAACAAAGTATGTGATCTATGTAAAATTAAGTTTACCGAAAAAAATCATAAGGTCGCGGACCATCAACATTTAACCGGCCGATTTAGACAAACATTGTGTAATAATTGTAATATGAAACTAAAGAAACCAAATTTCGTACCATGTTTTTTACACAAGTTATCACATTATGACGCTCAATTTATCATACGCGAGCTCGGATATAATGAAAATATTATTTCAGATATTCCTAACAGCGAAAAGAAATTTATTTTTTTTTCAAAATATGTAACCTCAACCTTCACTGTAAGGTTTATCTACACGTATCGTTTTATGGCTTCAAATTTCAAATTCGCAACGTTATACAATGAAAATTTATCCGTTGTAGCTATGGGTAATATGATAATATATGGTTCATATGGTAATATGATACCGATAAGGTATTATAAACAATCATAGTTTAGAAATGCAAAGAATCAGCATATTATAATGAAAAATTAACTGTATATCTTACCCCGCACGATCAATATTATATATAATACATTAACACTCGTAAAAAATATAGACATCAGTTACGAAATTATTTTAACATATATCTAAGTTAATTCAATAAATGTATTTCCAGAATTCACGGATCGATATATTATCAAACATTACTACAGAAAAAACAAATTCAAATATATAAATAACTTTTTACCATTACTCTTTATAATCTATATACAATTTAAAAGAATCCAATTTCATATTAAATTGTGTACTTCGAAGACAATTTTTCAAGTTCCTAACGTAAGATCTTAACGTTCAATAGCTTTCTTATGTCCAGTGTAGGTCTCCCTGATATTTGTAACATCCATACCTAATACTTTTAAATTTGATTTGCATTTGGAGAAGACACACCAAATGTGACGTTTAAAGAAAGAAATATTTTTTATGTTTATAAACCATTTTTGAATACACTCAATAATAGGGAACTGCTAAACAGTAACAAAATGCTGTTAAAATTCTCTGCATATGACTGCAATAGTATTGTCATTTTTATTAATCGGATTTACATTTCACTTTAAGGACCTGTTTACTAATATTGAGATATCTATTTATTGCAAATTATAAATTAATAAGTTTAAGTGCAGCTTTTCGTTACTTCGAATTTTTATTCGTACTTAGAACATAGATAATGAGCCTAATGTTTAATCAAAACATGATAAGACGGAATATCATGTTTTTTAAAAATTATAAATCAATAATATAATTTTATTAAAATATACATGTATATACAAGTATATATTAAAAGTAATCAATTTTTTTATTTGTCTAGATATTATGTATGACATTATTAACAACAGTGGAAAAGGTAACTTTATTCCATCACAACATTCTCCCTATTGTATTATCATTATGATTAGTGACATAAAAAATAAATATATAAATAGTTAGTAGGTACTTTATGTTTTTGTACATTTAATATTTTATGAATACAATTTTTGTACTCAAAGAAATTTGAGTCTTATTAAAAATTCTGATCATTTTAGCAATATTACGTCAGTATTTTCATTATCTCTATGCCGAAGTCACTTTGAGTACGTAACATTATTATCATTAAATTATTAAATGTAATAACAATTTAAATGATTTTTGATAATTATATAACCAAACTATATCCATCGAAAAAAATTGTTCAATTTTTAGATTTGGCAGATGAAGATTTTGAATATCCATGGAATTGGTGTTTGAAAAACATAACAAGTTCGAATTAATTTTTAAGATATATGTATATATTTCAATGTCTTAAATTTTCCTATTTAGAAGCAAAATTGAATACCTTAATATTCATGATACTTAAATTGATTGTTAATAAATATTTTCAATAGTTCATAAAATATTAATCACTAAAAATATCGTTAAAAAAAATCAATGAATATTCAAATAATAAAAAAAAGTTTGTATTTACATGTATTTTCACTTAGTAAAGAAAGACAAATCGCTTACCAAAAAAAAATATTGTGTGTATTTATAGGTTAATTTAATATTTTTAGTATTCATAAAATATCATCTCTTCGTCATCAGATATTTCATTAATTTTAAGCTACATATAATTTTTAACAACATTTCTAAAATTATAATAGTATTTTATATGTGTATACTTTAACAATTTTCTTGGTACAGTAAATCGTAAATACATTACGTACATTTAATATATTATTAAAATATAACTAATATTTAAAGTCCTAGATATTATTCATAGAGAAGAGAATGTCGATTTGAAAAAACTATGTCATGGTAATACATAAATATATAAATATATGCACATATATTATATGTATAAAACAATATTGTATAATTAATAATTGAAAATTCAACAAAATACAAATTTAACTTAACAATTCATACAATTATAATATTATTATATTCAATCAATCAGTTATTTAAATACGTACAAAAATTTTAAATAATTAAAATCAATTAGATTCAGAAATTATATTTTAACGTCTGTTAATAAAGTAAACAACAATACTCTATGTAAAATTATTTTAAAATGAGTGTAATATTTTTTAGATTTTATTAACGAAATAGGTTTTAATAGTAAGTGATTTGTTGTACATTGAAAATAGTGAATATTCGAAGATAATTAAAAATTTAAAACTATATATTGATATGTTCTTACTGGTACCGTAAGGAATATTGAAGAACGAAATTGGTTGTTGAATATATTATTTAGTGTTTATTACATATTAAAATACAATTAAAAAATAAAAATACTAAGAGGGCCTGTATATCATCGTTGGTCTGCTACGACTGACTCTACTGTTATAACTAGGGCTAGGATTTATATGCATTGATATGTTTTTTTTGCAACTTCTGATTACTTATTTTGTAAGTAATGTCTACGAATTAGCCCTTGCTGAGGTAAATGGTGGTATTTTTATTTGTCATATTTTTGCATATTTTGGATAAAATGCATATATTTGCATATTTTGAACAAAATGAATATTTTTATACATTTCGACTACAAAAACACAAAAAGTATATGTTTAATAGTATATTTCATTACAATTCATTTCATCGCAGTACAAAGATTCCCAAATGTAATTTTATCTTATCTTACTGTCACATACTCGTACGCTTACTAGATAAAAGCATACAGTTATACAGCTAAAAGTTAGTTTGTATTTTGACAGTCATCGTCGTATATCGTTTGTAGTGATACGTTGCCGTGTGGTTTGCGAACTGATTGGTTTCGTTACGTACTTACCTACATTCAATTATAAAATGCCAAAAATACAAAGTACCAGTGCAAAACTTCGACAGTATGTCGAAGAGTTTTCTAGTACAGTTTTGAAAACCGATGGTAAAACACTATTTTGTAATATTTGTGACCAGGAAGTATCATCAAATAAGCGCTTTCAAGTAACTCAGCATTTAAATACAGCAAAACACCTCAGTAATTCAACAAGAAAAGAAAAAATTAAACAAATATTTATTAAAGACTCATTTGAAGATCAAAACTCAGAATTTTCGCTCGATTTATGTCGTGCATTTTTAGCTTCTGATATCCCTTTATAGAAATTGCATAATACAACTTTTAATACATTTTTGCAAAAGTATACTGGTAAACATATTCCGGATCAATCTACAATCCGAAAAAAATGTGTATCAGTTCTTTACAATGAAGTAATTGACCGTATTCGTAAAGAAATTGGTGAGGGCCCTATTTATGTTTCAATTGATGAAACTACAGACGTTGACGGAAGGTACGTAGTTAATGTTGTAGTTGGTCTTATGCATGAAGAGAAATGTTCTAAGTCGTATTTATTGACTTGCGAGGAACTTTCAAAGTGCAATTATCAAACAGTAGGGAAATTATTTCACGATGCTTTAAATATACTTTGGCCCAACGACATTAAATATAATAAAGTTTTTTTATTTTTAACTGACGCCGCACCATACATGGTATAGCCAAAACGGCTAATACACTAACTGTATTATTTCCAAATATGATACATGTGACATGTGTAGCCCATGGTTTACACAGAGTGTGTGAAACAATAAGACTTGAGTACCGAATATGGATAATATGATAAACTGTGTGAAAAAAGTATTTTTAAAAGCTCCGAGTCGTGTGTTGAAATTTCGAGAATTATTTCCAGAATTACCTTTACCTCCACAGCCAATACTTACCCGATGGGGAACTTGGCTAGAAGCCACATCATATTATGCTGATAATTTCAATTCCATAAAATCGGTGCTTTTGTGTTTAGACGAAAATACTACAAAATCCATAAAGAATGCTGTAGCTTTATTTGAAAATAGAAATATACAAACTGATTTAGCTTATATAAAAAGTAACTTTGGCTTTATCACTCAATCTATTTTGAAATTAGAAAATGCATCACTTTTACTCGATGAGAATTTGGAAATCGTTGAAGACACCAAATCTAAACTTAGCCAAAAC
Source organism: Schlechtendalia chinensis (assembly GCA_019022885.1). Taxonomy (NCBI): domain Eukaryota; kingdom Metazoa; phylum Arthropoda; class Insecta; order Hemiptera; family Aphididae; genus Schlechtendalia; species Schlechtendalia chinensis. The sequence continues at coordinate 56,349,144 of CM032339.1, forward strand.
AAAGGACCGATCGCTGAAAAAATTGACAAAAAATATAAAAATGTGTTAGAAAAAAATATCGGACTAAAAGCTATGTCTATGATACGTAATATTTTAAATGGCAATAATGTAGATGAAGATTTTCCAAATCTAACTCCTGGGGAAGTTACAAAATTTAGATATACAAAAATTACGTCATGTGATGTCGAACGGAGTTTTAGCAAGTATAAAAATATACTAAGGTCAAACAGAAGATCGTTCATTTTTGAAAATTTAAAACATCATGTAATTGTTTCATGTAATTCATTTGAGTAGCTTTATCAATTTTATATCAATTAATATTTTAGATATTTTAAGATTTTAGAATTTTTTAAATGTTTTTATATTTTAGTATTTTTTAAGTATAACATATTTATTTTTATTAATTGGTATTTAAAAAAAAATTATAGAAAATGTGTTTTTTAAATAATATTTATTTGGTTTATTTAAGCATTTTTTTATTGCATATTTTTGCATATTTTTAATAAACCAAATGCATATTTAATCAATTTTTATTGCATATAAATCCTAGTCCTAGTTATAACCGTTGAAGCCCGTCCAGTAGCCTTTGGAACCAAAGCATACTTGTCGCCGGACGTTCACAATTTCACGTAGGCCATCGTGTATATACTATACCAGGGGCGCTGTTTAAGGGGAGGGGGGCCATAGGGGCCATAACTGCCCTAGACATTTTACATTTTAATTTTTGACAGTACGCGTTGTCGTTTTCCGGTTAGTTTGAAGTTAAATAAGTTAAATAATAATAATAATACGTATTCATATATATATTTAAGAAGCGTTTCACCCGTATTTATTGTCCCCGTCTATCTTATAGGAAATATAGAAATATTAAAGTACGTGAAACAGTAAATGTGCGGTCTACATCAGAATTAAAGTTGAAACACCTATTACCAATTTTGAAAAGGATAATAATTTTTAGGGAATGTCATATCCTTTTTGTAAAATATTGTTTTAAAAAAAATTACCAGCTTCAAAAAAGAATGAAAAATGTACAACGTTATAACTTCTTTGTTAAACAATACTTTATAAAAAGGATATGACATTCCCTAGAAAATGGCATCGGAACGTGAAAACATATAAAGACATATATATATATATATATATATATATGTATATCAAAAAATATTGGCCCCCCTAGGCAAAGAACCAAAGCCGCCACTGTACTACACTATACTAATATAATATAATATTGATATAATATTCGTTCATAACAATATGATGATTATTAAAGATAAACAAATCCTTAAAACAATTAGCATCTTATATATACATAGTTTTTAAATATGTTTGTTTTTTAACATTAGAGGATGCCAAAGCCGTTCTGAAACATATATACTTTAAAAAACGTAAGTAAATTACATTTAAATATTTTTTTAAATATATTTATTTATATTGTAAATTTAATACAATTATTTATAAATATATATTGATTACTGAATGTATTGATGATATATAACAAATATAAATGGCTTTGCACATCAGTTTCAATGTTATGGACAAACAAAATTCATTTAAAATTTAAGAATGTGAGATATTAATAGAACTATATTTATTAAAATAATGCATAGAAAATGATTTTTGAAAATATTTATGTTGAATTTATATAATTTTTAGTAACATCGTCATACTACTCTGTCATCTTATTCTTCTTCCTATCGTGTCCAGGTTTTATGTAGATGCGTTATTATTTTTACTTTTTTGCTCCATTGATTGGTTATTCATTTATTATTTGTATAGTCGAGTATATTGTATTTGCTAAGTCTTCAGATGTGCAGGCCACTTAGTTTAGTGGGAATATTAGTATATGTTGTTCCGTTTGTTCGCTTCCTCAGTCTCAGTCTACGGTTCTTGCGTTATATCCCCATTTATGCAGATTTTTCTTTATTCGGGCAAAACCTACTCTTAATCTATCAAGTGTTTTCTGAGTGGGAGTTTTTCCATTGGTTTTATTTTGAAGTTGTTGATTTGATTCGATTTTATTCATCTTCAAATTCGTTCATGATCGGGTCATGTTATGAGCTCTGAAGTTGATTTAAAATAGTTTTTTCTTGATTTTATCCTGCTTGGAACCGATGTTTCTGGGCATCGCTAGCTACGCTTCTTCTGATATCAGGTGATGCTATGCCAGCTAGAACTTGTATCAAAGGCATGGGTGTAGGTCTCAAGCACCGTGTGATTAGGCGGCATTTAACGAAAATTTAACTACATCCACCTTTTTTGTAAGTCGCGATCTACTCCATACTGGGCATGTTTATTCTCCAGCTGAATAGCATAAGGCAACTTTTGTGGTTCATAGTAGTTGAGGGTTAGCCCCCACGTTGTGCCAGTTAATTTTCTTAGTAGATTATTTCTTGTTGCAATTTTCATTTTCATTTTATCACATTTACTTTTAACTATTAATGTCCTAGCTAAAGTGACTTCTAAGTAGGTAGGGGTGTGTGTTTGTTTAAGATTTATGCAGAGACTAGAACCTTAATGATTTAATCGGTACTGGTTTCGGTTCGGTTCTAAAAAAAAATTTCAGTTCCAGTTAATACCGATACAAACCGATTCTTAAAATTATAGAAATTAGGACTAAAAAGTAATAATTTATCAATTATTCTGTAGTGTAATTCTTAAAAATTAAAGATTTAAGAATTTGTTTAGCCGTCTTCAGCTTACAAATAATAGTCCCAATAATAACTTAGCCTGACTGATCATTAAAGTTTTATATATTTTCATACTTTCTTATATTGAATACATGATACAATCCATGAATCTTAGATATAATCACTTGTTAGAATATTTTTCTAATATTCATCTTATCGTCCATCAATGTTGATTATTTGATTTTGAATATTTTAGATACTGAGATTAGCGAGAAATGTCTGTGTTTTACAATAACGTGTTATTTAATTATTTTTTTTTTATGTCTATACCAAAAATTTTATTTAAAGGATTACTTCAATCATTAAGGGGTTATGAGGTTTTTTTATGAAAAAATCATTCTAGATAAGAACTGACTTTAGATTTCGTGGTACGACCCATATTTAAATTGTCTACACACGCAGCGTTTTTACTGCACATTTTAGTCGGGGAAAAACACGAAAATACATAACATGACAGTCGTATACATTGTACATACACACTCGTACTTCGAAATTATATTACGAACACACTCAATACAAACTCACAGATGATACATATAATTTTATTTTCAATATTCCTTAGTCCATATTATGGTCTGATATTTATATACCATCGTTGAAAACATCGGGTTTTTCTATAGATATTTTACTAATTTAAAGTATGTTTTTTCATTTCTGTGTGAGTATGTTATGCGTTTTTGCGTTTTCGACTTAAATAAACATGCGTATTTATCAGACATTACTATATAATTATCACGCTTTTAAGTTGTTTCCTGTTGTTTTCAATTAGTTTACTCAATTAGTTCACAATTATATTTATATACAACTTAAGCATGTAACTCGTGACATCTGACAATAATATATATATTTGTATATATGTGAACATAATTACGACCGTACTCCTAAATAAATATTCTAGGGATATAATATTATTATTATTATTATTCGGGCGTATTGCTGCCATACTAGCGGAGCATTGACCGATTCACCCAATATCTTTAATTGCCATCATTACCGCCGTTTATCGTTATTTTCTGTCTGTCGTCGGCGAGTCGTCTTCGGATATACACTTAATATATATATACAGTAAAACTTCCGTTAACGGTCACCTCTATAGGATGGTCACCTCTATGTAACGGTCAATTATTTTGGTTTCGTCAAGTGTTACGAAAAAAATACATTTACACTCCTATATAGCGGGCACTCTAATTAACGGTCAAAATATAAAAATATGTCAAATGGAAAAATGTTAAATTACTTAATTTTAGAATTATTTTCGGCAATTTATCTTATTGAGCATTTACGATGTCGATAACGCGATGAACATATCGTGTCTATGACTGTGCATTTAGTCATGTTTCACTAGTTTTAGTGTTCAGTGTTGGTTGAAAACGTTTAAAAGTTCGTGTAGTTTCAATGGCGTCCAAACGAAAACACCTAACTTTAACGGAAAAAATCAAGCTGTTAGATTTTTACCAAAAATAAAATGTGAGTACACGTACCCTTGCAGATAAATTTGAAATAGGGAGAATTCAAGCAACCGATTTAATAAAAAATAAAGAAACGATTTTAAAATTATGAAAATCCCATGGAAACGATCAAATGAAAACTATAAAACAGCATAAAACCGAATCAGTTAATGTAAAGATTGTTATGTACAATTAGTTTTTTGCTACTCGTGCTAAAAATATTCCAATTAGTGGACCAATACTTAAAGAGAAGGTTTTATAAGTAATTAAAAAAACTTGAAATTGAAATTTAAAGTTACAAAATATAAATTTAGTATGTTTACCACCAAATACAACGTCACACTGTCAGCCTCTAAATCAAAGTATACTACATTTTTAAGTTATTTACCAACTAATGATACTTTGGTGAATATTATTACAGATTTATGTAGTCAAAAACGCTTACGATCTTGCAAAAAGTATTATTGTATTAGACGCTTTGATGTGGATTAAACAGTTTGCAATGCAGATAACAGCTAGTTGTGACCCTAAATTTTTTAAAAAATCAGGTTTTGTTTAGGAAAATTTGCCTGTAGACTTAGATAACACAGATCTCGAAAACGAAATAATCGTTGGTGAACAATTAGTTAATATGCTACCAACTCATATGCTCGGTGAAGAGTTTTTTCGGTCGACAAAAATCTGAGCACTGAAAAGGATAGCACTGATATCACGTCATTCATTACTAAAGATAATAAAGAGAAGGAAACAAATAAAGAAACTGAAGAAATTGATGAACCTGTGTGCAATGTATCAAATTATTCAGAAGTTGTCATTCAATTAAAACATTAGCTGTTTTCACTATTCAAAAAGGTGACGTAGATATTTATAATCTGTTAAAAATCGCAGAAATTAATTTTGAAAAAACTGTTCAAATAATAAAATTAATTTAAAACAAACTAATATAACTCAATTTTTTTAATTTAAATATTTTTGTATTATATATAAATATGAATTACACATTTTTAAATACTTATATGAGAATTTTTTTAAATTTTAAATTATACCAATTGAATTATACATATTTGGTACCTATATTCATATTTGTTACTTATTTAGTATTTTATTTTTAAATATTTTATGCATTCTATATAGCGGTCACCTGGAAGATATTTCACTGCTGTTAACGGTCACCTCTGTAGGACGGTCACCTCTAAATAGTGGTCATTATTTCCGGTCCCTTCGATAACCGTTATATGGAAGTTCTACTGTATATAGTGTAATATACATTTTTTATTACCTATTGTTACCGTTACCGTTTGGTTTTTGTGCATTACTGATACCGTCGTAAATCACCGTCTATCTTTTTGAACCACCGTTGTCACTACCAACTCCGCCGGCAGTCACTATTGGAATAACTACCGCCGTTCGAATGTCATCGTCGTCGAAAACGGTTTATTTTATGTTATTATATTATATATATATATATATATATAGTTTGTTTAAAGCTTCTATACTGGCCAGTTAATTTAGTTGTGTCCGAATTATTTATTTTTGAATAGAACATTTTTCATACATAACCTTGTATCGTGATTGGAGTTTTATATGTACAAAAATTTCAAATTAAGGCCTTTCCTTTTATACAGTCCATTTTGTTTTACACATTTGAAGTAACAATTATAATTTATGACACCTATGAAATAAAATCTAAAAATTTTTAAACAGTTTCAAAATATGGAGTTTAACCAATAGATAAAAATTAGTTTTTAACAAAACTAGGTAATTTCTAACTTGAGAACCGTTAGAAACATAAATGAACCGAAAATTTTAATTTATAATTGTATACAGTTCTGATTCCGGTACGGGTTCTATGGAATGTAAAATATAGGTTCTGGTACCGGTTCTGGTTTTTGAAATACCCTCAGGACCCGGTTCGAGAACCAGTTTTTTTGAGTTTGGTTCCAATCCGCCACTGTAATTTTAGTTCTTTTCTTGCCTGCTTATTGTTGGGGTACACATACTTATGTTTTTACTGGATTACGTATTAGAGAGTTATGTGTATAATATCTGTTCTATTTCTTCAGAGCATATGTAAATGTCTGTTCCACTTCATTGAACATATGCCCTTTTGCTGTTGTCGCTAAATCGTCGGCAAATGGGAAATGGCGAATAGTTTTCATAGTGGGTTGGTAATTTGTGTAGGCATTAAAGATTATTAGTGCGAGGACACTACCTTATGGGAGGCCATTTTTTAAATTTCTCTATCGGCTTTTTTGGTATTGTAGTTTTACATAGAATCTTCTATTGCGATTCATTGATTTAATTACTTTCGTTTGGTGGTAGTCCTTAGTTATTTTATACACTTTGTCCAACAAGAGATTATTATTGACTGTGTCTTAAGCAGATGTCAAATTTACAAACACGGATCCCATTATTTGTTTTATTTCAAACCCATTATCAATGTTTTGTGTAAGGTTTAATATTTGACTAGTATAGGATTTCCGTGGTCGGGATCCAGCTTGATTTTTAATTAGATTTTATTCTATAACTGGATCTATTCTGTTTAAGATTAGTCTTTCGTATAACTTGTACATATGACATAGTAGCGATATTGGTTTGAAATGTTTTGGTTCATTTAGTGATTTCCCAGGTTTTAGTAGTGCTATCACTTTGCCTTTAGTTATTGTTTTGAGAACGTAGCTGTTATTCGATACTCGTTAAAAAACTTCAATATCCATTCATGTATTCCAAAAATGTTTTATTATTTCTGCTTGTATTTCATCTATTCCATATGTTTTGCCTTTTTTCATCTGTTTTATTGCAGATATTAATTACGAAAGTCTACTTGGAAAATTGTTATTTCATTTTCTTCGTCATTGGACATATTTACTCTTTTTCATTTCGTTTTAGGATTTACCATTTATAAGAAGGGCAGGGGCAATTTGATTTGCTGTTAGAATACATATTATGTTGTCTAATGGCTTTCGAAACCCCGTTTAGATTTTTAAGGTGTTCTATGCTTTTAATTTTAATATATTTCATGTTTTACACAAGTGTTGTAATCTTCTTGAACGTTAACTATTAGCAAATTAAATTGTATAAAAGACAAACCACTTTTAATCATTGATTATTTTCTTTTTTGAAATATTAGTTACTACAAGGAAGAACAAGACCCGTATGACCTCAAAAATTTATTTACATTATTTTAAATTTTATAATAGTATTATTTTGCAGTTATTTTCTGATGAACGAATTGTAATTGAAATAAAAAATCGTATAAATATATAAACTTTTATATAAAAATACAGTTAAAGTTTAAAATCAGCTAATATTGTAATTTTTATGCACATTTAGCAGGAGCTCCAATTAATTTATCCTTATGATTCATTTTTACTAAATATAACACTGTAAAATTACAATATAAATATATATTTTTATTCGTGAAATTTTGTTTGTTTCTAAATTGTAGAAACTGCATGGATGAATATAAGCAGTAAGATCTCAAAACATACATCTCTTGTAAAATATGTTATTCTAGATCATTTCATGATAAAATAGTTTTGATCAAAATAAAATAATATATATAAATATAAACTTTCATTTAAAAATACACAAATAATAATTGAAAACAATAGGATCTTTGAATATTTTGAAAACATAAATCATATATCAATTAAGTATACCAATTTTGATTCAATTTAAATTTATAATAAAGAATGTTAATATTTTATGAGTGAACATTACAGAAAAGTATTAATTTGTAATATTACAAAAGTATCAGTGCAATTAATTTATAAGAGTACGAACTATATTGAGTATTATACAAAACCATGTGTATTTTATATAATACTTGTAATTATAAATCTAATAAAACATTATTATTTACTTAATTTCTTAGAAATTCAAATAGAATACGTTATGTACTTGATTAAAATAATAAGACCACATATTGGTATGTATCTTATTTAAACACAAAAATTGCATAATATGAAGACTTTAGATGTTTTATTTAATCTACTTAACACAAAAATAATTATAAAATCTCATGTAAAAAAATATTTTTTAATTATTTATTTTATTCTCAAACCCACTCAATGAAGTATAACTTTATAATATTAGAATATTATTTAATTAAATAGAATAAACATTAATGGGCCGCAACATTCATATTTATATATATATTGTAGACCTTCCGCACTTCCATGTTTTTTAAGGTATTAAATACGTTTTTAATATTTGAAACATAAACGAATTCGTTGGTGTGCCTACTTTATATCTGTCGGATAAATTCCTGAAAAACTGATTAAAAAATAATTTATTAATTATTTAAGTTTTTGGTTTTACACATTTTTTAACAGCTATAAAATCGAGTAAAATCCATATTTTATAAAATCATCCGATCAATGCATAGCTTAACATCTCCTCTTTAATTTAGTTTTGAATTATTTCTCACCAAAATATTCCAAGAAACACACTGAAGGAAGTACAGATATATGTTTTCACAAAATTGAAAAACTAATAACTTACGAACTGCCGCCGACGAGTTACGGAGAGCAACGACATCTCCGGAGCATTGAATACGTTTTACGATTTGTGTGGCGGCCGCTTAACAAAATTTTTTTACATTTAAAGTAGTGAAAAAACATTATTTAACATTGTTTATTAAATTATTCAATTTTATTCATTATCCTTTATCACATTTACCATTTATTGATCTACCTAACTTCTACTCATAAGCAGTGGTTAAGTGGGGGACGAAGTGGAACGGCGTTCCCCTTCTTTACTTAGCTTAATTTTTAGACTGAATTTGTTGTTTTGTATATAACATTAAAAATAAAATTAAAAAGTTTAAAAAATGGCATTTAATGTAAATTGTTTGAAAGATTATATTATAAACAAACTAATTCGGTAAAAATTAAAAAACTAAGTATTATTTGTAATGAATTTTTATTTTACTGTTCTTATTTGAGAGATGATTAGTATCCAAAAAAATTTAAAACGAAATTAACTCCTAAATAGGTTCAATGGTTCAGAGGACGCTTTTTTTGCATTAGCTTTGGTCCACCCTGTAATTATTTTCTACTTTAACCACTGCTAATACATAATTGATTCTTGTAATGGGTAAATAATATTGATTATTATTTTTTAGTTAAATCTGGAGCATTAGGACCTTATCAGTATTGTCTCAGTACTTCAATTGGATTTACGAATACAAATGTTAATTACCAAAATAGCCCCGTCTTTCCTATTCAATTGTCTAATGATCAGGGTCAATCAAGTAATGACTAATATTATTTTAATTTCCAATTTCATAATAACACTTCGCCATATTTGTCATTATCATGAATAATTATTTTAGTAAGATTCTGTACTAAAACTATCCTAATCTGTATTGTAAATTACTTTAAATACGCGGCGGAAATTTTACAGTTTCAAATATCATTATCATAATATGTACCTCTTATCTGATATAACGAAAAATATGTATACAACATTCACTTATTTATATATAGCATGTATGGAGTAGCTGTTGTGCGAAACGGGGTACGGCTGTAAGCGAATGCGCATAAGTCGACAACGACTGTAATATTTTACTTTTCACACTTGTTAAAAAATTTCGTAAAATACATTTATTGGACCACCAACGATTTTGTACCTTTTTTGTTTACTTTAATAATTAAATACCTATTATTTATACTTAATTCACATATTTAATTAAATTTTTATGGACTAAATTAACGACTTTAATAAAATTAATATACAGTTATTTTTTAAAATATTACATTTTTTGGCTAAATCATTTTTTCCGAGATATTTTATTGTATGCGAACTTTTATATTTATGTTGTTACAGTATGTAATGACAAAAATTATCATCAATACAATTATCAAAAATCATATTATTTGTAGCAATTTTAAATTCGCTATTCTCTATCCTTAAGTTATTTAGGTAATTGACTCTAGCACAATGTTATTTTATTTGTTCTTTTTTTTTAACAGATATTATCAATGATGAAAATCAAGAATGGTATTTGAATTACAATCTAAATCCGGAATTAATACCTGCTCACGGTAATATTTATCCCATCATTGATACCTTGTTCAACACCCGCTGATGAACTTAATGCCTGTCTCAAATCTTGAGTTCTGTAGCGACATGTCAATAAATTGACTTTGAAACCAATATGCGTGTTCAACTAAAAAATGATGCATTCGCCTAACGTTTCGCAAAACAATTGCTGGATATTGGAAATGGGAAGTTGGCAATTGATTACTCTACATAATGTATTTCATTGCTAACAAACTTCTGTAAGATGACATCTACCAAACACAAATTAATTCAGAACGTTTTCCTAAATATCGCGCGGATATTTAAGAATCATTAGTGGCAGAAATATAAATATACAAATCTACATTTGCCCCTTGCAACGCATGTGTATTCAGCTAGTACTATAAATATATTTAACTGATTGTTTGAAAATGTGAAATTTGTAGGCGTTACTTTTTTTTTATCTAGGTACGACAGGAATTCATATGAATTATGATCCTCATACAGCTCAAAACCAAGGTGGCGGACGAGGTGGCAGTTAATGAGAGCGTATACTTATGATAACAACATGATAATACAATGTGATAAGAAATAGAGGGAGGATTAAAATATGATTATAAATATTCGTGATAATTTGGTATCACAGATAAGATTATTGATAAGAGATATCGCTGATAAGAATAAAGGGAAGGCCGACACGAATACTGATAAAAGAAAATGAGTGAAGGGAGGGAGGATTACTTCCTCGCCCAGAACATACATTATTATACTACTTTCGTGATTAATTTATTAATTAGCAAAATATATTTCTGTTCAATATCGTTATTAAAGAAATATGTTTATATTAACATAGACTAGTTTGCAATAATAATTAGATAACAGTGATTATGTATTATAAGGTATTATATATTATTATTAGTATTAGGTATTATATAGTATTATTATTGCATTAAAAAACAGTTTAATTACACAAAACAATGAATTAATAATCAAACAAATTTATATTGCTATAACTTAATATAAAATAAAAATTTTACAGCTATGTTATTTATTTACCAGTAAACCTTTTTCTAGTTGTAAAGGCATTATTTATGCCACTATTCGGAATTTACTTTTATCATTTTAACATTACAATTACTATATACGGTTGTCTCAAATCCTTTATACTATATTTATATTTAACTGATTGTTTGAAAATGTGAAATTTGTAGGCGTTACTTTTTTTTTATCTAGGTACGACAGGAATTCATATGAATTATGATCCTCATACAGCTCAAAACCAACCATTAGCAAATACATTTTTTGAAAACCAAAATTACACTTTCGCCTCAAACTTAACCGAAAACAACCAATACCAAACTGGTATGATAAATAATACAGTATTGAATATTTATCTGTAATTTTAGTGCTACAACAAAGATTTATAATTTTAATAATAAGTGATAATATTTCATTTGTTTCCAGAAATCCTTCTTTAAGATTATATACTTCGATTGAACGACAAACATAACCCAACGACTAACGACCGTTTAAAATAAAAATATTTGAATTTATTAAAATTCTAAACATTAATAATTATTATTATATAATTCAACCATATTGTTACGAACATTGACTAAAATAATATTAATTTATGTGTAGTTGTGCATTATTATATTTTATATTATATAACAACATTACTTTTTGTGAACCATCGTCGGCGAAAAGAATGTTTTGAATAAACCCTTTAGACCGTTCGGTGGGACTGCTCACTTTGTATGGACACCAGCGGGGCAGTGCTGCTTTAGGTGCATTAACATTCACAGAGAATTAAACACTTATTGCATCAGTTTTTTGTACACAAATATAGTTTAAATACTTATAATAGTCTCGTGTAGTGACTTATTTTTTTTGAATTCGGATACCTAAGAGTATTCGTAACAATATGCATATTATGCTACTTTATTGAATCATGTGTTAACATATTTGTATGCGTCGAATATAATATTGGAATCCAGTAAATTTTTAACTTTCATTAAAATATGTCCGGAAAAAAAATGTTACATTTCGTGATTAAAATATTGTTTAAATAACTGAATGATTGTTCGAAATGATTATTACTTTTATGAATGAACTTAACAATTAATTAAAACCCGTAATAAAAACTTTTTCAAATATTATCCACTGTTAAATTATAAGTTATAATATTAAATTACTATTCCCCAAATAACGGTGAATAATATATTGAACATACATCATTTTTAATAATATTTGATAATTTTTAATTTATCCCAAAGTTGTCCCCAAACAATTACAAAGTGAATTTCATATTTGGTATAAGAAAATCAAAAATTTTAAAAAGTCGATTTAAACAACGATTTTTAATATCGACAAATCGATTGTTAATATTGATAGTTCGATTGTTAAAACTTATTACGACAGTCACTGGGAGTGCCACAGCACTTCCATTATGAAATCCTACCACGGTAGTTGCTATTCTATCTATTTATTTTTCTATGCATCGAACAATTAATATCAACAATATTAATAAAACATTGTTAATAAAATTAACAATACAAAAATTATCATCAATACAATTATCAAAAATCATATTATTTGTAGCAATTTTAAATTCGCTATTCTCTATCCTTAAGTTATTTAGGTAATTGACTCTAGCACAATGTTATATTATTTGTTCATTTTTTTTAACAGATATTATCAATGATGAAAATCAAGAATGGTATTTGAATTACAATCTAAATCCGGAATTAATACCTGCTCACGGTAATATTTATCCCATCATTCAAAACCAATATGGAATTAGTGTAAAATAGCCATTCATTTTTGTATACAATTTTTATTCGTTTCATAAGAAAAAGGGATAATTATTATGTTTCAAGAAACATAAGAATATTTATAAATTTTTAATAATTAACTATGATTCATTAAGTTATTCATAAGGGAAATATTAATGAAAAAATATAATTATACTGTAAAATATATATATTGTTCGTATAACATCTAAAAATAATATCAATCACCCGTAATTTATAAATTAGAAAAATTTATTTCTGTTCAATATCGTTATTAAAGAAATATGTTTATATTAACATAGTCTAGTTTGAAATAGTAATTAGATAACAGTGATTATATATTATAAGGTTATAATTCCATTAAAAAAAACAGTTTAATTACACAAAACAATGAACTAATAATCAAAGAAATTTATATTGCTATAAAATATAAAATAAAAAATTTTACATCTATGTTATTTATTTACCAGTAAACCTTTTTCTAGTTGTAAAGGCATTTATTAGGCCACTATTCGGATTTTTTTTTTTATCATTTTAACATTAAACTTACTATATAAAGTTGTCTCAAATCATTATTTATCTTTTATCTATATATATATAAATGAATTGGTGTCTGTATGTTATCGATGCCTGGCCAAACCGCTGGATGGATTTTGATAGGGTTTTTTTCTACGTACTCAGAGTGGACCCTGAATGGTTTTTGTCTCTTAAAACTTTTCAAAACCCAACTCTTTAAAGGTTTCAAAACCCAGCACCGGTAAACCGGTGGTCCTTCGCAACTACGAGTTGTTTACCTTTTGCCGTAACTAAGTGTGTGACGTCCGATTGTTACCAAGGGCAAGTTAACTAACTGTCATATGTTCTTTATAAAGATTCTGTCGTGGTTTTTTATTAGTTTGTCATTAGAAAATACAATTTCTCAGATTCGTAGTATTGATGTTGCGCCTTGCAAATGTGTAGGGAGTTTGCGTGTTGTAGTAATGGTAATGTAGCCTTTATCGACCTTTATCGTCAACGTTTTAGCGTCGTACGTGAGAATTACATGCCAACTTTCAAAATCCAAAGGCAAATCTCTCATCATGCTCCTACCTCTGTCAGATTTTGATTACAAAATTTTCCACTATATCATCGACAGTTATGCCCCCAATGGAAATCAATTGGCCGATCTACATCTATAGCACGAACGATAAAGGCCTTTCGAGCTTTCGAAACAACCGAGCAATAAGCTTCACGATTGGAAACCATGCGAGAACGAACTGCTCAAGCCCGCTCGACTTATACCATTGACCAATGGAGAGCAAGTCAGACGTTAAGAAGAGAACACTATGATCGATCCAGACGGACGCTGCACGTTGAACTGGATCTTGATGCGTTCCATTACAATGCGGAGTATGATTACAGTTGCCAACGAAGTGTCGTCATTGGAAAAATATACAAGTTATACGAATCTTGCCGTGCATTGAAATTGAAATGGAAATTCCAGGAATATGCTGCGCAGGTGAAAATGTGAAATTGCCAAAATTTTCATACTTCCGACCACATTTGGAAGAAGCCCACGACATATGTATGAACATGCACAAGATGCAATGACTTACGTTTGCGCATACGTCTGGCAGGATTTTTTCATAACATTCATGTGTAATCCTACGTGGTATGAAACTAGAGAACTTCTGTTGCCTGGACAATCATTTTCGGATCGTTATGACATCATTGCACATGTGCAAACAAAAATTAAAATCTTTTATGGGTTTCATTTACAAGTATCGTGCTTTTGGTGAGACACGTTGTTGGGTTTATTCCATTGAATGGCAGAAAAGAAGATTGCCGCATGCACACGTTTTGTTTTGGTTAATTCATAGAATTACACTAGACAAAATTGATGCAGTCATCTCAGCAGAAATACCAGACGTCGAGATTGATCCAGGCTTATTCGAAGTCGTTACCAAAAACATTATTTATGGCCCACGTTGAGCTATCAACACCAAATCTCCATGCATGAAGGATAGAAAATGCAGGAAACGCTATCCAAAAGACTTACACACCGAAACTATCACTGGTAATGATGGATATCCCCAATATCGTCGACGATCAACTGAAGATGGCGGCAAACTCATCACTCTAAACGTGCGCAACAATGACATTGAAGTCGATAATCGTTGAGTTGTGCTGTCTTCACCATTACTCTCTAAGTCGTTCAAAGCACAAATCAATGTCGAGTATTGCAATTCAGTAAAATCGATCAAATACATATGCAAATATATTAATAAAGGATTCGATATGGCAGTTTTCGGAGTGGGATATGCATCTGCACCAATCGATGAAATTGAAAGATATCATTAAGAACGCTACGTTAGTCACATTCTTATTCATGAACGTCATCCAACAGTTGTTCATTTGGCTGTGCATATTGAGAATGGACAGCGCGTGTATTTTACAACGGCAAATGTACATGCAAGAGCATTTTTGCCATCGCAAACAACGTTAATTGCGTTCTTCTATTTGTGTATGGATGATTTGTTCGCAAGAACGCTTCTTTACTCAGAAGTGCCAAAATACTACACATGCATCTGCAAAAACTTTTCAACGTCGTAGACAGGGCAAATGAGTTGAAGGACATCCGAATTTATATTCGTCCACGCCTTAGACGGTCTTGTTATGTGCACTCTGTGAGCGCTACACAACTGTTTATAATTAAAAGTACGTCGGCGAAAAGACAACAATTTTGGTTACAAAAGTATGTTTATTATTAAGATAAGTAACACATGAGGTTCTGTACACTGATGAAGACCAGACACGACTGTCGGACCAGTGGGGGCCGACGTTCGGTGTCCGAAAGGCTACGTGACCAAAAAGGCTCACTCAGCACATTCCGTACGACCGACCACAGTATAATTCTTAGAATTAACATATTATACTATATAATATTCATAATAATATTATAATAGCAGGGGTTCCTAACACCCCCAACCCCAAATGAAACATGGGGGCCTAATGGTCCCCAGGTTTTACACCAATAATCCCCAAAAATAATAAAATAAGACCACAAAATAAGAGAGGGAAAAAATAAAATTAATGAATATAAACTTAAAGATTTTCTTCTACGATTACGTTTTTATCCCTATTATCATTGGAATTATTATCTGCTAAATCTGGTTCATAGACATTGATTGTTTTCATTCTATTTCTTAGAATTAGAATACAAATTACGATTATTATAAATACCAAAGAATACAAAATAATAATATTAAATTCTACTTTCAAAATTAACAGAGTGTCTGCGTTCTTATGCTCTAAGTCTTTTACATTTGATGTTTTACGTGCTAGATCTACAAAATCTTTTACTATTCCAACATCAGTTAGGTTCTGCGGTATTACAAATTTAAGATTTTCTGCTAAAAGAAATAACGAGTTGTTATTAAGATTTTCTGGTACTAAATCTAGATTTATGTTGTTGTTACTATTACTTTTCATTGGTAACAAAATAGAATTCGCAGTATGAATTTCACAATTTGGTGAAGTAGTCAACCTTCCTCCACCCGAGATTTCTATTTTTATAGAATGAACTGAGTTAAGACATGTCATTGTGCAAGATTCAGACTTTGTATAATATAACCATGAATTTGTGCGCGTTAGACCGTGCCAAATAGAGCTTTCTACTGACAAAAACTTTATTTTGCACGTTTCTGGGATTTTCTGCTTATTCGATAAAAGTTGTATTTCACATAATTCAGAATTTGTTCTGTGGTGGATCGGTTGATTACCCTTACAAAGTTTATTATGTTTTAGTTGTTTACACGCTTCCCATTGATTTTCCGTTAGCATAAAAAATTTCTCATTATCATTACTTAATGCTAAATAATCTATATCTGGTGCTATCATGATTAAAGTATTATTATTGAATTGGATTGGCAAAGGAATTGGTTTGTATACATTATATTCTTCATTTACTATCAGAGGGATTTTCGCTACAAAAATTAAGAGATGTTCTTTATGTATGACTGAAATATCAGTGATTCGAAAGAGTTGTGGAAGAGATTCTGCTGATAGTTCTATTGGTAAATAAGTTCCTGTAGGTAAATTAATTTTAACTTCCTTAAGTTCTGTTAGAAGTTTATTAGGTGTAAATACATTTGCATAGATGTTACCACTAATTGCTGAGGTTATTAATCCTATGAGGTTCTGCGTTTCGTAAGCATATTGATTTAACATGATTTCGAGTATTACGGATTGTTCTAATAATTTCGTTTTAATTAACGATTCATTAATATGGACTGAATTTTCATAGATTTGGGCGTACAAAAATAAAACATTATGTTGTAATTTTTCCTGATTTTTTGCTAAATGATATAGTGTATCGTTTGCTTCATTTACTGAGGTTTGTACTATCCTAATCTTATCTTCTATGGAGTTGATATTCTGTTGTTTGTTGTGTTTTAATTCTGTGATTTTCTTAATAATAAAATCGAGATCTAGATTCGATAGCGAACCGTATAATACGCTGGCCAGGCGACTAAGGGCTCGTTCGATTCCGCGACGATTTCTCTCAATTGTCATTTCTCCTATTGAGGATAGAATACTTTTGTGATTATTTTCTATTTCGTAAAGATAAGGGAGAGTTGCTTGTGAAAACTGTTGGCATACATGTGGAATGCTAGTGTTACCGTGATAGTTAATTAACTGTAAGCAAACTTTTGCAGTAGAATCATAATATTCCTTTAAAGCTACGTATTTAGAATTATACGTTGTTAAATCCGTAAATGCTACTAGATCCCAATCGGTATGTGAGATTTTTGCCTTGTTTTGAAATTCATAGTAAACTCCTTTATATTGCGTAAACTTCGTGACATTGAATGTTGAGGTTCCGACTTGAGGCTCTGCTGATGTAATGATAACTGATACTCTGAAAGTTATGAATGATGATACTTTAATAGATTTCTATGTACTGTTTTTCTTTTCCCTTTGTATTTTATTACTATATTAACGTTATTAGGTAATATTTCTAAGATTTCGTAAGGTCCTGTCCACTTAGGGGTCAATTTATTACGAGGTGCTTTTATTTCCAGATATACTTTATCTCCTACCTCTAAAGGTTTTGTGTGAGATTTTTCATCATAGATTTTCTTAGATTTTTCTTTACTATCAAGGATTCGATTTTTCGCTATTTCTTGAGATTCTTGCATTCTTTTTTTTAATTCGAATTGATAATCTGTATAATTATACTGAGGTTCTGGGGATTTCATTATACTTGTAGGTAATTCTAATTTTCTGCCAAAAAGTAAATCGTAAGGTTGATATCCCGTCGAAGAATGAATACTTGAATTATATGCAAACATAGCATATGGTACATACTCATCCCAATTTGTCTGATCCTTATTTACGAAACTTCTTAGATATTCTCCAAGGGTACGATGGCTTCTTTCTAACGAGCCATTACTCTGAGGATGATATGGACTTGTTGACAACTTTTTTATTTTTAACAAACGACAGACTTCTGTGAAAACATTACTAAGGAATTCTGTTTCACAATCTGTTACTATGCTTTTTGGTAAACCATGAGAACATACGAATCGAGTGACGAAATAATAAGCAACAGTATTGGCTTCATGATTTTCTGAAGGTATTGCCCATGAGTACTTAGTTAAATCGTCTTGTAATGTAATTATATATGAATTGTTTTTACTTGATTTCGGTAAAGGTCCCACTATATCCATAAAAACTTTTTCCAAAGGGGTCGATGATGTCGTTGTTATTATCATTGGAGCTTTGATGTTCTTATTCGAGGTTTTGTTTATTTGGCATGACGGACATCGTTTGATGAAATCTTCTATTTGTTTTTTCATTCCTTTCCAATGATATACATCTTTGATTCTACTGTAGGTTCGTTCTACTCCTTGATGACCTGCGAGAGGAGTGCCGTGGTTTTCTGTGATAATTTTTATCTTCTCCTCTTCACTAAGATTGTCTCTGCTGAATGCGAATACGGTTATCGATGATTTTCTGAAAATGTAGCGTAATATTGCTCGAACCTGATCCCAATCTAGTTGGTCTAAACCACATCCTATTTTAGGAACGGCTATTTTGGTTAGGTTATTAACCTATGCTGTTCGCATATTTCTTTCAAATTAACTAGAGTTTTAAATAGATTTTCATACGTAGATTTTTCCCAATGATTTTCTTTAATAACTAAATAGAAAATGAATCGGCTTTCTTGCTTTAAATAAGCTACCTCTGTGACTTGTTTTTGTTGCAATTGTAATTCTTCAATTTTACCAAATTTTCTTCTAAATTTACACGCAATTCCTCTTGACATTCTAAAGTCTTTTGATACACAATGTGCCAAATGGACATTTTCATCAACTTCAAACAGATCTCCTATGACTTCTTGTACATTAGGTGTTGATGACTTCATTTGCACACTGCATTTAGTATACTTTTCGTAGGTTAATTTATTTGGAATTTCTTCACTGTTTTCATTAGCTTCTTTCACTACTGGATTTTCTGCGCTTTCTGGATTATCTGAGTTTTCTCGATTGTCTCGTATTTCGAGATTCTGTTGTAACTCAATACTATTTGTTGGTTCTTTCTCTGATTCGTTTTCAGCTTTTGCTTTCGCTCGGGTCGTTATATGTATTCTACTGAGAGCGTCAGCATTGGTATTATACATTCCTGGTTTATACTGAATTGTATAATCATACTCTTCTAATTTCAATCGCCATCGGGTGAGTCTGGATCCGGGGTCCTTGATGTTGAATAGCCAAGTCAATGCTTTAGGATCTGTAATGATATTGAATTTCTGACCTAATAAATATGGTCGATATTGTTTTACACCCCATACAATAGCACACAATTCTTTTTCCGTAGCACAAAAATTTTTTCTGCACGATTGAGGGTCCGCGAAGCATATGCAATTGGCAGGTCTTTACCTATTTCTCCTTGAGACAAAACGCATCCTATTGCATAATTGCTAGCATCACACGTGATGTTAAATGGTTTGCCAAAGTCAGGATATTGTAAGAGAGGTTCTTTTGTTAACACAGCTTTAAGTTTTTCGAAAGATTCTTGGCAAAGGTCAGACCAATTGAATGGAATGTCCTTTTTCAATAATATTGTCAAAGATTTTGCGATACTACCATAGTTTTGAATAAATCTTCTGTAGTAACCAGAGAGTCCTAAAAATGATTTTACTTGTTTTGCATTAATAAGAACAGGAAATTCAAGTACGCTTTTAATTTTCTGAGGGTCTGGACGTACTCCTTGGTCTGTAATTACATGTCCTAGATAATTGACTTCTTTTCTCATAAAAGAACATTTCGATGACTGAAGCTTCAAGTTAAATTGTCTTATTCGGTCGAATACATCTGTGAGTTTCTTCTCGTGTTCTTTCATGCTTGTTGCGTAAACAATAATATCATCTAGATATACGAAAGCTTTGATTCCCGTAATTCCAGCTAAAACACTATTCATCAAACGCTGAAAAGTAGCTGGAGCTCCTTTTAATCCAAATGGAACTCGAGTAAATTCATAGTGTCCTGCGTCTGTGGAAAAAGCTGTTTTCTCTTGATGTTCTGGATGCATTTTGACTTGGTGATAACCTTGAGCTAAATCCAAAGTGGTGTAGTATTTAGATTTTCCGAGTTGGTCTAAGATGTCTGTGATATTCGGGAGAGGATACGCGTCACCTATTGATATACTGTTGAGTTTCCTGAAATCTACACACACACGATATTTGATTTTTCCTTCGCTATCCGGTTTCTTGGGAACTACTAGTAAAGGCGCGTTCCACGGGCTTTTACTTGGGACGATTACTTGATTTTCTTCGAGTTCTTTGATTTGTCTGTTTATTTCTTGCTTATGACGAAATGGTAGTCTATATGGACGCTCGTTGATGAGTTGTGCAGAAGCTGGCGTGTTTATTTCATGTAGGAACACTTCTGTACTTGACAACCTGTCTCCATCTAGATAGAAAATGTCTGAATACTGATCGCAGATGTTCCGTACGGATTCTTTTTCTTCTGGATTTAGATGATCTGTTTGTATTAATTTCCTTAACAAAGATAATCGGTCTGAATTCACTGCTCTTTGAGGTTCTGTCGTTGATACAAAACATGTTTTCTCTTCTTTATATTCTTCATATGACAGTTCGTTGATTGTCAGAGTTTTAATTTGGACGTTCGCTTCTGATATATTTACTACTGGAATACTGATTCGGTTGTTCTTTGTCTGCGTTATAACGTTTCCACATATTAGATTTTCAGTGATGTTCTGTGAGTGGATTATTAAGTCCAAAGAATCAGGTAAATGACTTACATTTACCATAATTACAGTTTCAGTTCGAGGAGGTATCTGTTGCTCCTGATTATCTGCTAACGTTATTTGATTCGTTTTGAAGTTAATAGATAACTGATTTTTCTTGAAAAACGGTTTTCCTAGGATACCTTCATGTGGTATATGAAAATTCGGATGGACTACATGAAATTCTGCAATAATATCTGTTTTATCCCAATGTAGTGTCAATGATATTCTGCCTAATGTTTGTGTTATCTCTTTGTTTATCCCTGTAAGATTATAACGGATATTTTCATCTACTAGTACTGTAGGGTCAAGACTATTTAGTTTAATTAGGTTTAAATTACTACCAGTATCGACTAAAAATTTTACTTTTCCTGGGATGGTCTGCGAGGTTCTGATAGTTATGTGGTCATTTATTATTGTTGTGCAGGTAAACACTCTTCTAACTGAATTATGGCGGCTTGTAAATTTCCGGCCGGGCGCCCGCCATTGCCCGGTCTTTTGTAGTTTTCCACGTTCTTTGAAGAAGTAGATGGCTCTGCTTGACTTCCAGCATCCTTTTTTGAGTTGACGTATAACCTTTTCCTACATTCTGCTATTTTATGACCTAATTTTTTACAATAATTACAGGTTATTGTACGGACGTCTACAGCTGGTTTCTGATTTTGGTCTTTCATTGGTTTAGACATTTGTATTTTCTTTAGACAATTTTTTGCATAATGTCCTTTCTGACCACAATGATGACAGTTTCCTGTTGTCGGTGAAAATTGGAGGTTCGGTCTGGATGGTCTGTTTTCAGGTTTCAGATATTGTTTGGCACCTCTATTTGATGTTCGGATTCGTTCTTCTTCTCTAGCTGTTTGAATTGCTTTATCAAGATTTTCTGTATTTCGTGCTTTGATAAAATGTTTTAACTCTCCAAGGCCTTCCATAAAGACCTGAATAACTTGTCGATTTATAGTTCTTTCAACTGCTTTTGCTATATCCGGTTGAAGGTCAGCTGTCTCTTGCTCAATAATTAGATTCTGTAATTGTTCTATTCTCATAGAATATGCGAGGACTTCCTCTCCTGGTCTTTGCTTCATGGCATATAGTTCCAAATATAGATATGGCGTCGTTCTCTGCGGTTCCAGATTAGATTTTAATATGTCTCGAAGTTCATCCCACTTTTCAAATGTTCTGTATTTTACGACTTGACGAGCTTTGCCCACTAATCGGGTCTGAATTGCTTGAAGGAGTGTCGGGATTGCTTCTGGTATGACGCATTTGACTGCAAATTCGCATTTTTCGAGAAATATTTCTAGAGTTTCTGTGTCCTTTCCATCAAATGACTCAGGTAGTAACCGTATAGCTTCCTGGAAAGTAATATGAAGATTGTCCTTGCTTGCTGTCGTTGATTTTGGATAATCTGGGTACACTTGTCTTATCTGTAATGCCTCGTTGATTTTCTGTTCAATCATTTTCTGGATGTCTTCTGTGTTATCCGGTACTTTATTGTTTTGATTTTCGTTTCCTTGATTTCGGTCGTCCTCCATTACTTTGTCTTGATGGTAGTAATTATATTCCAATTCGTTCCAGTCGATTTTTTTTCCGCTAGGTCCTGGTTTATTTACGTGTTCCATATTTTCAAGATGGTCCGTTGTTGTCGAAGGAGGATTTGTGGTGTCCAAAATACTTTCACACTCGTCCAATAATTTCGACGTAGTGTTTAGAATGTTTTCAGCGCTACCTACTAACCTATTCGACTGATTTAATAGATTCTTACTTGTTCCTAGAGTTTCTGTTTTTCCTACACTTTTACTTCGCCTATGATTTTTTGCTTGATTTCTCGTTTTCCTGTCCGTAAGAAGTGCTAAATTATTTACAAGAGCTTTAGAGGGTTGAAAATCAGGATCACTCGAATGGTCTGAAACAGCTTCGTCACTCATTTATTTCCTAACGAATATGAGATTTAGAAAATTATCACCTCTAGCAATCGTGAACACTACTATGCTATTATTTCGGATATACTAATTAATTATTTAAAACGATATATTAATTATGTACTCGATAATTAATATATATTTACCAAGGATGCTCTGATAGATAAAATTAAAACAATGGAAGCATGCAAACAATACTAATTAAATCTAGACTTACAAGAAAAATATGGTGAGAGTCTGACACATAATGACCTTGACTTCGTTGACGGATTTTCACGATGTCTTGAATTTCTTCGATTAACTTCTGTAGATTTTTCTGTAATTCGAATTTATCTTGTCGTCGCTCCCACGAAGGCTTGACGTTTCTTCTTTGACGTTCTGCGCTCCGGATCAGCTGGCACGGAGACCAATATAATAATATTGGGTTTCACTTGCTTGTCTGAATGATAATCGTCGGTGGCGACACTACGCGTATATTCTGTGTTGTCCGTGTATTATTATACACGACAACGGATCGTAATTATTGCTGATGTCAACGACGGCGACGGGTACGCGTTGCGGCGGCGTCGACGGCGGCGACGATTTCACGGTCACGGTCATGACGGCGGCGGCGATAGTAAATCTGTTAGTCGCTGTGTGGCGTTCCGTCGTGGATGATTGACTAACTTATGATTTGTGCCACGAGATGTCGTCAAGTTCAGAGTTAACCAGTTTATAATTTTTGACACTAGATAGCGATACGTTCACGCGAACCGGTTGTTAGTAAAGACGGCGGCGAGTCGGGTGTGGTCGATGACGTAATCGATCGATTCGGGCGGCCAATTGTCACCCTTCACGAATAATAATTAATATTAATACCTGATTTTCTTCTTGATGTTCTTGTTTGATGCTTTTAATGCTCTTGATGCTCTTGATGCTTTTGATGCTCTCGATGCTCTTGATGAATCGTGTTCTGTTGACTTTTGAACGGATATTGTCTTTCCGCGGTGAGGTACTGGAATGTTCGAAAACACCGCTGCCACCAAATTGTTATGTGCACTCTGTGAGCGCTACACAACTGTTTATAATTAAAAGTACGTCGGCGAAAAGACAACAATTTTGGTTACAAAAGTATGTTTATTATTAAGATAAGTAACACATGAGGTTCTGTACACTGATGAAGACCAGACACGACTGTCGGACCAGTGGGGGCCGACGTTCGGTGTCCGAAAGGCTACGTGACCAAAAAGGCTCACTCAGCACATTCCGTACGACCGATCACAGTATAATTCTTAGAATTAACATATTACACTATATAATATTCATAATAATATTATAATAGCAGGGGTTCCTAACAGTCTCTATACAGTTCATCCAAACAATCAAGAATGTTTTTACTTGCGATTACTATTAGTTTAATGTACGTGGACCGAAATCCTTCCAAGAACTGAGAACAGTCAATGGTGAAGTATGTGCGCTCTATCGAGAAGCTTGCCAAGAATTAAATCTTTTTGAGAACGATGCCCACTGGGACACAGCACTCGCTGGTGAATCAAATATTGCTCAACCACAGCAAATACGTGCACTATTTTCGATATTGTTGACAACGTGTTTCCCATCCAATTCAAAAGATCATTGGGAAAAATACAATGATGACATGAGTGAAGATATCCTACGTCATTTGCGAGCAACGAATATCAGCTTATAATTCACACCAAACGTGTATGAGGCGTTGCATTTGATCGAGGGTATATGTTTGGCCATCGCTAACATAGGATTGGTGAAATTAGAAATGTATGCACCGATCCGACCTGTTAATACAGCATATGATCGTGATTCGCAACGTGAAACACAATTTGATATTTATGACTTGGGTACATATGTTGTATGTATCCATTAGAAAAAAGCTTTATAAGCACTTCATCGCACACTGCAAGATTTGAGGGTAAATAGACAGCCTTTTGTTGGAGCTACTCATTCTATTGTCAGGGGATTTCCGACAAACTCTGCCAGTGATACCTCGTTCATCACCCGCTGATGAACTTAATGCCTATCTCAAATCTTGAGTTCTGTAGCGACATGTCAATAAATTGACTTTGAAACCAATATGCGTGTTCAACTAAAAAATGATGCATTCGCCTAACGTTTCGCAAAACAATTGCTGGATATTGGAAATGGGAAGTTGGCAATTGATTACTCTACATAATGTATTTCATTGCTAACAAACTTCTGTAAGATGACATCTACTAAACACAAATTAATTCAGAACGTTTTCCCAAATATCGCGCGGAAATTTAAGAATCATTAGTGGCAGAAATATAAATATACAAATCTACATTTGCCCCTTGCAACGCATGTGTATTCAGCTAGTACTATAAATATATTTAACTGATTGTTTGGAAATGTGAAATTTGTAGGCGTTTCTTTTTTTTTATCTAGGTACGACAGGAATTCATATGAATTATGATCCTCATGCGGCTCAAAACCAACCATTAGCAAATACATTTTTTGAAAACCAAAATTACACTTTCGCCTCAAACTTAACCGAAAACAACCAATACCAAACTGGTATGATAAATAATACAGTATTGAATATTTATCTGTAATTTTAGTGCTACAACAAAGATTTATACTTTTAATAATAAGTGATAATATTTCATTTGTTTCCAGAAATCCTTCTTTAAGATTATATACTTCGATTGAACGACAAACATAACCCAACGACTAATGACCGTTTAAAATAAAAATATTTGAATTTATTAAAATTCTAAACATTAATAATTATTATTATATAATTCAACCATATTGTTACGAACATTGACTAAAATAATATTAATTTATGTGTATTAACGTTCACAGAGAATTAAACACTTATTGCATCAGTTTTTTGTACACAAATATAGTTTAAATACTTATAATAGTCTCGTGTAGTGACTTATTTTTTTTGAATTCGGATACCTAAGAGTATTCGTAACAATATGCATATTATGCTACTTTATTGAATCATGTGTTAACATATTTGTATGCGTCGAATATAATATTGGAATCCAGTAAATTTTTAACTTTCATTAAAATATGTCCGGAAAAAAAATGTTACATTTCGTGATTAAAATATTGTTTAAATAACTGAATGATTGTTCGAAATGATTATTATTTTTATGAATGAACTTAACAATTAATTAAAACCCGTAATAAAAACTTTTTCAAATATTATCCACTGTTAAATTATAAGTTATAATATTAAATTACTATTCCCCAAATAACGGTGAATAATATATTGAACATACATCATTTTTAATAATATTTGATAATTTTTAATTTATCCCAAAGTTGTCCCCAAACAATTACAAAGTGAATTTCATATTTGGTATAAGAAAATCAAAAATTTTAGAAAGTCGATTTAAACAACGATTTTTAATATCGACAAATCGATTGTTAATATTGATAGTTCGATTGTTAAAACTTATTACGACAGTCACTGGGAGTGCCACAGCACTTCCATTATGAAATCCTACCACGGTAGTTGCTATTCTATCTATTTATTTTTCTATGCATCGAACAATTAATATCAACAATATTAATAAAACATTGTTAATAAAATTAACAATACAAAAATTATCATCAATACAATTATCAAAAATCATATTATTTGTAGCAATTTTAAATTCGCTATTCTCTATCCTTAAGTTATTTAGGTAATTGACTCTAGCACAATGTTATATTATTTGTTCATTTTTTTTAACAGATATTATCAATGATGAAAATCAAGAATGGTATTTGAATTACAATCTAAATCCGGAATTAATACCTGCTCACGGTAATATTTATCCCATCATTCAAAACCAATATGGAATTAGTGTAAAATAGCCATTCATTTTTGTATACAATTTTTATTCGTTTCATAAGAAAAAGGGATAATTATTATGTTTCAAGAAACATAAGAATATTTATAAATTTTTAATAATTAACTATGATTCATTAAGTTATTCGTAAGGGAAATATTAATGAAAAAATATAATTATACTGTAAAATATATATTGTTCGTATAACATCTAAAAATAATATCAATCACTCGTAATTGATGTTTAAATTTGATAAATCTCGGTTAATAATTCATTTTCTTTTTTGTGCTAATATAATTGACATTTTATGTATTTACTTTGGCACATTAAAATAAAAAACCGTCACGAAAAAGTGTCCACGAAAAGCGTTACCTAAATTAAGATACCCACTGGGGACTGTCACGAAAAAGCGTTACAGAAAAAAAAACTTAAATCTCCCTTATGCCTTGTTTCCATGGCAACCATTGTTTGTGGCATGGTGATGTGGCAATTTATGAACGTGAAGCGGATTCCCACTGACTCCACACAGAATACTGTCTTTTGATTCGTATAAACAAAGAGAAAACAGGACTCGAGGAAATAGACGTCTGTAGTACAGACATCGGCGACCTGTGTAAAGTGGAAATCACCGATGATGGCCATCGAGTGTTACTAGTATCCATGTACCTTTTGAATGGCACAACTTTGAGAGACAAGATGGAATTCCTCGAACGATATCTACTACCATATTCGATAAAACTGAAAGGCATGTTTCTCTTCGTGGAGCGCCTGAAATTGTACGACCTACCCATCGTTATGTGTGGAGATTTCAACATCGACTTTCGTTCACATGATGGTGTACGCTTCCACCAATTCATGACTGAAACATTCGGCTGTACGCTGAATAATTCCGTGGACGTTTCCACGACACGAAATATGACGTGTGTTGACGGTATCTTCACGAGAAACGTATCCAATGTACAAACGCTTGCTTATGTATCCTACTTTACACACCACCGACCACTACTTAACGTTACGTCTCCTGATAATGTAACTTGTTAACATATAAAATTAAAATAATTGTATAACAATAACAGTCGTGTCTTTATTTTCACTTTACGTCATACGTTCCTACCTATATGTCATACGACGTATGACGTTTAAGTAAAGACATAAAATGTTTCACTTAACGCGGACTCGTATGCGTTAATCATTTTAAATTTAAATCTTCTATATGATACCATTCATTAAATTTGATTTGGTTTAATGTTAATTTTGGTTTAAACTTTACATTCAAATATATTGTTTAATAATAAAAATAAGGACTTTTTTAATAATGTAATTGATTTCGGGAAAGTAAAATTACCGTTATTATTATTTTTTTTTCAGATCAATCCTTTGCATCAGGATCACTTCCAAATTATTTAAACACATCAACTGCAGATGCATACATTAATAATCAAAGTAGCACCGGCATCCCTAATCAATTATATATCAACCAAGGCCAACCGAGTAATGATTAATATACTAAGGATTTTGTCATATATTAAAAGTCACAAAAATTTTTTTTCTGTTTACCAATAATGGGTAACATTTTTTTTTTGTGAATTTTTCAGGTGCAATAACAAGTGATCAATATTATAATCCATATAATTATGTCTACGAACCACTAGAAAATACATTTTTTGATATCCAAAATAACTTCTTGGCTAACAATATGACAGAAAGCAACCAATACCAATCAGGTAATGATTAATTATACAACAAGGGCTTGTCATTTGTAGTTTTTATGTCACAATCATAAAATGCTCTGGTTGTTAATAACGGGAAACAATATTTAAATTGCTTCCAGAGAGCCTTATTTAATATTATATCCTTCTGTTAGACCACTTACCTAACTCTACAACAAATGATAATTGTAATAAAACATTACACTTTTGATTTATCAATATTTTAAATATTTATTTTTAAATAATTTAAACATATTCATTAAACAATCCAAAAGGTTACTCCAGACAGTTGTTGGCAAAGTGTCATATTGTCTGTATTAAAATACGATACGAATTCTGTGACACGGGTTTTGCCAATAACCTCTTACAAAAAAAACAGAATTTTATATCTGTTAATTATTTTTATATCTTTAAATCTAATCATGCAAATATGGTTCTATACAAATAGAATATTATAATTTCATAACATTAGAACTAACAACAGCAAACATTTTTAATTTATAAGGCTGTAACTAAAACACTATTCAGTCTTGACCTTTGTTATATATAATTAGTGTTCGGATTAATATGCAAAAATAATCCATTTAATATCAGATTTATATTATAAATATGCAAGAAGTATGTAAAAAAATTACTCTTGTATTTTAAAAAAATTCTTTTGACATCACATACCCGGTACATATTTAAAACATGAAAAACCTTCAACTGACAGGTCATCATTTTCGTTACTTTCATTTATCTCACTATTGATTGTGCTATCTAGTATTATCAATTTAAAATATCCATGATTTTTTGATTGTAAACTCTTAAGTTTAGAATTATCGAAATCTATCCTTGACCCTCCTTCTTGCCTATGTTTAATATTTTGTATGAGCTATAATAGAATAGACTGTTATGTAATAGACTATCTCTTAGTGTAATATTGTATTTCTCTAGGTTTGTTATAGTTTCTATTAAACACTGTTAATGTGTTGTAATAACGTCAAGCTCATTTTTTAATTTTTTTTTTTTGTAAAATTAATTACGTGCGTTTTCAATACATTTCACTTTGTTTTAGTCAAAAGTTTACCTCATCGAAATGTTTCCCATAATAAATTGTTACTTTCAGCTATGAACTCCAACGTGCTAATATTGGTTCTGGAGGTACACTCAAATTGTGATACATTTCTTTAAGTATTTATTCAATGTAAACGCGTTTATATATAAATTGACGACTTGAAAATTCAATGGTTATAGAATTGAAATTGTAATGCATTTATATTTAATACGTTAAACTGAAGGTATTTGTACAGATGTAGATATGACTATTTAATTGAATATTGTAGAATATGCAACATTTATGCAACTATCCAGAAATATGCATTTTATGCGCATTTTTAATCAAATATGAAAAAAAAATAACTAGAATCTCACTGTTGTTCCCAGATTTGAGTAGCACGCACATGCGATATTTGCTCCCGCGTTATGTTTAACTTAGTCATCATTAACTTAACCAAATTTTGCGTACTTTACATCTTCGTTTACAGCTTTTAAATCTACGCCAGACGTCCTGCAGATCAGACGTCCACCATCTACGCCTTTGAAAAATTGTATATATATCATATTTTTTAAATTACACTACGTACTAGTATAATTTAATTATTACGGAATTTGTCACTCCAAAGCACGTCGTACGGTGGCCTTTGGACTTCGATTAGATAGCGCGTCTAACTATACCGCGCTTGAATACAAATAAAACTTCGCATCTAAAGGTTCCAATCAATAATACTCTGGTTAAACTCCAAAGCTCCCTTCTATGTTTCTAACCGCCCCCTCCACTCTGACCTCAAAATACCCTTAATAACCGATATAGCCAAACTTCATTACAAACGTTTTAATAATCGCCTTGCTCGCCACCAAAATCCTTTAATCACTAAACTTTCTTCTCTCACTATTCCTGGCAACCCTACTAAAAGATTAAAATGACAATGATGTCGTGACTTACTCATTTAATGAATATATTCATGTCGTAGTTCCTCCAGCGTGAGGCCTATACAATCCGTTATTTCTGTCACTTTAATATGGTATCACCTATTATATTTATTGTTACAATGCGTAACAGATTGTATGAATAAAATAATAAAAACAAATAAAAAACTAGAATCTACACATTACGAATCGTCGATATTTTTAATCAAAATTATTCTAGATTAACTGTAGAAGAATATGCATATAAATCTGTACCCTACATATAATCATCGTATTATTACTGCATAAATATACACATATGACGGCTATTGTTCATTATTTGTGACGTACAGTACACCTGCACATTAATTCAGTCATGTACAGTGTTGGGACAGATAACCGATTTTGTTATCTAGATAAAAGAGAAAGATAATGATGAAAGGATTATCTAATTTATTGAAGCTTTCATGGATTGAGATTTTATTACTTGTGTGATTTTCGGAAATATCCATGTTGTGATTGTTATTTTTCTTACGTTTCGGAATCGTTACAGTTTTCATCTTCAGAGTACGTGGTGCACGATTGACTGTCATGACTACTAGTGTAGTAAAAGTAAACGTACACCACGTACTCTGAAGATGGAACCTGTAATGATTCTGAAACGTAAGAAAAATAACAATCACAACATGGATATTTCCGAAAATCACACAAATAATAGGATTATATTTGATAAAAATGAGATAAAGATTTTTGGTCATCTAGATAAAAAGCTAAGATAGTAAAATAAGATAATTAATTAAATAAAATTGTATGAGTATTAAATAGTAATTACCAGTAGTATCAAATAATGGAGTTAATATATATGTTCGGTACGGAAATACTAGTGGGCGAGTGTATATACGTACATATACATATATATATATATAAAATGATTCACGTCGTTTGAGAGGCGATGTTTGAACCGCATTACGTGACGTTATCGTAACTGTCAAACGACCCGACGATACTACGATAACCGGATTTCGTTCGAGAAGGTTCGAGAAAAGTCGCCCCACTTTCATCGCCGATAAGCTTTTGAACCACGTCGAGACGTATCACGTACGTCCTAAGCGAGTCGGGTTTCGTCCGCTGGCCGACGTTGACCGTTTTTCTACGGGCGTGAGCGCCTTGTGCAATTCGCCGTATTATATCCGCGTCCTCGTATTCTTTACTCGTGTGAGACATCTTTCACCGAGAACCGCGTTCACGTGCCGGTTCAATTCTCGTGTGCGTCGAGCACCCAGCTTGTATTCGCGCGGGTGTTTTTAGCGCATTTCGCGACCCGTGTGTGTCGTCTTTCGCGTACGCGGATGTTCGTGTGCGTACGAAATTCGCATTTTGCTTACATTTCGTTCGCCGTGTTGATTGCGTCGCCTCATTAGTTTACGTGTGCGGCGGACGTTTATTCTTATTTCGCGCGTGCGATACTGATTCGTTGGCGGCGACTATTGTTCGCCGTAGTTTGCGTCATCACGCACATGGTCGGAGCCCACGTGACGAACTCGTCTCCCGCGATTGTGGTGGCAGCACTGGATCCGTCCGGGAACACGATATCACCGATGCAACGGCGCGGTCATCAGTGAGATCTGTATCATATCTTTACTTTGTTTATTTATTATTTACAAACAATTGTTATATATGGGATAGGGTCAGTTCTCCATACTTTTGATAAAAAAAAATTTGATAACCGATTTCTGTGGATGTAGAAATACCAACATAGATAATTAAAATCCCACGTTCCAAATGTTCATTAATAAATTTACTAACCTTTAATTAGTTGAAAATAACAATAAATGTTTAACTTTTTCTACAATTAGAACTATAAAATAATGATTATTGTAAATGGTAATATTACATAGACAATACAATATTACAGTATTAACCAAATAGAAATTCACTTTAAACAAAATTTTAAAAACTTATATTACATGAACATATGAAATATTATAGGTATAATAAAACATTTTAGTACTGTATCACTGTAATGACCGTTAAAAACCGTTAGACATCAAATACTCAAATACATTAATAACATATATTATTTCACATATTTAATGCAGAGTTGTAATTTTATCAGCACTAAATTTATATTTGTATAATTTTATAATTTTGTGTGGTGGTATGTAACCTCAAAAAAAAATTGAAATTATTTCTCTTATCAAAAGTATGGAGAACTGACCCTATCCCGTTATATATATTATTCGCGTTGCGATCGCACGCCTTCTTGTGCTTTTATTGTTAACTGTGTATTTTTACTTTTTACATGGAATTATATTTATTGGGTCCTTAGCGCAATTTTCAATCATTTTTATGAGTACTTACCACTTTTCAGTAACGAAATTTGTGAAATACAGAAACAATTAATAATGAAAAATTATAATTGAAATAAATATGTGAGAAGAAATTGTTTTGTTCCGTCTGCGTAGGCGAATATACTAAAATGATACCGTTTGGTTATTCCAAACGAATCTTCGAATATTCTCAACGATAGTTATTAATAAATACCGCTGTCAACACCAACGGAAAACACACAGTCGTTAACGTGTTGTCATGTACAATTGTTGTTTATTATTTTGTTGTCGCATAAATTAAAATATTTTGAAAGTTTTTTTATTCATTTAAGTTTTAAAGCCTTGACCGTCCTAATAATAAACTTCCTAATATATGCCATTCGTTTAACTGATCAATATCTGTTATCTTTATTCCGAGAAAATTAAAAAGATAAGTTTTCAAGAAAATGATAAGTTTTTTATCTACATAAATGATGAAAGAAAATTAGGTCATTATCTAGATTATTTCTTAGATAATTTTATCTAGATAATTCCAACATTGGTCGTGTATCACGTCGCATAATAAACGTTTATCATACAAATGTATATGTATATACAGTAGCGTATTCAGATTTTTTCTAATTTGTCTTGGGTGGGGGGGGTTAAATAAAATATAACAAATTATATTGTTCTTCTATGTTTGGTGTAATCACTACAGACTGACAGCATTGATATTTCAATACGGACAAAACTGTTATGAAAAACGTTATCGAAATTCGAAAATGTACCATAAATACATTTGGAGATAAGAGTTTTATTTTTGACTTGTAGTTGTTATCACTGAGCGCCACACCGACCGATTTTAAATTTAATCTAAACGGTTAAAGAGAAGCAATTTCTATTATCTGAAAATAATTTTATTCGATAATTATAATAGTCAGCGATACATACTAATTCAGTTGTTAATTGTACATTTTTAATATTTATTATATTTTATTTATATATATTTGATAGTAATAATGTTAATTGACTATTTAGCAACAATTTTTTTTGGGGGGTTATAACTTCCTAACCACCCCCATGGATATGTCATTATATATATATATATATATATATATAACAACATATATTCGATATATTATACATATTAGTAATAAATAACAACTATTATAATCATTTATATTTACTTTTAACTAAATAAAACTTGTAACGCATGCTGGACATAGAGACTCATTCATTTATATATATATATATACACACAAATAATTAACTAATTAATTAATTAACTGACTAATTAATGGTTGTTTTTTAGGCCCAATCAGATCGGAAGACCAAGTTCATAATTCTAATTTAAACCCATAACCGAGTATTACATCTGTCTTACGTAATTATAATTCCATCATCAAAAGTAAGTTTAAATTTGGTCTAAACTCACTATTTCAATGCTAAAATCATATAATTTATTTTTAAATGATAACAAAAAAAAAAAATGTAATTTTGTTAATAGCGTTATAAAACATTAAGAAAAACAATAACTAGTAAACTGTAAAATATTGTTCCATTTTATGTTTGTAAAACATTTAAAAAACAATATGTATATATGTAATTCGTGTTTAATGAGTTATATAACAGTACACAATTAATATTTCATTTAAATAAAAGTGGACAACATCTGGAGGAATTTTCTAATGATTCAAATGTCTGCTTCTAACTATAATCGTTTATTTCTACTTTGGTACTCTACAGTGTCACAATAAATATTTACATTAGTATTTAAATATATATTTCAGAAATACTATCATTAAATCCAAACAATATAATGATTAGTTAAGTATTCCACATACACAATTATATATAGGGTTTTTGTGTGTTCAAATTATATAATGTAACATCGAGAATTTACCACAAAATTCATTATTTTGCTTGCTTTCAATTTTCGATCTAGAAACAAGTTCTGAGCCAAATAAATACAATGTATTAATTTCTTTTACAAATCATCGCATAGATCATGTAACTGTTCAGAGTTTTTGTATCAATTTTCATGTATTTTACTTGTGCAAAATATCAAATTGTAAAATTCATTTTTTTTCAAAATTAAAATTACAAAATATTTAAATAATTTTCGTCAATTCAAATAATTGCCAATTGTAATAAAGTAGATATTGATATATTCAGTTATAACAGTTTATTCATTAATTCTCGCCAGTATTAGGTTTTCAAATAATAAACAAAATGATTTAGTTTATTGATTATTATTTGTAATTTACTCATAACTACCCTTAATGTATATTTAGAGATACATTATTCTCTTTAATGTTTAATGTTTTATTATTGTGTTATAGGTTTTTTTAAATTTATTTTATAAATAAATCTAAAATATATGGATATAGAAATATTATGTTTAAAAATGTAAATGAAAAATCACCATACAAAACAATAAACATATTTATCCGTGTATTACAAATTGTGTTGTAGTATTTATCAATATAATTTTTTATTCTAGTCCAGACTTATAAGTTAGTGTAGACGTCTCTGAAGCGCCAGTCTTTTACGCTACTTGTGTAAAAAACATAAAAAATTATGATAATAAATCAAAAAAAAATTCATATTTACTTTAATGGACTGTATCTTTTATTTTATTTCAAGAAATAATACTATACTTGTTTGAAGGTTAAAACTCTTCCATATGAAACCAATCACATAAATATTTCAAATATACAAATGCTGAGCATATAACGATAAAAACAAATTAATTCGCACTTAAAAATAACATAAGTTCTTATAACTTATAAACAAACAAAATGTAATATAATAATAAAAGTAATAATAATAAAAATAATAATACAATACCACGAAAACGTAACATGTCGTCGGCATGTAGACGAGCGAGAGAAGAAAAAAGGCGGTGGCAGCGAGTTCGTCGCCACTGTGCCATTGTGGTAGTAATGAGCACGTATGCGTATGTCGCCGCTCTTGAAAAATAAGCAAAAATAATTGTACAACACGAAAAACTGAACCTAAAAATACCATGGCAGGAAAAGTCGTTGCGGACAGTGTCGCCATGACGCGCATCGTTCACGAAACCAAAAGAAAAAGAAAACAAATATCACCCGGCGGAAAACCAAATATTCAAAATCCTTGTATGTAGCGCGTACATACACCTCCCCCTCACTCTTGAAAGTATTAAGTACTTTCAAGAGAGACCAACTGTAATGTATTTTATTTAATTTGTATAACAGTGTAACCATTCTAGGTGCAATTGATGACATTGCCTGTTAGTATCTATGTTAGTACCAACTCTAATTTGTTACACACAAGAAATATAATAAACGAATATAGTTCTCTCCTAGTCCTTAGAATTAGTTATATTTTCATCGTCCTGAATCGCGACTGACAACGATTAAAGTATTACATAAATGGCGACGAGATTTTTTGAACTTTGTGTATTTACTTAATTTAATTTTGATTGTGATGTAACCATCTTGTGTGTTGTGTATGAAAAAAAATAGTTAAACCACATTGTAGACGGCAGCAATGGAGCTAATGTGATGGTTAAGACCAATACTCTAATTTATACAGGACAAATTGGTCAGTTATTGAAATTAAATATGAAAGAAGTTGAATTAAATGCGTCGTTGGAAAGGTTTGAATTATATATTATGCTGAATGAAATTAACATACATAAACGACAACTTCTGTTTCTAACCTTATTGAGCAATGAAGATTATTCATTAATCAGAGATTTGTGTTCACCCCAAAAGCCATGTGTAAAAAGGTATGAAGATCTTAAACAATTATTATTGAATTATATGAATTCAAAACCGAATCATGTCACAGAGCTTTATAAGCTCAAGCAACGCAAACAACCTTGTAACGAATCGATTATGTAGTTTATTACTAATTTAAAGAAAATGACTGAATATTGTGAATTTGTTACTTTTTTTGACAATTGTTTAAGGGATTAAGTATTGTGGGAAATTAAAGATAGCAACATTAAAAAGAAACTATATCTGAAGATCCGTTTTTAGAGTAAACTATCTACCATAAACGTACTGGTGAATATATTTAACTTCGAATACTAACGCTAATCATTCTATATTAATCTGTGAATACTTCATTTCACTAA
Source organism: Schlechtendalia chinensis (assembly GCA_019022885.1). Classification (NCBI taxonomy): domain Eukaryota; kingdom Metazoa; phylum Arthropoda; class Insecta; order Hemiptera; family Aphididae; genus Schlechtendalia; species Schlechtendalia chinensis. Next base: position 56,386,221 of record CM032339.1, read on the forward strand.
CATTAAGTGTTCTTGAAGGAAACCTAATTGGCTTTTCTGTGCTATCAGGAAGTCTATGCGATGAAATTGCTCCAATTCCTTTAGAACTCGCATCACAAGCCACCACTTATACTTTGTATTATATTGTATCAATACATTGCTAGATAGTATAGAACTCTTTAGTTTGTCAAACGCTCTTTTTTTCTTTACTCCAATGGAATTTAACATCTTTCCTTAACAATTTATTTAGTGGTCCGGCTTTAGTAGACATATTTTTTACGAACTTACTGTAATAATTTACTAAACACAAAAAAACTTTATCCTTTTGAGTACTAGTTAGTCTAGGAAAATCAGTTTATTGCCTTAATTCTTTCTTTAGGTATATACACACCATCCTTATCAATATTGTTCCCTAAAATGTAACTCTGTCTTTATAAAATGTACACTTTTCCTTCTTATTTATCAAACCAGCATTATTTAGTTTGGGGGAGGGGGGGTTAAGACTGAATCATATATTTTCAATTACTAGATTTAAATACTAGATTATGTTGTGTACGATTTTATTGTGTCTATATTCGGGACAATTTAACATTTAAACAATGTTTAAATGTAATAAATACATATAATATTTTTATTTTTCATAATGATGTGTATATATAAGTATTATTACTAGGGCCCGGAACTTGATGCCCTAAAAATCTTTTAAAAATGCACACACAAAATGAAACGAAAAATGTTTTAAAAAAAAAATCGATAATGAAATCCACAATAACACATTTCATTTCGCATTTTAACGTGTTATTGTTTGCTTTCAACTCAAATGTAGTCTCGGTTTTTGATAATATGTGTTTGATCACCGTTTCCAATTCGTTTAACTCATACGAACCTGTAGGTATTGTATATATATTTGTTACTATACTATTTGTTGAATCTTTATTTAAAATCCCTATTTGGTTGCATTTATCATTTATATTAGGGATAGAATTATTTGTTCGTTAACTTAAAAGACACATCTTTGCGTCTTTACTGACTTCTAAGGATGGAAAAAAAATCACAAGACAAACTCGGAGAACTACCATTTAATGTTATCGTGTATATGATAAAAATTTTAAACACAAATGTCCACAGTTTGTTGAATTATATTTCTGATGTTTTTCGTAATTGTATTTAATGTCACATCCGTTAAAATATTTTTGTAATTCTAATGGTGGAACCAAATTTCTGAAACTGTCGTAATATTCTACTCAATTTCTTATTTTTTTATACGCTACTTAATGTGTGCCCATACTATTTTCAATATCTAAGTTAACTACTGCCGATTCTTTATGTTTAGGTTGTAGTGGTAACCTTTCTCTTGAAAATACACCTACGAAATGAGGTATTTTTAGCATGCGTGCACACTTTATAACTTCATAATCGTACAACGCTCTATTGGGTAACGTAGAAATTAGTTTTTTGACATGTTTGATTTTTTGCCATCAAATCATTTTCCCCGCGTGCATTTGAATATCACATTTCTTCGGTTATACTATACACGGAAACATGATATATTGGTCTGACATGTTTATTATTCGTTAAGAAACACCTATCCAAGTATCGATTTCACTTTGGGTTTTAGAATTGTTAACATCATTTCGTTTTAAATCGGCGAATTTCGCTTACGCCGCGCAATGAAATACCCATTAGTTTATAATGTTGAAATTATTTTAATTTTATTTTCATTCGACGAAATGAGATGGATAAAAGCACGCAATTCTGTATTCCAGAAACGGGCGGTCGCGGTATTTCGTACTAATGAACGGAAATGCGCGAAACGACGCGCCGTTACGCAGCAGCAGCAGCGGCGGCGGCCGACATCATATAATAATATAATATAATTACTGTTGTATCCGTAATAAGCTACAACCGTGGACGCGCACAAGAAGATACGAAATATAATAACGTGACGGGGAGGGGGAAAAAGGAACGTAATGAATAATACGTTATTACGAGTACGGAATGCTACATTATATAACAGTCGGGTGCGTCCGTGTTAGCCGCGAGCCTGGGATAAATACGCAGGTCCATGTCCCCGGCACCCCCACTTTTGATTTTGGAAAAAAAACTCGGGGCGATCGTTTGTACTACGTTTGTACCGGTTTGTACCGCAAATTTCATCGTTTGTACCCAAAGGGGTAAAAAGTTACGAATCTTTGTAAGTGGGGGTGCCAGGGACATGCCAGCACCCCCACTTTAAAATTTTGAAAAAAAAATAAGGGCGATCGTTTGTACTACGTTTGTACCGGTTTGTACCGCAAATTTCATCGTTTGTACCCAAAGTCGTAAAAAGTTAAGAAGCTTTGTAAGTGGGGGTGCCAGGGACATGATTTTTGAACTTTGAGTTTTCGAAAAAAAAAAATTACGCATTTGTTTGTACTACGTTTGTACCGGTTTGTACCGCAAATTTCGTCGTTTGTACCCAAAATTGTAAAGAGTTACGAAGCTTTGAAAGTAGGGATGCTGATACATTATTTTTGCATTTTGCGTTTACGAAAAAAAGAACGCATTATTTATGTGTCTTCTTACCTGTATATGCAGTTTATAACTGCATTATTAATATACCTAACTTAAGTAGTCTACACTTACCTAGACAGCAATTTCATAACATTAATATTATAATAATTTTAGTATTAGATTAAATTAAAATATATTTTTCATGTAAGCATAATATTTATTTTTAGTTGAATAAAATAAATGAATGAGTGGAGTGACAAGAGTAGATAGGATAAGGAATGAATGTGTAAAAGGAAGCATAGTAGTAATGACGATAGTGGATAAGATGAGAGAGGATAGATTTAAATGGTTTAATCATGTTATAAGGAAGAAAAATTGGACATTTTTAAGCGAGGTTATGGAAATGAACGTTGAAGAAAGAGGAGAAAGAGGAAGATCGAAGAAGAAGTTGTTGGATGCGATTGGATGTGATATGAGGACAGCGAGTGCGGGCGTATATGGTATGGGTGTATGGCTTATGCCATATGTGTATGTGAACACAACTGGCCAATCCCAAATAGCTAGGATAAAGACGAGGGAGAAGAAAAAGAAGAAAAAAATATTGTTGTCATGTATAACAATTTAAAAAATTATATTTAAATAATTTAATGTATATTGTTTAACATATTATATAGTATAAACTAATAACAAACAATGATTTATTTTAGTATTTTGACGTACATTTCTTATTAAATTGCTTAAATCGTCATTTTTTTCCCATTGGTCGGTGTGTACTCGGTAACTATATGAAATGAAATGCCCTGCTGATTCAATATGTTTGATTACCGGTGGTATAAATTCTACAATTCCTCTAATGATAAATTGTTGGTCAAGTATTGTCAACCTCTTTGGAATGTTGTTAAGAATTATTGATAGATTCAAATTTTCATTACTTTTTTTATTTTTTATACAGCAAGTTTTTATTACAGCAAGTTGCAAGTACCGAACTAGTAATAATATATAAATACAAATGTTCGTTAAATTATATTTTCAATTATTTGTGTAACCGATGTGTAGATCTATTTTTGTCCGCTATACTAAACCTTCGTAACTTTCTACCATTTTGGGTAAAAACTATGAAGATTGCAGTATAAACCGGTACAAACGTAGTACAAACGATCGCCCTTATTTTTTTTTTCAAAATTTTAAAGTGAGAGTACTTGAAAGTATCAGCATCCCTACTTTCAAAGCTTCGTAACTCTTTACAATTTTGGGTACAAACGATGAAATTTGCGGTACAAACCGGTACAAACGTAGTACAAACAAATGCGTAATTTTTTTTTTTCGAAAACTCAAAGTTCAAAAATCATGTCCCTGGCACCCCCACTTACAAAGCTTCTTAACTTTTTACGACTTTGGGTACAAACGATGAAATTTGCGGTACAAACCGGTACAAACGTAGTACAAACGATCGCCCTTATTTTTTTTTCAAAATTTTAAAGTGGGGGTGCTGGCATGTCCCTGGCACCCCCACTTACAAAGATTCGTAACTTTTTACCCCTTTGGGTACAAACGATGAAGTTTGCGGTACAAACCGGTACAAACGTAGTACAAACGATCGCCCCGAGTTTTTTTTCCAAAATCAAAAGTGGGGGTGCTGGGGACATGGACCTTAAATACGCGGCTTTGTAGGACGAACGCTTTGTCGGTTTAAACGATCGTTAATTGTGAAGGGAAAAAAGAAAATTTAATTCGCGTTCTCGTCGAAATTAAGTCGGATCCAATACGACGCTTTACGACGTTGTATCATTTCTTTTTATCGACATATCACACACACACACACATATATATTATTACACGGGCGCTCGCCGCGCACTATCGTTCTCGTCCGTCTGTCCATTAACACCGGACACTTGGCCATACGACTTTCACGATGTTTTCGCCATTTATACACACACTAATGGGTTGTTCGGCGATCGACTTCATCGGACGTGTGTGAAGTTAGCCCCCCACCCAAACCTAAATGCTCCAAATTTTTTTGTAACCTCATTATTTTAATTTGTAACTATTTGTAACCAACTTTTTATAATTTGTAACCTCACCGTTTCCGAGTTATAGCGAGTTTCTCAATGGGGGGCTAACTTCACGTAGCCCCCCCATATTGTCCAAATCGCTTCAAACAAATTTTGTTATATTCCTTTTAATTTGTAACTATTTGTAACCAACTTTTTATAATTTGTAACCTCACCGTTTTTGAGTTATGACCATTCCAAAATGAGGGGCCAGCCCCCCCATATTGTCCAAATCGCTTCAAACAAATTTTGTTATATTCCTTTTGATTTGTAACTATTTGTAACCAACTTTTTATAATTTGTAATCTCACCGTTTTTGAGTTATGACCATTCCAAAATGAGGGGCCAGCCCCCCCCCCCATATTGTCTAAATCGCTTCAAACAAATTTTGTTATATTCCTTTTGATTTGTAACTATTTGTAACCAACTTTTTATAATTTGTAACCTCACCGTTTTTGAGTTATGACCATTCCAAATAAAGAGGCCAGCCCCTCACAAGTTGAAAAAATTGTTCAAAAATTTTTAGAAATTTACCTTAAATATTTTTATAATATAATATTATCATAAAATTTGATAGACAATTATTGTGGTAGTAATTATTATTATGTTTTGGTCAGAAAACTGAAAAGAAATGAAGAGTTATGACATTTTATATTTTATTGATATTTAAAATTGTTAAAAGTGTAGTCATTTTAACTAGTAATGAATGTATAACGTAGTTATTATTAAAAAGTACCTTACTGAATACTATATACCTATTGCACATAACACTTTATATATAACACTAAATATATGAGTATATATGTAATTATGGGGACGAAATTTCAATGTTCTATATAAACTCAACCCCCTCAAGGAGAAAATGAAACTACGCAACTGTATATATATTGTATTATAATATTGTGTTTGTATTATTTTTGGTATAATATATGTATATCGTATTTATAATAATATATACATAGATATTTTATTGTATATATGTTATGTGGTTATGTATATATTATTATAATTAATGAATTATAATTATTATAATTTATGGAAAGTACATGAAATTCTTCATTCAATTTTTTATGATTAATTTTGGAAATATTTGGAAAATTATGTTTCAAGTTAGTAAAATATACATTATAATATAATAATATACAAAGATAGTCATTCTATTTTTAGTGATTTAATCGCTGTAATTACTGTGATAAAATTTGAACAGTGCGTAATAAACTCAATGGAAACCGGATGTAAGGTTTTTTTTTTCAATATATTGGTATTTTTAAGTTATTTTTAAATGTACCCTCACAGCGCACACTAAGGCCTAAATTATTATTGAGTATTATTACAATATACTTTAGGAAAAACCGATTATTATACAGCCGTATGTCAACGAGTGAAGTAATATAGTTTGCATTATATCTATTTATTTTATATTATTTCGTTGATTTTCAGTTTAGAATTCCCCTATTTCTCCATTGAGAAACTTCGTATAACTCGAAAACGGTGAGGTTACAAATTATACAAATTTGGTTACAAATAGTTACAAATCAAAAGGAATATAACAAAATTTGTTTGAAGCGATTTGGACAATATGGGGGGGCTGGCCCCTCATTTTGGAATGGTCATAACTCAAAAACGGTGAGGTTACAAATTATAAAAAGTTGGTTACAAATAGTTACAAACCAAAAGGAATATAACAAAATTTGTTTGAAGCGATTTGGACAATATGGGGGGGCTACGTGAAGTTAGCCCCCCATTGAGAAACTCGCTATAACTCGGAAACGGTGAGGTTACAAATTATAAAAAGTTGGTTACAAATAGTTACAAATTAAAATAATGAGGTTACAAAAAAATTTGGAGCATTTAGGCTTGGGTGGGGGGCTAACTTCACACACGTCTTCATCGGACCTCCCCGTACAGTCTGCAACCATATCGTACGTGTGTACACGTGTGTGTGTGTGTCCGTTGTCCGACGAGAGTGTGCGGGACACGGTTGTTGTTCGGTAAATAGGAGCGAGACGGACATTATTACTGTGTGTGTGTGTGTGTGTGTCCGTCGTGTACGGTCAGAAATCGTTGCGAACGACTCGGGCGTGTTACTCGAACCCGATACGTGTTGCGTTTGTCGGTCTCGAGAGGTCGGAATCGACAGACTTACAAAAAAAAAAAATATATATTTATATATATATATATATATATATATATATTTATATATATATTTATATATAAACGAATCGTGTATGCGTGTGTGCGTTACGTCATAGCGCGCGCGTTGATGAACGACAACAGTGGATTGTACGGAAAACGCGAGATATTCGGGATCACACGAGTGATTTATTTATTTATTTATTTATTTCGAGCGGATTTATTATTGTACACCGACGTATACATATGTCGGCTGCTAAACGAGCCAAATTCGACGGCAAACGCGCGCCGTCTGGAACGCCAACACGAGTACGTTGCTGCCCGCGTCGCGTTTCGCCGCACGTTCGCGACGTTACGTTAAACGGATTCGACGCGGCCGTAGGAGCACAACGACGATAAATCCCGTTCGTAATGCTTGTTGGACGTCGGTATTGCAATCGACCCGACCTCGCGACGTTCCAACGACCGTGTAAAATAATATGACCGTAGAAAAAGCTCCGTCGGTATTAATCTTTGGATTTAAGTGTGTAATCGTTTTTTCAATAAAACATTTACGTACCTTACAATGACAACCGTACACCGCGTATCGGATAAACCATACGTGTTATCGCGTCTTTCCACTTAGCGGCATATAATTAAACGACTATATAAATAATACGTGTATAAAAGTGAATTTGGATTTTTAAATTCACGTTGTGTGAAGAAGAAATTATCATACTTAATCCCATAATGTACATAGACATTTAGCAGATACGCTTAACCTAAATACCAACGGTACGGAAAATACCAGAACTGTAAATTAAAAAGAAATTTATCATTAAAATGGTTTTCGTTAACAGGAACAAGTAATGTTCAGAGCGGTCGAAATAACGTTAAAACAAAAACAAAATAACTCTGAATAAAACAAAACGATTAGTATTTTATTTTAAAAAACATGTTTTTCTACACGTCATCACGTTGAGTGAAAAATTAACGATAAAATACAATATGAAAAACAATTATATATGTACTACTTTACATTCAAATAATATATACGTCAACGACGGACAACGACTGGTTAATGAGTTGAGAGCATCATGTACAAGGTGCGTATCGCCCTATCACTTCCATCACAATTCAATTTCTGAATTTTACAAAACCATTCGCACCGCAAGTCTTATGATTTGTACCACAACATTCCCTAAGCGAAATCAATTTGCCCACATAGTTGCCACAGTAACGTTATTTTCTTACCAAATGGACTCGTTTTTTCATTCAATTATTTATTTTTATCTTTAAAACAAGTACCACAACACGGAGTATTATTACTAATAAATATACTATATATACAATTATTACTAAAAAAATGTAAGATATATAAGCCCCGATGTAAACAATTTAGTGATACTAATGCTTAGAAACTACATCGTCATCCAGGTGAAACCATAAATGATACTTACCTTGGACAGCGTTGTATTATTTGCTAATAATTTACTTAAACCTATACCCATGGCTCCGATTTTTGGAGCCACGTAGATGTCTTCATACTTAGGTTCATATACGTCTGACGGATTCTTTTAAAACAGTTCCATAACGGTTCTGTCTACCTTGATCCATTTGTTCCGAAGATACGAGTTGTCGTCGATTTTCGGGTACGTTGTCGGCAAACAGTTGACGGAAATTCTATTGCTTCGTCAGTACACATCATTCCCAGTAAATCCGCTGGTAGAACTGAATGTGTAACCCTCGTCTCTTCAAAAACTAACAGATTACTTGAAATCTGTTCACTAGAGCTCATATCCTCCGTAGCCTCCTGTAGTGTCGGTGACGAAAATTTTTCTTTACATCGATTTTCATTTATCAAATCTACGCATGTTTAAAAGACAGATAAAATTTTCGTTTTTTGAAATATTATTTATTATAAATTATAAATCATTAAACGAAACCGTGTAATTACTTTCTACAGCTACTAATCGATTCTCCATGTTTTCAAAATTGCCGACCCAATAATTCAGCTGATGACTTGTTTTTGAATCGAGCTCATGTGCTAGGTCAATTCTTTCACCTAACTTCTGTTCACTCTCTACCTTCAACGACGATTGGTCTGAAATATGAAATTAATGACATTAATATTTATACAACATTATTAAGTGTTAATTATTCTTATTTATATTATTATTATATGTATTATTTGTCTACACACAAAACGATTATACTGATTATCGCTATTAATATTTTTTATCAGCAATTATGAACTACAAAATGGAAAACATGTTATTACTTTCAAAAGTATTCATTCGGTCCTCCAACGTATTACATGTAGCGGTACACAACACTACTCGATCACTTGCCTTTGTAGTGTGCTCGTGTAACTCATTAATTCTTTTATATAAATTCTGCACATTGTCATCATTCAATGACGATTCGTCTAAAACATGATATTTTTTTTTTTTTTAAAGCCTTTATTTTTATAACAAATATTTAGCTCAACAATTACAATATTTAAAACATAGAAATATAAATTAAGTTTATATTAAATAGCAAAAAAAAAAGAAAAAAAAAGTTTTTTGATGAAGAGAAAACAAACAAAAACAAAAAAATCAAAAAATAAAGTAAAAGAAACAAAAACTAAAATAAGTGAATTTATAAAAAAAAAAAAATTAAATAATAAAACCGAAACTCCTGATGAGGAAAACCACGGCGTGAATGACAACCACAGAGCGGGAGTTCATGATATATAAAAACATGATATTAAATTCATCAATTTTTAAAAAAAATTGTAAAATATTTTATTTATCTATACTGAAACTATAAATATACAATCAATTATTAACTATAAAACGGAAAACATGTAAATACCTTCTAAAAGTTCTACTCGACTCGCCAGCGATAAATATTTTTCGTCCAATGACTTCAAGAGATCACTTGATTTTATAGCAAGATTGTTTACATGTTTAATTTGTTTATATAACTTTTTCTCATTGTTTCCTTTTAGTATAAGTTGGTCTAAAATATGAAATTAAAACCATAAATATTTATAAAATACTGGAAATTGTTTAAATTATAGAAATAACAGTCAAAATACAGATTTAAGAAGTCATCGAATCGCTATAGATATTATATATTACTAATTATGATCTATAAAACGAAAATATGTAAATACTTTCGACAACTTCTAATTGATTCTTCAAAACTTCATAATTTCCACTCCAACAATTCAACAGATCATTTGACTTTGCAGCGAGCTCCTGTGCTTGGTCAATTCTTCCATTTAACTGCTGCTCACGCCCTACTTTCAAAGACCATTGGTCTAAAATATAAAATTAAAACCATTCATATTTATCAAATATTGTAAAGTGTTATATTATTTGTCTACACTAAAAATACAGATTAAAAACGTCATGGAATGGCTATAAATATTATTTATTGTTCATTAAATATCATTGAACGAAATTTGTATAATTACTTTCAAACGTATTCATTCGGTTTTCCAAGGTTTCTTGATTTTCGGTCCATGTCATCACTCGATCATTTGATAGTCTAGCGTGCTTGTGTAATAAATCAATTACGTTGGTTAAATCCTATGCATACTCTACGTTCACCGATGATAGATTCAAAAAATGAAATAAAAAACATAATTTATTATAAGTATTATATTATATAGTCTATTATTTATGAATATCTAAAGAATACGAAATCATTGGATTGCTAATAATATATTTTCATTATCAATTCGATATTTAAAAAAAATCTTTTTTATTACTTTTTATATGATCCACTCGGTTTTCTAGAGTTCCGAAATCATTTAACCGTAAGTGGATTTTTTCAATCTCCACTACAACACAATAACAATGACGAAATATTACGTTTGATGATAGATGAATTTCAATAAAATATCAGAATGGCGTTTTGAATAAATTCAAATATTATAATATAAATAATAACTATAGTAATCATTACGTTTCAAGTATTCAGCTTTAGACGTGTAGTCTATTTGACTTTTCGACTGGTAGATTGACTCTCGGATGTTTTCGGAATCCCCTGCAACACCATAACGATAATAAAATACTACATTTGGACACGGGATATTGTGATCACCGACGTAGCGAGAAGCGGAAATTAATAATTTGTTTTTCGTATTATTTGAAATTTGTGTGTGGACTTTGATTTGTTTCTGTGGGCTGTCGCGTACCTGTTTGAAGAAAACCATTGTTGTGCTTTGGTTTGGACGACGTGGTCGAATGATCGTCCACAAAATCGTCGCGATCATATGGCGTCCGTTGGACGCTCGAATCCCTCGTCGCCCAGCGAATTATCCAGCATCCAAATTGATATGTCCAACAAAACGAAATAATCACAGTGATCAGCGTCATTGCGTCTTGCATATTGAACATTTTTGATATGTGATAATCCAATAAACACTACTTTGAATACGATCGAATGTTGCTCGTAGGAAATTGCGGTGTGTCGCGATTAACAATTGTGACTAATATATTATATGTTATATTGTCAATATGAACCGAATAATTATTTCTTATTAATAACCTTAGTAACCCAACAACGACCTCACGTCGTTACGAGCCGGTATTTTGTTTGATTTTCTGTTCTAACGTATATATAAAAAATAAAACGCGCCCGAATATATTCGCGTATTCATGTGTTTTGAAGATATCTCTCACCGTTATAAGCAAGACAATTTTATATCAGAAGTAATTATAAACATATTTGTCGTAAATATAAGTAATTAATACATTTTTTCCTTATTAGGTTCTTAACGATAATGATGATACTATGTTATTTATTTTGCCGTTACCATCAACACCGTCACTACAATCAAATGATTTAAAAATGGTAAATATAACAGATTTTTTGAAATAAAAATGTTTAGTATTAAAATTAATATTTTTTATTAGCCGGTTGATGTGAACGATGGACCGTCAATATTCGATTTATATCATGGATCACCCCCACCATCACCGAGACAATATCATAAAGGAGACTATCCGGTTCATTGTAAAGCATGTGACGGGGCATATTGACGACGGCAGGATACGAGGGGTATCCTGCCCACATAAAGGAGCGGAAGAAACGTGGAAGAAACACATAAATAAGACGGAGTGAAAAGGTTAAAGGAGTGCGGTTCTTGGTCGTCAGAACGTGGGAGTGGCGACCAACCGGAGGCACGGATTCAGAACGAGAATCATATATATATCGAGGGGCGATCCAAGAAAATCAATCAGTTCATCCACAATCAAGACAGCAGTACTTCGACTCCAGCCGAACATTGCAGTCTTGACCAACGGAGAACCAAACACGCGCAGCAACAACACCTAACGACGTGAACGGAACATACCGCAGCCGAGTATCGACCAAGGACGTGGCGAAGAAGACCGGGCGAAACTCCACGCGGAAGTGCCATCGTCGTCTAGCCGCGACCCTCTATTTGGAGGTGTTTGCTCGTTCCTTCAACCTTGGCCATCTATTTGGGTGTGCCCTCGATTCCTTTCCGTGACACTCTATTTGGAGTTGTTCTCGGTCATCCCGTGCTCGGCCATCTATTTGGGTGTGCCCTCACTTCCTATCCGTAACCCTCTACTTGGAGGCGTTTTCCTTATTCCATCATCCATTCAACTCCACGGGGTGTAGGCTTGGGCAGCCAGCGTATTTGCGCCACGGTTGATAGGGAACGGGGAACGCGTTAGGCAACGTAGTTGTGTATCTTGACCCCGCCGGATCCTCCTTATATCCGGCGTAAGCTTGTAAATATAGATTGTAGTTTAAGGTAATAGTTGTAAGTCATATTTTGTTATCGTAAGTTTTATATTGTAAGTTTTATTTTGTATATTATAATCTAATTATTGTAAATATAGCTCAAAGTGACGATGTGATTCCACAGTAATATTGTGTACATAATTTCAAACACGAAGGGTAGCGACCCGCACCACTTCAAGCAGCACGTGAATTATTCAAAGAATTTAAATAAAACATGTACAAAATATTGTATTTATTTTATATGGATAGAAATAAAAACACATTAATATTTATTAAACAAAAAAAAATGTTTTATTTTATATCATAATGTACAATAATTATTTACAAAGTTCTAACTTCCCCGTTAAAAGGGTTGTAAGTTATAATTTGATCGTGTATGATTAAACAATATGCAGAAGTGGATTCTGGAAACATTTCGTTAGCCTCGAATTCAATCCTTAGGTCTACGGTCGACGTATTGATGTTGTCGTTCTGTCTGAGTAGGATAAAAAGACCGATTCTGGAACAAAAGCCGGTGCCGGTGCCGGTGCCGGTGTCGGTGCGGGGACGGTGGCGGTGGCGGTGCCCGTTCGGTAAGGGTGGCGGGGGCGGTGGCGGTGGCGGTGCCGGAGCAGGTGCGGGGGGCGGTGGCGGTGGCGGTGCCGGAGCCGGTGCAGGTGCAGATGCGGGGGCGGTGGCGGTGCATAAATCTAACTCAACCCCTTTTTCAAACATAACCCAAACCGAGTTAACCCCTTTGTAAATTTGCATAAATTTGCATAACCCTTTAAAATTTGTATAAATTTGCATAACCCTTTAAAATTTGCATAAATTTGCATAAACCCTTTAAAATTTGCATAACCCTTTAAAATTAGCATAAATTTAAATAAACCTTATTTGATTACCCCTTTGTAAATTAGCATAAATTTAAATAAATCTTATTTGATTACCCCTTTGTAAATTAACATACATTTCAATAACCATTTTTTCGTAGTGGTGGAAACCCTCACATATAATATATTTTTTCTTATGGTCAACCATTGTCCATTATTTTCATAAAAGGAATGTTTATGACCTAATGTACTATTCTAAGAAACTACCACCCTTCGTTAACTATATATTATACGTATACGTTAAATACAACGTGTGCGGTATTTAACAATATCCACCACCTTTTAAACCTGTAGAGTTCTGTTCGAGTTTATACTATAGGCACCCTTCCGCGACAATTTAAATATCGGTCAACCATTGTCCATTATTTTCGTAAAAGGAATGTGTATCACCTGATGTGTAATTCTAAGTAACTACCACCCTTCGTTTACTATATATATTATACGTATACGTTAAACACAACGTGTGTGGTATTTAACAATATCCACCACCTTTTAAACCTGTAGAGTTCTGTTTGAACCTGTTCGAATTTTGCCGATGTTTATACAATAGGCACCCCTTCTGCGGGAATTTAAATATCATTGGAAACCAAAATCAGTAGCCGTTCGTTCAAATAAATATTTATTATATTCAATGTATGGAACTCTATTATTTGAAAAAGGTTCTTGTATAAATCTTAGTTGACAGAATTTACACCGGGTCAGTAAATACGCTACCGGAGTTTTACCGTTAACTGAACAATAATGTTGAATAAACCTTTTCAAATAAATGGATTTAATTTTATCAAATAATATATATTTTACATCGATGGGTCCAAGACTCCCACATATTCACTCTATCGTCATAAGTGTTCTTGCTTTTGCACCGTATACTCGCTCTCTGTGAGAAGTCTGAAAATACTTTATTTTACTCTCTACTCGTGTTTATTTAATTTAAATTTTCTACTAACTAGTATTAACCATGTTTAAGTGTAACGTGTGTGATAAAGTTTTTGTGAATAAACGCAGTATGTCAAGACATATTAAAGCACATAATAATAACCGTGTAAAATTCGAATGTATTGTGTGTAAAAAATTATATTCACGTTTACATGATCTGAAACGTCATAATAGCGAAGTACATCAAAATTCGCATTCATTACATCAAGTTCAAATAACACCTGAAATTCAATTAGCACCAACGATTTTTGTGCCTAATATATCTGCCGGACCCTCGATCGATAAGGATACGAGTGTTTTATGGGATGATCTTGATGATGAGTATGTAAAAGGTCTGGATAATTATGAAAGTAAGTTTTTTTTTTTTTTTTAAATTTAAATTTAAATTTTAATAACAACTTCACAGTATAAATAAAACGAATATATATTTTTAATATAACATTTTCAAATATCTGAGTTATTAGTCAAAATATTTTTTCGATTTTAAAGTGTCATCCAAAATTCAATTACCACCAACGATTTTTGTGCCTAATATATCTGCCGGACCCTCGATCGATAAGGATACGAGTGTTTTATGGGATGATCTTGATGATGAGTATGTAAAAGGTCTGGATAATTATGAAAGTAAGTTTTTTTTTTTTTTTAAATTTAAATTTTAATTTTAATAACAACTTCACAGTATAAATAAAACGAATATATATTTTTAATATAACATTTTCAAATATCTGAGTTATTAGTCAAAATATTTTTTCGATTTTAAAGTGTCATCCAAAATTCAATTACCACCAACGATTTTTGCGCCTAATATACCTGCCGGACCCTCGATTAATGAGAATACGGATGTTTTATGGGATGATCTAGATGATGAGTGCGTTAATGCTCTGGATAATTATGAAGGTAATTTTTTTTATATATAATAACAACTATACAGTATAAATAAAATACTAACGGTATATATATTTATAACAACCTTACAGTATAAATAAAACGAGTATATATTTTTTAATACATCATTTTGACATATCTGAGTTTTTAATTTAAATATTTCCCCGATTTTAAATTTAATTATTTTAACCTAGAATATTTTATTTTTTATATTCCGCTAGTATATATATTTTTATAACAACCTTACAGTATAAATAAAACGAGTATATATTTTTTAATACATCATTTTGACATATCTGAGTTTTTAATTTAAATATTCCCCGATTTTAAATTTAATTATTTTAACCTAGAATATTTTATTTTTTATATTCCGCTAGTATATATATTTTTTTTTTTTATAACTATAGCTCAGTATAAACAGGAAAATGGAACTACTGTAGGGAAACAGAAAAGAGCACGTTTGGACCGGGTTGGAAATGTTGGAGGTTTTGTTAGAATAGATGGATTTTTCAATAACACTATTATTCAATATTATAAGAAAAATATAAATAATATTTTTAACTATCAGCTGTTTCTCAATTCAGTAAAATCTGAATTGATTCGATTGTTAAAAGCATCAAATCTACGGTTAAATTCAATTTAAAATTAGAAACAACATATAATAGACCGAATATAGAACTGTCATCTGAGAACAGAGCGTTCAAGACGTCAGCAAGAACGATTTTTGCAGATAGTAATTTCGAAAATATTGTAGACGAAGAATTTGCAATTATTTTAGCTGAAGAAGACGCGTATATGAGTCGTGGTAGTGGTTTTACACTTATGTCGATTGATGGGTTATTGCTGTGTATATATCGTTATACGCCTATGGGAAGTGTACTGAACAGAGTATTACCAATAGATTGTGGGAACGAAAAAGGTAATTCTAGTCGAGTTCAACATTTATCAAGTCAACCGTCAAATGTTATTTCGTCCGATATTAATTTAGAACATTTATATAATTCTCAGACTGATAATCATCAATATACAACTCGTTCATTATCATCGTCATATATCCCCCTTCCAATCGATGTATATAACAAAAAAGCTGTTATAAACCCGCAGAATAATGATGATCAATCTTTTAAATGGGCTTTACTATGTAAGCATGTTACGGGTGATAATAGACAACGTGTTAAAGATAATTATTTTATTCATGCTGACAAGTATAATTTTAATGATATACATTTTCCTACACCACTTAGTAATATAAGCACTTTTGAAAAAAATAATATTAATACATCGGTAAACGTATACGGACTGAATCAGACAAAGGGAAAAAACAATTCAGTGTATAACTTAGTATACCCCTTGAAAGTTGTAGAAGAAGAAAAAAACGAACATTTTGATTTGCTTATGCTAACGTTTAACGGCCGCGTTCACTACACGTATATAGCAAATTTTTCACGACTTGTATCCAAACAGAAAACATTATACGGTCATCGTCTGTTGTTTTGTAAAAAGTGTTTCACTTCATTTGATGAAAGACCTCGGAAATATAAGTTAAGTGGACAGGCGGCTCTAGACGAGCATATAAAAATTTGTGGGTCGTACAAACCGATACTACCTGTAATGCCCGAAGAAGGCACTATGCTAGAGTTCGAAGCGTGGAACAAAACAGAACGACATCCGATAGTCATATATTCGGACTTTGAAGCATTGTTGTTGAAAATTCATGAACCTAAAGGCGCAAACACACAATCGTTTCAAAGCCATAAACCTATGAGTTATGGCTATTACATCAAAGCTTCTGACGAAGTGTCGTCTGAGTTACTCGAACAGTTTGATATAACAACTTCACCCGTTATTTTTAGAGGCGATGAAACGCGTGAAGAAATATCTAAATATTTTGTCAAGTCTGTGGTCGAAGTAGCCAGAAAAGTGGAAGATATGTTTAAGACTAATATCCCCATTGTTATGACTGCTGAAGACCGGCTAAAATATTCTAGATGTAATTCATGTAATTTATGTAAAAAAATGTTCACACTTCAAAATCGTAAAGTTGCCGATCATAGTCATCTTTCAGGCAAATTCAGGCAAGCATTATGTAATACTTGTAATCTCAAGTTAAAAAAACCAAAATTTATACCGTGTTATCTGCATAACCTGAGCAATTATGACGCCCATTTTATTGTGTGTGAGCTCGGTTATGATTCAAATTCGATTACAGTAATTCCAAATAGCAAGGAAAAGTATATCGCATTTTCAAAATATATAAGTAAAAATTTTAGCATTCGTTTCATCGATACTTATAGATTTATGGCGTCGAGCCTTTCAGTCCTTGCTTTTAATCTCATTACTGAAGACTTCAAACATTTTAGAGAAACAGCTAAAGTATTTGCCCACGCTGATATGCAGCTAGTTACCCGTAAGGGTGTTTATCCTTACGAATATACTGACAACTGGAAGAAATTGGAGGAAACAGCTCTACCGGTCAAGGAAGCATTTTACAGTTCTCTTACAGAATCGCATATCGAGGATGATGACTATGAACACGCGAAAAAAGTTTGGGATCACTTTGATTGTCAGACACTTGGCCAGTATTCGGACATATATCTGCGAATCGATATACTTCTACTCGCTGATATATTTGAAAATTTTAGAGATATATGTATTTCAACATATCATTTGGACCCAGCATATTACTATACAGCACCCGGGTTCAGTTTTGATTGTATGTTGAAATATACGAATATAAAGTTAGAACTGTTATCCGACTATGAAATGCAGCTCATGTTTGAAAATGGTATACAATTAAAACATATTTAAAATATATATATATAATTAAAAATTAAAATTGTTTTATAGGAATACGTGGTGGGTTAGTACAGGCGAGTATGAGGTATGCCAAAGCCAATAACCGTTTTACAGATAATAACGAACTGGAAAAACCTGAATCATGGTTGATTTATCAGGATTGTAAGCATATTTTTTTCTAAATTTTAATTTAGCAATTACTAATTTTTTATAATTTTAGGTAACAACTTGTACGGGTGGGCAATGTCACAGTACATGCCCTACGGTGGTTTTAAATGGGTTGAACCCACGCTGAACGGTTTGAACGATTTAAATGAAACGGCACCTATCGGTCGAATGTACGAGGTGGATATCTCATATCCCCAACATCTTCACGATATCCATAATGATTTACCTTTTCTACCAAACAATAGTATACCAAAAGGGTCTAAGTGTCAAAAGTTGATGGCAACACTAGAACCGAAAACATATTATATCATTCATTACCGTAATTTACAACAGGCTATCGCAAATGGGTTGATTGTTGATAAAGTAAATATATTTATTATAATAAAATTATCACCATTTACCTTTGCTATATATATATATAATTCATTTTATAGGTGCATAGAGTTCTACAATTCAACCAGTCACCGTGGCTGAGTAAATATATTAATTTAAACACCACCATGAGAACGCGAGCGTCGAACAATTTTGAAAAAGATTTTTATAAACTAATGAATAATGCTGTATTTGGTATGAAAAATTATTATTATTATTTTTTTTTTTTTTTTTTTTAATAAATAATTTACTATTTCAGGAAAAACTATGGAAAACATGAGGAAGAGAATAAAAATGGAGCTGGTACCGTCTGAAATCCGACTTCAGAAATTAATAAATAAACCTATATTTAAAGATTTAATACCATGCGGACCAAATTTAGTAATGGTTACACTAGAGAACAAAATTATACATTTTTGTAAACCGATATATATCGGCTTCGCGGTATTAGAAGTGAGCAAAACCCTGATGTATGATTATCATTACAATGTTATGAAAAAACATTATAATGATAACATTAGTCTTATGTATACTGACACAGGTAAATTTGCATAAGTAAAAAAAAAAAAAAAACTATATTTACATTTCTTTATATTTTTAATTCACATATTTCCAGATTCGTTAATTTACTATATCAAAACTGCCGACTACTATAATGACTTAGCGACCAATCCAGACATGCTTAATCGAATGGATACAGCCAACCTCCCCCAACAACATCCATGTTATATAGCTGATAGAAAGAAAATACCCGGTTTTTTTTCAGATGAAACCGATGGGCAGATTATATCAGAATTTATAGCACTTCGTGCAAAATCTTATGCATTTAAAATTAATAAGATAACTAATATTAAAGCAAAAGGTGTCAAAGGTCATGTGGTTAAAAATCATATGACATTTGACGATCACAAATATTGTCTATTTGGTCATGCAGGATTTGACCCGTTTAGAGTGAACGTATCAATAAGATCATTTAGTCATAAAATTCAAACGATAAAATCAACAAAATTAACTTTTAATAATTACGACGATAAGCGATATATATTATCTAATCAAATACATACGCTGGCACAGGTCATTATAAAATTAAGTAAGACTTAAATAAAATTGTATTATACATTTTTCATCAACTTATAATATTAAATTTTCTTTTCAGTGA
Source organism: Schlechtendalia chinensis (assembly GCA_019022885.1). NCBI lineage: Eukaryota > Metazoa > Arthropoda > Insecta > Hemiptera > Aphididae > Schlechtendalia > Schlechtendalia chinensis. The sequence goes on from CM032339.1 coordinate 56,405,816, forward strand.
ACTATTAGACAACGAGGAAGAGTTGTAAATAACTGTAATATTGTATTATTATTTTGAGTTGTAAATAACTGTAATATTGTATTATTATTTTATTTTTATATTGTAAAATGTTATTATTTATTATTTTTGTTTCATTGAAATATTAAATAATGAGGAGAAGTTGTAAATAATTTGTTACAATAAATAAATCTATAATTGTTAAAAAAAAAAAAAAAAAAATTTATTCAGAAAAAAAAGTATAACATAATTTTAAATATTATTTACAAACCATTTTCTTAATGCAAAAACTTTATAAAATGTACAATGTTTTGGGTTTAAATTCATATGAAAAATACAACAAGGTAATCTGTCTTCAACACATAGCTGATCTAAACGCGGACATCCGAGTTCTTCGATGTTGATAACAGTTACATGTGGAATAAAGTTGTTAATAATTTTCTGTTTTTGTTCTCCTTTAACGTATATGTTTTCAAAGTTTAACGAATTTAATATCCTATCGACTTCTTCGTACTCAACATCACCATATTCCATTGAGAGATCATGGTAATGCTGTTCAAGCCATTTATTTGTCCTTTGACTCTTTACGTCTTGTGTGTTGTTACAGTGTTTAAAAATCCAGTGTTGTGTCGACCAAGTATCGGTATCAATAACCGATAGTTCCTTAATTAGATACTTTGAGTTTGTTCCAAGAACGCATTGAATATCTAATATTGCCGATGACATTGTACATCCAGTCTCCACAACTACAGTATTAAAACTGAGTTTATTTACTAAGTGTTTATTATTTTTATATTAAACTGCTACATTTGAATAATTTCTAGATGTGTTTCAATCTTCTTTACTTTGTCTTTTAAATCTATTATAGAATTTTCAAGATATGTTTCACTGTTTATTTTGCTAGTGTTAAATTCTTTAACATAATATTTTGTAAATTCTAATTGTTCTATTACATTTTCAATAGTGACTTGTAATTTACTAAATTCAGTATTAAAATTAGTAGTTAAATTGTTTAGATTTTCTTCGAGCTTAATATTAATATTTTTCTGTGCATCTAATGTTTGATTATTAATCATTACATTAGATTTAAGTATTCTATAAGATTCCTGAATTTGAGCAATAGCTTTATTACCACGTTCACTTTTCGAGTTGTTGAATACGTCCATGACGTATGGCTTCGTATATAGTACTACAGTTATAATTTGAGATCGCCAACTTTTATCCAACTGTTGTGTGATTCATCAAAACCTAACCACTTTACAAATATTTTGTTGCCATTTCTCCGTATAATTTTTTCAACCAAGTAATCGTCAGGGTAATATGTTTTTGATAATTCTTCACCATAAAAACACCCGACTATAGGTCTTCCAATATAATCTTGTAGATGATATGTAGTGGGTAATGTTTTATTAATTTTTACAATTTTAAAAATTTCCGAGGACCAGTTGGGTAAATAACCTTTTGTAAATACACCTTTCTGTGTGCTAATACGGACTTTATCATTTATTTTAAAATTTATTTTTCTATTTGCAATACTGCGTTGCTTCAATACAACCAATGACGGGTTTTTATCAGCTTGTATGGGTGTCATTCCAGTAGATCTATGTTTAGAATTGTTATATTTATTGATTATCATCGACAATATAGAAATCCAATTATGCGATCCTCGGGCTGTGAATTCTCTAAACATTAACGATTTCAATGTCCGATTAAATCGTTCGACGATGCATGCTTTCATAGTACTATAAGTCGAATATTTCTTAATGTTATGTTTCGCCATTAACGTGTCGAATATTGTATTATAAAATTCTTTACCATTATCTAGCTGCAATAATCTTGGTGAACGGTTAATTAATATTTTCGACATTGCATTAGCAACTTCGATTCCTGTTTTGGATTTGAGCGGTGTAGCCCACGCAAATTTGGTGAAACAATCGATAACACATAGTATATACTTGAATCCTTTATTTTGTTTTGAATACGGTATCATTTCAACCAAGTCGGCTTGCCATAAATCGTTTTTTCCATACAGATTGACCTTTCGTCTGACATAATTTTTTCTCGAGGGTTTATGCAATTCAAACGCGATTTCACGTTTAGACATTTGGTATTCGTTTTATTAAACCGGCTTCCAACAGTTCTTCAAAAATTGATAAAATCTCGTTGGATACACCCGTATTACCTGCCGCTTGCGAAGATAATAAAAGTCGTAACCTATCGACTAACTCGTTTGGATCGTCCCAGTACACAAAGTTATGTTTTTGTAATTTCACAGAAAGTCCACTCCCTATGCTTGAAAACAATTTTTCGATAATTTCTGTATATTTATCTCCGCCTCTTTTAATCTTTGTACCGTTTTGAGTTAAATGTGCACAGGTCTGAACAAGTATCTGTTTATATGTTTTCAAGTCATTCCCGGTGTATACCGTAGGATGTTTATAAAACAACAAACGAACGAGTCCGGTGTTAACGGGTAAGTTGTGTCTTTGATAATTAATGAGTCTTGAAAGAAATTGACTTTTTCATTACCTAAAGTAACAACTCCATTGGAATAATTCAATTTTGGACCGTAAGTTTTGTCTAAATCATAAGATTGAAACCAATTGATTATTCTCTGTTGATATTTATCTTGGCTTGTGTTTTCTCCATCAAGTAAACTTTCAATAGGTTCTGTTTCTTCAATATTATTTTTATCTATATTCTGTGGTGGATATGGTGCTGGTGGTGATGCTGTTGGTGTTATAAACGATATATTTGATATTTTGTTTAGTGGATCGATTATTGGTTTAAATGTTTTTGATACTAATTGTTGAACATTAGTTTCACCAGCTTTTAAAGCATTATATTTTCGTCTAATACAATCTTTCGCCTTAATTAACTCATTTAATATACATTCCTCGTCCATGATTACACGTTAAATGTGCGCGATATATATAAATCACTAACTTATATAACAACAAACGTATCAAAACCAAGTCGATAACGTCCATTGTCACGCTCACTATCTTTGCAAATAACAACAAATGAAAACCGCCCCCTATTCCAACACGTTGTGCAAAAAAGTTTAAATTCTAAAAAACTCATATCACCAGAACAATGTTCATTATACACATGTTTTAAATTCCTCTCGTCTTGTTTAAATAATACAATTAAATTTGCATTATCACGTATTAACTGTTTAGGTATTTTCGAATAACTCTGAGCTAGATAAAATATATCCACTTTATTATGTCTTCCACGTGAAAAGTATTCACGTATAACGCTTTGGTTTTCACTGATCACGTCATCCATTACAAAAACCGAATTTGACAAAACTTTTTCGGGTGGAATAACTTTATCATTTTCAAAAAATGTGAATATATTAACACCGTCAATATCATTAATAATTTGTTTTAATAATTTATATTTCGGCTGTTCCAAGGTTTTTGCATATATGTAAATGTTTTCGAACCGTAACCCGTTTTCATCAACGAGCAGAAAATATATTAAATTTGTTTTTCCGCAACCAGAACTACCTAATATTAATGAACGTACAGTATTTGGAAACAATGGTCCATGTCTTGATTTTATAGTATCTGGCGTATCGATATTATAAACGGAAAGTTTTTGTTTCTGTTCGATAAAACGCATTTTAAATATAAATACAGAGGTATTGCTATCAAATGCATCACACGATGTCCCGCACTCGAAAGAATAACACAAATAAGGTTCCGGGGTTGCGAACTCTCTTATAAACCGTTTGCCAGTAGAACTACATTTACCAGGCTACAGGTATGTGATTATTAAGCTAAATGTAGATGTAAAGCTAAAAATATTTTTTATTTTAGATTCTGTGGTCCGGGTACTAAATTACGTGAAAGGCTGGCACGTGGTGAACGTGGAATTAACAGTTTGGACGAATTGGCTAGAGAACACGATATAGCATATGAAAATAGTAATTCGTTACACGATAGACATAAAGCAGACGAGATTTTAGAAAATCAAGCTTGGGAAGTATTTAAATCAAAGAATTCGGGATTGAAAGAAAAAGCAGCCTCTTGGTTGGTAACAACAGCTATGAAGGCTAAACGTAAGATGGGTGCAGGATGTGGATTTAAGTGTGCAGTCAATGCTGCTAAAAAAGCATTAAAAAATAAAATCGGAGAGAAAAACATAATGAAGTTGACAAAAATGTGTGTTGCGGTAGCTAAAAAATCATTAGGTAAAAATAAGAAATCAAAAATTCCTCGAGTAATACCAGTACCGAAAAAGGGCGGAGTATTACCGTTAATACCGATATTCGCCGGCTTGTCTGCGCTAGGCGCGCTTACGGGTGGTATTGCCAATGTGGTCAAAACCGTTAACGATATGAAATCTAATAGAAACACTCCTATTCATATGGGCAAAGGTTTATACCTCACACAGTATAAAGGTGATTCATATAAAATTGAGAAAGGCAATGGTTTGTATTTGAAACCGTATAGAGGGGATGGATTGAAAAAGAAAACCAGAAAAACGAAAAAATCAAACAAGTCAAAAAACTAATTTCTACGTTACCCAATAGAGCGTTGTACGATTACGAAGTTATAAAATATGCGCGCATGTTAAAAATACCTCATTTTCTTGGTGTTTTTTCAAGAGACAGGTTGCCACTCCGACCTAGACATAACGAATCGGCAGTGGTTAACTTGGATATTGAAGATAGTACGGGTACACATTGGGTAGCGTATAAAAAAATCGGAAATCGAGTAGAATATTATGACAGTTTCGGAAACTTGGCTCCGCCATTAGAATTACAAAAATATTTTAACGGATGCAATATTAAATATAATTACGAAAGATATCAGAAGTACAATACGACAAACTGTGGTCATTTGTGTTTGAAATTTTTATCATGTACACGATAACATTGAATGGAAATTCTTCAAATTTATCTTGTGATTTTTTTCCACCCATAGAAGTCAGTAAAGACGCAAAGATATCTTTTAAGTTTACAAACAAATAATTCCATCCCTAATATAAACGATAAATGTAACCAAATAGGGATTATGCATAAAGATTCGACAAAGAATATAATAAAAGATGTGTATACAATACCTACAGGTTCGTATGAGTTAGATGAATTGGAAACGGTTATCAAACAAATATTAGCAGATACTGAGACTACGTTTGAGTTGAAAGCAAACAATAACACGTTAAAATGTGAAATGAAATGTAGTGATATTGTGGATTTTTCTATTGATAATAGTATTGGTCCATTGTTAGGCTTTACAACAGATAAAAAATATGATGCTAACGTGCGATATCAATCGGACTCATTGGTTAATATGACCAAAATAAACTGTATATATATTGAATCAAACTTGGTTTCGGGTTCATTCAACAACGGGAGAGAGTGTCATATATTACACGAGTTTTATCCAAATGTGCCACCTGGTTATAAAATTATAGAAATCCCAAAACATTTGGTATCATATTCTCTTAATTGCACGACAATTAATCAAATTAGTTTAACTTTGAAAGACCAAGATGGGCAATTGATTGATTTGCGAGGAGAACCTATTTCAATACGGATATTAATTCAAGATAACATTGACGATGGGTATACAATTTTATAATATAAAAAGAGTTGTACACAAGAAATCCATCAGTAATGTTAAAAGCGTCAATAAGAGAACAACAAGTGTAAAAAAAGGTAGACATAATTCAATCGTCAAGAAATTAACTAAAAACAATTTAAATTTTCTCCGTTCATTAAAAGCTCTATAACAATGAATGACGGTTATTTAAACGTGACGGGCGACTATATTGACGATTGCCGAATAACTCAAATCGAATATCATTCTTTTTTACCGTATTCAACATCGGCATTGTCTAATAACGACGAAATATGTATTTCATTACATAACACGGAATCGTATACTCTCCCGTGTGAGAGTTATATCTATATAGAAGGGACTATTGACAAACCAGCAGGTTTTAATGAAAACGTTCGTTTCATAAACAATGGTTTGGCATTTCTATTTTCCCAAATGAAATACGAGATAAATGGTGTTCAAATTCAGAAAGTCGTAAACCCTGGCATAACTTCTACTTTAAAAGGCTATTGTTCGTACAATAATACGGATATTATCGCACGTTGTAACTCTGCTTGGAGTGGAGACTTTGTCGATACAAATAAAGATTTTATTGAATTAAACACGTTCAATGGATGTATTAACCTTAAAGACGTATTTGGATTTTGCGAGGATTATAAACGTATTTTAATCAACTGTAATCAACGACTTACTATAAACAGATCTTCGCTAGATATTAACGCCATAAAGTTGTTTAAAATCGATAATACTATTGAGATGGATACAGATAAACTCAAAAACGTTAAAGTAAATATTTCTAAAATATTATGGAGAATGCCTGTGGTTAAAGTTAACGATAGAGAAAAAATTACACTTTTAAAAGTGATAAACAGTCATAAACCGATTACATGTGCGTTTAGAACATGGGAACTGTGTGAATACCCGGTTTTACCGCAAAACACTATGCACTCGTGGAAAGTTAAAACATCAAACAAATTAGAAAAACCACGTTATGTTATAATCGGGTTTCAGACTAATAGAAAAAATAGCGCTATAAAACCCATATCGTATTTCGATCATTGTAATATTAAAAACTTAAAAGTTTATTTAAATACCGACGTGTTTCCTTATGAAGATTTCCAATGTGATTTCACCAAGAATAAAATAGCTACATTATACAGAGCTTATGCCGAGTTTTCAAAATCATATTATGGCAATGATAATGTCGCACCTTTATTGAACAGAACCAATTTCAAAAAACATGCTCCAATCGTAGTCCTCGATATGAGCAGACAAAACGATAACGTCAAGACACCAACCGTCGACCTACGGATCGAATTCGAAACACATGAAGCGTTTGCAGAAAACACATCAGCATATTGTTTAATCATACATGATCAAATTATAACTTACAACCCTTTCAGTGGGGAAGTAAGAGTTTTGTAAACAATTATTGTATAAATTAATATTATGAAATAATAAAAATGTTTTTTTTTCTTTAATAAATGTGTGTTTTTATTTTAAATTTTAATATATACTAAATAATAGTATTTTATACATAGTTTTAATTATTTAAATTCCATAAATAAGTCACGTGCTGTTTTACTACAAATAGGATAGTCTCTGCTAGGATATTTCTTTGGTGATGGTGGGGGTGATCCATGATATAAATCGAATCTTGACGGCCCGTCGTTCACGTCCTCCGCCTAAAAATATTCAATTTATTAATATTTTATTTATAAAATAAATATCAATTATGTGTTTACCATTTTTAAATCATTTGGTTTTAGTGTCGGTGTTGATAATAACGGCGAGATAAATAATTTGGTTTCGGCATTATCGTCAGTAGCCTAAAGAGAAAAAAAACATTATTTATTACATATATTTGGTACAACTATACTTATAATTACTTCTGGTATAAAACTGTCTTGCTCATAATATTTCGAAATATCTTCAAAATATGTTGAAGGCGGTGAAAAAACTGTGGGCCCGTCGTTTACATCATATGACTATAGAAAATAAAATTTTTTTAAATACAAATTTATAATTTTTATTTATTTATATATGAAATAAATGCACAATACCTCAGACACTTGAGGTTCCTGCATTCGTTTAAGCAGTCGTATGGATAATTGTTCGACTGCATACAATTTGATTTGATTAATAAAACTTGTTTGATTCGGGGAAACAAATACTGCGACTTCTTCATCGGGTATATTATTAATATACGACATCATTTCTTTAATGTTCGACACTTCATTCAAATCTCTATCAGCTAGCATGTTTATTATTTGCTTAAATTGATGCAAAAGGTTTGGTCTTACGATTATAGCTTTTCTTGTGGTAGACTCGAAAATTGAACGCTCCAAATGTTGAAGGGCAAATAAGTCTAAACGACTGAGTAATACGCGATGTCCTTCGTATAATCGTGAGTTCAGCACTAATACATTTTCGCCACGGTAGACCATTTTCGAGAGTGTTATAAATTTATCGTTCAAGAAAATACTTTCTTTTTTCATTTGTGGTGGATCCAGAATGAAAGACAAAATATTTCCCATGAGTGTATATATCCGTTTTAAAAAATCCGGATATAAACTTATGTGCCTCGATGGTGATATAATATGAATTTTAACACTGAAATTATCGGTCGGATCGAACCCGATAAGCAAAAATTTACGTTCAGCGAAATTGATGGTAAACGAAGTAGTATCAATTAAATTTACTAGCGGCGAAGGTTGAACGTATTTGTACGTTTTCTTCTCGTAGTTCATTGTGATTGTTTTGAATGAATCAGTCATTTCATAAAATATTATTTTTTGAAAATGGTAAACACTTAAAAACACTTTTTGAAAAAATGTAAAACGCTTTTAACCGAATACGTACGAATTCGACCGTCGCACTAAGACTGCTGGATGGCTACTGATTTTGGTTCCCGACGTATATCGATATCGATGATATTTAAATTCCCGCAGAAGGGGTGCATATTGTATAAACATCGGCAAAATTCGAACAGGTTCAAACAGAACTCTACAGGTTTAAAAGGTGGTGGATATTGTTAAATACCACACACGTTGTGTTTAACGTATACGTATAATATATATAGTAAACGAAGGGTGGTAGTTACTTAGAATTACACATCAGGTGATACACATTCCTTTTACGAAAATAATGGACAATGGTTGACCGATATTTAAATTGTCGCGGAAGGGTGCCTATAGTATAAACTCGAACAGAACTCTACAGGTTTAAAAGGTGGTGGATATTGTTAAATACCGCACACGTTGTATTTAACGTATACGTATAATATATAGTTAACGAAGGGTGGTAGTTTCTTAGAATAGTACATTAGGTCATAAACATTCCTTTTATGAAAATAATGGACAATGGTTGACCATAAGAAAAAATATATTATATGTGAGGGTTTCCACCACTACGAAAAAATGGTTATTGAAATGTATGTTAATTTACAAAGGGGTAATCAAATAAGATTTATTTAAATTTATGCTAATTTACAAAGGGGTAATCAAATAAGGTTTATTTAAATTTATGCTAGTTTATAAAGGGGTAATCAAATAAGATTTATTTAAATTTATGCTAATTTACAAGGGGATAATCAAATAAGGTTTATTTAAATTTATGTAAATTTTAAAGGGTTATGCAAATTTTAAAGGGTTTATGCAAATTTATGCAAATTTTAAAGGGTTATGCAAATTTATACAAATTTTAAAGGGTTATGCAAATTTATGCAAATTTACAAAGGGGTTAACTCGGTTTGGGTTATGTTTGAAAAAGGGGTTGAGTTAGATTTATGCACCGCCACCGCCCCCGCATCTGCACTTGCACCGGCTCCGGCACCGCCACCGCCACCGCCCCCCGCACCTGCTCCGGCACCGCCACCGCCACCGCCCCCGCCACCCTTACCGAACGGGCACCGCCACCGCCACCGTCCCCGCACCGACACCGGCTTTTGTTCCAGAATCGGTCTTTTTATCCTACTTGTCTGCTCATATCGATAACTATAATCGGTGCGTAATTTTTGAAATTGGTTCTGTTCAATAAAGGAGTAACATTATCGTTACCATAATATGATTTTTGAAACTCTGCATAAGCTCTGTATAATGTAGCTATTTTATTCTTCGTGAAATCACATTGAAAATCTTCGTAGGGAAACACATCGGAATTTAAATAAACCTTCAAGTTTTTGATTTTACAATGATCGAAATGTGACATGGGGTTTGTTACCGCCAAGCGACGGAAAATATAATGTGTACGAGGACGGGTGACTCTGCTTTCCAATTTTACAAATAACGTTAGACGTACACGGAAGTTGACATAAAGTGAACACTATGACTTATAATTAATTATTACCTAGACGAATATCAATACAAGTATGTCTATAAATATGCATATGCACAAACGGGCATATGTCCGTAGTAACCACTTGTGACAACAAGGAACTCCAAACGTTACCGTGTCTGCTAGCTTCTCGGCGACGTAGACGGATTGATTGGTATGGCGTTCATGGGCCAGATGGAAACCGAAGACGTTTTCAAGACGGCTCGGAACAAGATGTAGAACGTTGGCACAGCAACGGCGTAACACACACGCACACGCTGCAACGTCAAGCCACGCCAACGGCAGCTCAACAACAACGGCGGCGTCACAACACCAGAAAAGACGTCGGGTTTTAGAGACGACGAGAGGGCGGGAGGGAGGCAAGTTCGCGCCCAAAACACTGTACATTTTATAAAGTTTTCACATTAAGGAAATGGTTTATAAATAATATTTAAAATGTATATATATAATTTTTTTTTGAATAAAAAATTATTTTGTATTTAACATTTTTGTTTTTATTATACATAGTTAGGAATATAATATTTATTATAAATTTAATAATTACATGGGTTGTTATAGGTATATAATATATATTACATGTTTTCAAATAATAATTTTATAAAGATATAGATTATTATACACAAATGAACATTTTAAATAAATTCTACTCGTACATAATACATGTATAAATACAGAATAAAGTAAATAATTATAATATTAATAAAAATAATATTTACATGTTTATGATATGAAAAATAAAAAAAATAAGATAAGCAAAAATCGGAAATTAAGCGTCATTCCATTCGTTAATCCATTAATTCACTGAATCACACATTCATATAGATTAGTTAAATATTATAGAACCTTAATTTATGTAAACTTACTCAATTTTATAGTGACCATGAGCTAATGTATGTATTCGATCGTTTAATACATATCGCTTATTATTATTACTATTGTATATAAGTTTATTTAATCTAATAGTCATCAGCTTGTGCCGAAATGATCTTATAGATATGTTCTCTGTATGCGGGTTAAAGTTCGATTCACCAAACAAACATTTCTTATAGTTATCCAAAGTCATATGGTTCTTAACCAAATGACCTCGAATGCCTTTAGCCTTAATTTTCTCTTTTCTTTTGTATAGTATATACGCGTAGGATTTCGCTCTAAGCGCAACAAACTCCATCATTGTTTTATCGTCTGTTTCATCGAAAAAAAAACCCAGTACTTTTTTGCTGACTATTGTATAACATGGATGATGTTGAGGGAGGTTGGCTGTGACCATGCGATTAAAAAGGTTTGGGTTCTGAATTAAGGCGGTGTAAAAATCGTTTGTTGTGATTTGGTACACTAAGGAATCTAAAAATAATTATATAATATATAATATAAAATAAAATATACCTGTATCTGTATACATGAGAGAAATATTCCTATCATAATATTTCTTCATCACGTTAGAATGGTAATCGTACATTAGTGCTTTACTGATATCCAATACTGTAAACCCAATGTATATAGGCTTACAGAAGTTGAAAATATTGTTTTCCAGTGAAACAATTTCAACATTTTCTCCACACGGAGACGTATGCTTGAATATTGGTATATTTATCAACTTCCGTAATCTATATTCATTTGTAATAAACTCCAATTTTATCCTCTTTCACATACTTTCTATTGTTTTTCCTATATAATCGTATACCTGTAAATTGTTTTTTAATGATGTCCACCAATATTAAGTATAACATAAAATTTTTTACCTTTTTCAAACATTAACAACATTTCATAATCGGATTAAATTTCGAGTTTCATCGATGTGTATTTCAGTATACAATCAAAGCTGAATCCAAGGGATGTATAATAAAATTTAGATTCAACGTATTATTATACGTTGGATCTAAATTTTATGTTGAAATACATATGTTACGAAAATTTTCGAAGACATCTGCGAGCAATATAACGTCGTCGACTTTAAGATATAAATCTGAATATTGACTAAGAGTTATACAGCTGAAATGATTCCAGACCTCACAAGCATGTTGGTAATCCATATCGGTTATTCCCGTCTCTATTAGACTACTATAAAACTCTTCCTTCGGAGACAAACTCGTTTCCTTCAATTTATCCCACCCATCACTATATTCGTAGGGGTATACTCCCTTACGTGATACAAGTCTCATATCTGTAGGAGAAAATACTTTGGCCATTTCACGGAATTTCTTGAAGTCATCGGTTATGAGGTTTGATGAAAGTGTTTCGAGACTTGACGCCATGAATCGATACGTATAGATAAACCTAACAGTGAATTTTTACTACTTATGTATATAGAAAAAGATATAAACTTCTCTTCGCTATTAGGAATTACCGATATCATATTCGTCATATGAATTTGAGTCATATCCAAGCTATCGAACGATAAAGTGACTGTCATAGTTACTGAGATTGTGAAGAAAGCATGGTACAAAGTTTGAAGTTTGAAGTTTTAGGTTACAGGTATGTAAGGTATGTTACTTCCCCCCCTCTTGGAACTCACCTTGTCGTGGTGAGGGGGCTTGAACGGTCGTTCAATGAGGTTTAGTGCTATGCCAACGGTAGTGTATTCTACCAGCAGGGCCTCCCATGTTGGACAGGACTAAACCGAGAACGACCCGACTAAGAGTTCCACCAGGGGTGTATACACCCCTGGCTCGCACCGACCTGGCTCTGGGCTTGGTTGACTGGGGCCAGGAGGCCTGAGCATGCCTTTCGCTGACGAAAAACCGGCTCTCCTAACCCCCAACTCGTCAAGGGGGTCACTTGGCACGGGGATAGTTACGTGTCCACGAGGACCCTGTGTGGCTTTGGCGCACCACACAGTATATAGCCTTACCGCGTCATTCGGGGCTCTGACGCGGTGGACCCATTTTCCCTTGATACTCGTGGGAACTATATGGAAGAAAACAACTCAGGAAAAAAATTGAATACTGGAACAACGGACGCAATCATTGGAACTGGAAAGGAAGCAGAAACGTCAGGTGCAGCAGCGGCTGTAACTGGCAATCCGGGAGGCTGCCTCAAGGAGAAGCTGTTTTACAGCTTTTCCCAACCGGTGGCCTCGATGAGCTCCTTGGAGGCGAGGGAGGAGAACTCCTTCACCCGCGTCAAGGAGCACATCCGGGCCGCTTCCGCGATCGTCGCGGAGAAAGGTGGAAAGGGTGTCCATAAGGGCATCCAGGAAGCCATCCGCGGCGTTGAGCGGGAGCTCGCAGTCCTTCGGGACTGCAAGGCCCGCATAAGGGCTGCCAGGGCCGAGGCGGTGGAGTCGGAAAGGGACGACTCGATTGTCGCCCCGGAAAGACTCCCCGCTAAAAGGCCACGGACAGAGGCTACCCCTGAAAAGGTAGCCTCCTCTCTTGCTCCAGCCGCTGGGGACACCACAGTACAAGGCTCTCTGAGCCTGGTACTGGAGGCCCTCAGCAAGGTCCAATTGGACCTGCTGGAGCAAGGGAAGGCTATCGCGAAGCTCACGGCTGAAAACCGTGAGCTCCGGGGTATGCTGTCCCAGCCGCTGCAGCAACAGCAGCAACGGCAGAGACAACAGGGCCAGCAGCAGCCGAAGCAGCGGAAGCAGCAGAAGCAGCAACCGGAGCAACAACAGCAACAGCAGCAGCGGAAGCAACCGCCGCCGCCACCGCACACTGCGAAGTCTGCGCCCCCGGCAGATAAGAGGAAGAAGGAGGAGGCCGCTGTCCCGTCTCCACCTGCGCCCGCTGCGGACCCAAATCCGACCTCATGGGTTGAGGTCGTGAGGAGGGGACGAAAGCCAGCGGAGCGTACTAGCGGTCCGAAGCCGGTGGCGAAGGGGAAACCTTCGCCCATTGAGGCAAAGGCGGCCCTCATACGGAGGCGTGTCCCCCAAACCTCGGCGGTCGTTATAGACCGACCGACCGGTGAGGGGGTTACATTGACCTCCGTAATGAAGAGGGTCGCCAGCAAGGTCAATCTCGACGCCATCGGCGTCAAGATTCGGACCACAAGGACGACGAGGACGGGTGGTATCCTCCTCGAAGTCAACGACGCTGCGGGGGCCGACGTCCTGGCGGACAACGTCAGGGCCGTCGTGGGGGTAGACGCTCGGGTCAACCGACCTGAACGTCGTACCCCGGTCCTGCTTCTCGACGTACCGGAATGGTGCGAAGAGGCGGACGTCGAAAGCGGCTTGACCCGCATCGGCCTCGTCCGTCGGGACTTCGCGAAGGACGGCTCTCCGGCCGTCTTTTTGCGGAGAAACCCGGGCGGGCAAGGCGGAATGGTCGCCCGGTTTGACACGACGTACTCGGCAGCTTTAAAGCTCGCCGAGGCACGCTGTGTCATAGTCGGGTGGACCAGGTGCCGGGTTAGGTTGCTGGAGAAGAGCCAGCCAACCTGTTTCCGGTGCCGGAAGCAGGGCCACATGGCGGCGACCTGCAAGGCGGCGGCGGCGGCAAAGGACGCCATCCCGGGAGCGGAGGGGGCATGTCCTACCCTTCCGACGGTGGCAGCCACAGAAGCAGCTGCGGAGAAGATGGACGCGGCGGAGGATGGGCAGCGACAAGACGCCCCCCATCCTCCTTAAATAGGAAAAAATGTGAGAGGAGGAGCGGTAGGGATTGATCTTCCGCTCCTCCTTTGATATTAAAATGTATAAAAATTTTGTAAGGGGTGGTGTGACCGGGTATTGTCCGGTCACCCACCCCAGTGGCTGATTGTATTGTTTTTCAATAAACGATGGCGACCCACTGCCCTAAGTACTGCTTAACAGGCCTTCAGGGCAGTGGGTGCAAACGCCAATTTTTTTCAAAAAAAAAAAAAAAAAAAAAAAAAAAGGTATGTTACTTCCCCCTCTTGGAACTCACCTTGTCGTGGTGAGGGGGCTTGAGCGGTCGTTCAATGAAGTTTAGTGCTATGCCAACGGTAGTGTATTCTACCAGCAGGGCCTCCCATGTTGGACAGGACTAAACCGAGAACGACCCGACTAAGAGTTCCACCAGGGGTGTCTACACCCCTGGCTTGCACCGACCTGGCTCTGGGCTTAGTTGACTGGGGCCAGGAGGCCTGAGCATGCCTTTCGCTGACGAAAAACAGGCTCTCCTAACCCCCAACTCGTCAAGGGGGTCACTTGGCACGGGGATAGTTACATGTCCACGAGGACCCTGTGTGGCTTTGGCGCACCACACAGTATCCAGCCTTACCGCGTCATTCGGGGCTCTGACGCGGTGGACCTATTTTCCCTTGACGCTCGTGGGATCTCTATGGATAACAAAAACAAAAACAACAAGGACGGAAACAAAGAGACGAAGGAAGACAATACGGAACTGGACCAAAGCAAAACGGAAATGACATCGGATACTGGAACGTCGGGTACTGCAGCGGCTGTAGCAGGCAACCCGGGAGGCCGCCTCAAGGAGAAGCTGTTCTACAGCTTTTCCCAACCGGTGGCCTCGATGAGCTCCTTGGAGGCGAGGGAGGAGAACTCCTTTGCCCGCGTCAAGGAGCACATCCGGGCCGCTGCCGCGATCGTCGCGGAGAAAGGTGGAAAGGGTGTCCACAAGGGCATCCAGGAAGCCATCCGCGGCGTTGAGCGGGAGCTAGCAGTCCTTCGGGACTGCAAGGCCCGCATTAGGGTTGCCAGGGCTGAGGCGGAAGAGCCTGAAAGGGACGACGACACCGTTGTCCCGGAAAGGCTCCCCGCCAAAAGGCCCAGGACGGAAGCTACCCCGGAGAAGGTAGCCTCCCCTCATGCTCCAGCTGCCGAGGACACCGCAGTACAATGCTCTCTGAGTCTTGTACTGGAGGCCCTCAGCAAGGTCCAATTGGACCTGCTGGAACAAGGGAGAGCTATCGCGGAGCTCACGGCTGAAAACCGTGAGCTCCGGGGTATGCTGTCCCAGCCGCTGCAGCGATCGGAGCAGCAGCAGCCGCGCCAGCAGCGCACGCAGGACGGACAGCAGCAGAAGCAGCAACCGAAGCAGCGCCAACAGCAACAGCAACAGCGGAAGCAACCGCCGCCGCCACCGCACACTGCAAAATCTGCGCCCCCGGCAGAAACAAGGAGGAATGAGGAGACCGCTGTCCCGTCTCCATCTGCGCCCGCTGCGGACCCAAATCCGACCTCATGGGTTGAGGTCGTGAGGAGGGGACGTAAGCTAGCGGAGCGCACTAGTGGTCCGAAGCCGGTGGCGAAGGTGAAGCCCTCGCTCATTGAGGCAAAGGCGGCCCTCGTACGGAGGCGTGTTCCCCGAACCTCGGCGGTCGTCATAGACCGGCCGACCGGTGACGGGGTTACATTGACCTCCGTTATGAAGAGGGTCGCAAGCAGGGTCAAGATTCGGACCACGAGGACGACGAGGTCAGGCGGTATCCTCCTCGAGGTGGATGACGCCACGTGTGCAGACACGCTGGCGGACAACGTCAGGGCCGTCGTGGGGGTAGACGCTCGGGTCAACCGACCCGAACGCCGTACCCCGGTCCTGCTTCTCGACGTACCGGAATGGTGCGAAGAGGCGGACATCGAAAGCGGCTTGACCCGCATTGGCCTCGTCCGTCGGGACTTCGCGAAGGACGGCTCTCCGGCCGTCTTCTTGCGTAGAAACTCGGGCGGACGAGGCGGAATGGTCGCCCGGTTCGACACGACGTACTCGGCAGCCCTAAAGTTCGCCGAGGCCCGTTGTGTTGTAGTCGGGTGGACCAGGTGCCGGGTCAGGTTGCTGGAGAAGAGCCAGCCAACCTGTTTCCGGTGCCGAAAGCAGGGCCACATGGCGGCGGCCTGTAAGGCAGCGGCGGCGGCGAAGGTCGTCATTCCGGCACCAGAGGGGTCTTGCCCGGCCCCTCTAAAGGAGGAAGAGAAGATGGACGTAGCGGAGGACGGACGCCGGCCAGACTTCATACCTCCTAGATAAGGAAAAATGTGAGGGGAGGTGCGGCAGATATTGATCTTCCGCTCCTCCCTTGATATTAAAAATTTTGTTAAATTGTTGTAAGGGGTGGTGTGGCTGGGTATTGTCCGGTCACCCACCCCAGTGGAAAATTGTTGTTTGATTAAATAAACGATGGCGACCCACTGCCCTAAGTACTGCTTAACAGGTCTTCAGGGCAGTGGGTGTAAACGCCGATTTTTAAAAAAAAAAAAAAAAAAGGTATGTTACTTAGGTTAAGAGTTTGCTTAAAACGATCTGAGAGGTGGTTGTGGTCAGCGACTTTCGTATTTTGTACTGAAAACTCAACCTTGCACAAATTACACGGTAACGATGAATTGTATATTCGCCGTTCTCCATCGCTCATATTTATTAATACGTTAGTCTTGAGTAA
This sequence comes from Schlechtendalia chinensis, assembly GCA_019022885.1. Classification (NCBI taxonomy): domain Eukaryota; kingdom Metazoa; phylum Arthropoda; class Insecta; order Hemiptera; family Aphididae; genus Schlechtendalia; species Schlechtendalia chinensis. The sequence goes on from CM032339.1 coordinate 56,423,029, forward strand.
TTGCTCAACTTTTCGCGATATTTCGACTACGGATTTAATAAAATATTTCGCCACATCGTTAGATATCTTTAGATCCATGCAAAATGACAGGTGATTGTGGTATATTAAACTTTTTAAGTAGTTCCACGGGGACGTCATCTGAGGCTTTAACTAAGAAACCATAACTCATCAGGTGATGAGATTGAAAAACAATTGTATTTTCACCTGTAAGTTCCGACGTTTTTATCAATAAAACATCAGAATCCGAGTATATAACAATTGGATGCCGTTGAGTTTTATTCCATGAAGCAAACTCGAGCCTAGTACCCTCCTTCAGCATGACAGGAATAATGGCTTTATGTGTATTACATATCTTTTTATGATTTTCAAGTGCCATCTAAACACCCAATTTTAATTTTTTCTGATTGTCAAAGCTAGAAAAACACCTTTTACATATAAATATGCTTTCTTTATGTGACGTTATTTGACTTCGTACGAGTTTTGAGAAATTAGTTGTGTAAGAGTAATGCGATTTTTCATTGTCGTTAATTAAAATTAAATAGAAGTGAACTTTTTTCTCCTCATCAATAACTTTAAGCGGATATACGGTGTTTTTTACAATATTATTTTGTTTTTCTTTCTTCAAACCATATACATTCACAGATATATCTGTATTATTTTTTTCAAAGATTTTTATTTGACTGATGGGTGTTGGGAAAGTTAATCCAGAAAAATCATATTTGCTTTCATGTAATAAATAATTTTCTCCTACACGATATTTGTAATAACCTATAACATTTCTCGCCAGTATTGTCCACTTTAAACAGTATTGATCTTTATTTTGTGGGTTGATGACTGCTTTTTTATTTAAAATGTCGGCTGGTAATGGTATATAGGACCTTATATCTAATTGGTCGGGGTCTGCTACAATGTCGTTTAATTCTGTCCCAACTAATTATTAAAATAAAAAAATTATTAAATAAATAAAATTATAAAAGAAAAATATTTTTGTCAGAAAAAAAATACTTATTTAAATGTTTTGAATGTTACACCCATCAATGGTAAACACTAAGCAAGAGGCCGTCAATATATTGAAGTGCAAACCCACTACATTTACCCATATAATTTTCTTCTTCCGTCAATATAATTAAAAATTCTTCATCTATTATTTTATTTAAATCACTGTTATCGTATATCACCCTGGCTGAGTTCTTCAAAGCTCGTTTTTCGGCTGATAATACTACATTAAGTTGATTATACGTAGCTTCTAATTTTAAACTGAATTTAAGAGGTGGTTCTAAGGATTTAAGGAAATCAATTATTTCTGCTTTAGATGAATTTAAAAATGTCGAATAATCTGTAATATTATCAGAGATTTTTTTATAATAACGTATTATAGAATTATTAAAGAACTCATTAATTTTAACAAATCCAGTGAAATTTACAACCAAGTTCAAACTAGCTCTTTTTTGTTTGCCTACTGTAGTTAAATTCTGGCGATTAAACTGAGCTATATAAAAAAATAATTAAAAAAAAAATGTCAGAAAAATTTATATTTTAACTAACTAAACAAAAAAAAAATGAAATCAACTAAGGGAGATTATGCATTCTATGTTTGAAAAATAAATTAATAATTGAATGTTTTTAGTTTAATACCGAGTATACTTGACCATATCAAGTTAGGGATATATATTATAGTAATTTAATAACCTTATAAGTTTATGATATAATTTAATAGAAAAATAAAAATATTACCTTCGCAATCATCTATTGTTTTTACATATTCTTCATCCGATATATCACCCCACAAATTATTTGTCTCTAGTCTAGTAGATGGTCCAGACGGAATATTCGGTACAATAACCGTAGGTGTGATTTACACGTGATGTTGTTTATTCTAATGTACTTCGCTAACATGACGCTTAGATCATGTTCGCGTGAATATGATTTTGTACAAATACGAATGCACACGAATTTAGGTCTGTTATTGTAATGCGTCTTGGCATGTCTTAACATACTATGCTTAATAAAAAAAACTTTATTACACTCGGATCAACTAAACATGATAAATAATAAATATTACAAATTATTAAATAATGTAAATCAAAAGGTTCGAAAAGACAAATAAGTGTTTTCGGATTTAATACGAGGAGGACTGTATGGTGTGAGGTCGAAAACACTAATGTCGACCGAATAAATATGTGACAGACACGAACCTACTGATATACAATATATTTTCGATTTTATAGAAATCAGAACCATTTATTCCAAAAATTTATTTTATATGTTTTACTGTTAAATCGTTCATAATCAGCCAGTCATTTTAATGACTAGCTAGTTACCTAGTTCATTCAATACTGTAAAGGTTATAAAAGGGTAAAAATATGTAAAGGAAATAAAAGAGATACTATATGTTTTGTATTACACATTGGTTATGGTATTGTTAACTTTACGAAGCAAATGATGATGTCTCTGCAGGTTTCTACAGATTTAAAGAGTATGAGCTCCTCTGTAATTTATTAATTATACAAAATCGTTTTTCAAATAATCGAAAGATGGGTACATTGGAATGTATAACACTACTTAGATAACTAGTAATGGGTTGAGAGCATTTTACAAATAATAATATTTACGAAATACGTTTGTATTATTTACTTAACGGTAAAATACATGCAGGTCTGTACAAGTCTCTACTGGTCAATAAGATTGTGTATATTGTAAACAGTGTATATCGGAATGTATAATATATAGACTATACACGTGTACGTGTATATTTTTATATAAGGGGATTAACAAAGGGTTTTTTCCGAATAATTGAAAAGAGTACATTGGAATGTATGGGTAAAATACACACACTTTATGCTATATACATGTACATGTATATTTTTATGTAGGGAGAGTGAAGGGGCGATATTCAACGTCAGGTCACATCATGTTGATGATATTACTGGGAGGGGTAGAAGGTATGTGACGCGAATTATAGCCAAAAGAATGATACGCATGCGTATAGTACGTGTTTGTTCGAGCCGGGAACAGACAATAATAGTTTGTGGTCCCGGCTTCAATTTAAGTACGTGAATGCAATTGATTATTGCAAAGGTTAACTAACAAACACAATGATTTTAATTTCTAGAAGTAATTTTATTATACAGTTGAATAGCAACAATTAAAAATGACGTGTTACTTATAATGGTTGTGCCCGACATCTATATCGAAGTAGTAAATTAACGCGCGTGATGGCGGAACGTTAAATGAAAAATCGAAAAACTTATAAATTTGTGCAACTTTATGGACACGCGTGTGTGCGGACCGTGAACGCCGAACAACAACAACACGACAACGACAAACGGTTATAGATTTAGGCGGCCGGTCCGCTTTATCTAAATCTCAATTGCGATATGACTTAATTTACTAATTGGCACTTTTTGTCCAACATTCCCCCCTCCTTCTGAACGATTATTCGTTCTGAACCCTTTCACCTTTGTGATGGATTCGATTCATTTTCGCCGTTTGATGGAAGCAAATATATGCGGTTTGCTGAGCGTTTAAAGATGTGCCCTGTTCCCGTCTTTATAGTTACAACTCTAATCACTCCATCACTGCCTGGATGGACTTCTGTTATACGAACTAGGTTCCATTGAAGAGGAGCTATGTTGTCTTCCCCAAGTAATGCTAGCATTCCTATCTTCAATTGCTTATCTCGTTTATACCATTTCTGTTGATGGTTGAGTTGAGAAAGATATTCCTTGGACCACCTCTTCCAAAAATGTTGTCTAATAACTTAGATTTTCTTGTACCGTTGAGTAGGGTTATCGTTAGTTATTTCTGTTTCCACTGGGAACAGCAATGAAGATCCGACCAAAAAATGTGCAGGAGTAAGTGCTTCATAGTCATTTGGATCTGATGACATTGGAGTAATTGGCCTTGAATTAAGACAGGCTTCGATTTGTGCGAGTAATGTTGACATTTCTTCGAACGTTAACGTTGATAAGCCAATGACTCTTTTCAAATGATGCTTTGATGACTTTACCGCAGCTTCCCAAATTCCTCCGAAGTGAGGTGCTCTGGGTGGAATGAATTTCCACAAAACTCCACACTAGGTCATAACTTCTGGAGCTGACCTTGTATTGATTCCTGCCTTAAAAAGTGTTTGTAATTCTCGAGCTGCTCTTTTAAAATTCGTGGCATTATCACTCTGTATTTCTCGACATATGCCTCTTCGAGCCATGAATCTGTTGCAATGAATTTTTCAGTTGACAACCCACTGACTAATTCTAAATGAAATGCCTTTGACCAAATACAAACAAATACAGCTATATACGCCTTTTCCTTTCTTGTGTTTCTTCCAAAACCTGAGCGAACCTTTATCGGACCACAAAAATCGACACCAGTGATAGTGAAAGCATGCCCAGACTGTAAACGAGCACTAGAAAGCTGTCCTATTTGTGGCTGAATACCACGTGGTTTAGCTTAAAAACATTTTTTGCAATTATGCACCACCTTCGTCATTCTATATAATTATACATAAGTATAATTTAGTATATTATTGTATAAGTATATACAATAATATACTAAAAGTATAATAATATACTTTGTCTATTTATTATTAGAGTTTAAGAGTTAATTTATGACAGTGGTTAAAAGGGATATTAAAGGATTAATTTCCATGTAAGAGGTATATAAAAGAGGCGTAACATAGAATTAAATATGTGTGAAAGGAGTATGAAGGCTTTTTTGGTAACTGTTTGATAATGCGGTATGTTATAAGGTCATGTTCAGGAGATTTATTATTACAAAGTTTTTTAGTAATAAACTGAATTTCAGCGGGGGAAGTATGTTGAATTGGTAGCGACATTGGGAGAGTTTGGTACATAGATGATTCGACATGAGATAAGTTAGCTGTGTCTAGTATATCGGGGTGTGGAGTAAATCTGGTTTCTAGATTGGAGGCAAATAAATTAACCTTTTCCAGATAAGAAGTAGCAAGGGTATTATCCGGATAGCGTAGGGGAGATGTTACAGTTTTTTGTTTTAGTATATTTTTAGTTGCTTTCCATATGGTGTTGTTTGATGGGGTGAGAGAATTTAAGTATTTTTGGTAATTTTCTGTGTTGAATTTTCGTAGGATGTTTTTTTAAAGAGGACACAAGGTTATTGTAGATTTCTTTATCATTAGGTATATGTATTCTCTGCCATCTGGAGCGAGCACGTCTTTTCATGATAATTAGTTGAGAAATATGTTGTAGTAGGCGATTAAAACTTTTTGCTGTAGTCGTGGTAGCAGTAAGTGAGTCAAGTGCTGCTTTTTGTTTTTCGATGTTAGGAAAAGTACCGCCGAGTCAATGTCTGTAGGAGTTTTGAGTGATATGTTAAGATTGATTTGGTTTTCAATTATGTTTCGAAACTTTGGCCATATGACGTTTCTTGGAGTGAGAGTGGGGTTTGAATTAATTTTAATTGATGAGTCATTTAATGTTAGTATGATTGGTAAGTGATCTGAAGATAAGTCAGAAGAATTTTGAATGCTAAAAGATATATGATTTGGAAAAGTAGTTATAAAAAATTCAAGAATGTCTAGTTTCCTATTTAAGTGTGATGGCCAGTATGTAGGATTTGGGGGTGTTATGATTTTTAGAGTTTTGTTTGTGATAAAATTATTTCATGCGCGGTCTCTGGTATTAGTTGTTCTTGATCCCCAGGAGGGATGTTTAGAATAAAAGTCACCACGAGCAATGAAGTTGTTTCCGAGAGACAAAAAATATTAGCTGAAGTCAGTAATATTTATTTTTGAGCGTGGTGGACAGTTAGCTGATGAAATAGTAGTTGGGTTATTGTTTAAAATTAGTCGTATGTTTATGGCTTGGAAGCTCTAATTTTGGTATGGGGGAAGGGAAGAGTGTTTGATGTTGTTTTTGATGAGTATGGCAGATCCCGCGTATGCAGTTCCGTCAGGATGATTACATTGGTATGTTGTATACCCAGGAATGTTGCAGTAAGAGTTATTTGTAAGGTGGGCTTCACTTACTAAAAGTATAAAGATATAAGTATCATTAGATTTTAAGAGTTTATTTATGACAGTGGTTAGAAGGAATATTAAAGGATTAATTACGGATTTTAGATCATCGAGAAAGGAAGAGAGTTTAACTGATATCGTATCCGAGTCAGCAGAAGAAGGACTAGTGGTGGGATTGTTTGGGTTTACGTTTGTTGCTTGAGCATAAGTCTTTGATGGGAATGTTTTTTGATATAAAGTAGTGTCACGGTTAACAACGGTATATGGGAGGGATATATTATTTCGGTCTTCGTAGATCTTTCTTGATTGAAATGTGGTCTGAAATTCTTTGTGTATAGGACATCCACGGTAATTGGCAGGATGGCTTCCTCCACAGAGTGCGCATTTCGATGGAAGGTTCGTTGGTTTTTGACAATTAGTTGATAGATGATTATCTCCACATCGGATACATTTGGGAGGCTGGTTGCAGTAGGATTTTGTGTGGCCAAGTTCTTGACATCGAAGACATTGAATTGTTTGCTTGTTAATATGGGGCTCTTCTATTTTGATTTTAGTGTAGAGTAAACATTTTATTTCAAATATGTCCTTGTTGTTGAGAGCAGGTTCCAGATCGATAAAAAATATTAGGAGAGGAAGCTTAGTATTGCGTTGAAGAGCATTTGTTATGTTTCTGGGCGTATGTCCAAATGAAATTAGCTCATTTTTTATTTCATTTAGGGAGGTAGTATGATGCAAATTTCTAAGTACTACGCGATAAGCCCTGTCTTCTTTTAGTTGGTAGGTATGGAAGTCTGCTTTGTTTTGCTGTAAGAATTTTATGATGGAGCGATAAGATTCAGATGACTGAGTGGAGAGTTTTATTCCATTTAATGAACTTTTGCATGAGAACTGTTCTCCATTAGTTATTTCTTTGATATTAATGCAGAACGAGTTAAAGTTAGTGACTATGCGAATGAAGATTGGAGGTGGTGGTTTGATTGCGACAGGTGCAGTTTCATTATGCTCAGTTTTTAAGTCCATATTATCAGATTTGTTACCATCGGGATCATCGATTTTTTTGAGTTCACTTGAGAACAATGAGTATCTTTTTTTTGAATTATAGTATTGTTGTTTTTTGGGTTGGTTAGCTGCGTTAGGTGAAGTGGATGGCGATTAGAGGCGTTTAGTTAATGAAGGAGTGTTGTTTTCGTCATTTCGATTGAATTTAGTAGGTGAAGTGGGAGAGTGATTTGGTACACTCTGTAAGCAATTTTTATGTATTATTAGTGGTGGGACGGTTTTAGACCTGTTGGGCATGATTATCTAATGGCTGTTGTTGTCGCGAGACAATGTCGATAAGCGGGTCTGCCGAGTGCGGCCGCCGCACCGCGATCCTAATGAGTGTAATTAAGTCATTTACCAAAATCGAGCTAGTGGCGAACCTTTTTATTGGAATGATGTGTAGTCTGGCTGGTCTGAGAGCTTGATTTTTTATGAATATTTTGGCTTTTAATAGAAAAAAAACGGAGACGAATACATTAGTGCAGTTGAGAAAGATTATTATAACAGCAGCAACGCGATGTATCATAATTGACGGTCACGGCCGAACTGATTATGAATATTACAATAAAAAGACATAGTGTTAGATGAAAAGAAAAAAAATTAATAATTATATAATAAAAGTATATCAAAAAGCAAAGAAATTGTGTATATAATAAAAACAACTATGGTGTGATATTAATATTATTTAATATATATTGATATATAATGTTATTTTTAAAATATGTTTGTATATTTAAGATATTATTAAATTAATTGTGTTTAATTTCTTTATAAATATGTAATTCTTCTAAAACGGAATTGATATAAACATTATTTTGACACGGTTGCATTTTGCACCGGGTATATCTCACCCGTCCGCTCCCCGAATCCCTATGCAAAAATCCATATAATTAACGTCATCCTATGATGATGAGACGTTCTAACAACTCTCAATTATCACTTCCTATTAATTCCTCAAGCCATTTTGAAATCTAATTATGGAATATTAGAGATCTTCATAGAGAGAAATGTTGTTTCGCTCTTTTATCCGAAACCTGGCTTCGACCGGGTCAAAATTTTCGCCTTCCTTCTTTCAACATTATACGCTCTCATCGGGTGGACGAGTACGGTGATGTGGCCATTGCTGCTCACCAGTCCATTTATATAAAAGAAATACCTATCGATAATATATTAAAATGCTGTTTGCAAAATTACTCAATAGATTTGATCGGTATCGAGGCATTCACTAATAATGATAATCCTCTACAATTATGGTTTCTGTACATCCCTCCATCTTCCAATTTTCCCGCTTCCCTGCTTGACAATATTTTTCAACTTATAGGGAATTATGCCATTTTAGGGGGTGACTTAAATGGTCACCACCCTCCTTGGAATAATAACAATCACCAAAATTATCGCGGGGACTTAATTTTTTCCTGTATATCCAAATTTAATCTTAGTTTCCTTAATTCCGGTGCCTCCACACGTGTCAATCGACCTACCTTTCCTGATACTGCAGTTGACATATCTATTTCCTCAAATGCTCTATTTTAGACGCTTTCTTGGTATCCTCTCGAAGTTCCTCACGGCAGCGATCACTTTCCTATGATAATTGAACACGCGGCGCTATCCCAACCTCTACATTCTTCATATGACTCAGATACCTCTTCTTCAAGAAACAATTTTTCTAAAACCGATTGTGCTCTTTTTTCTTTTCACTTAGACTCTCTCATTGAAGCCTTCGAGCGTTCTTCCTCTCCATTAGATAATTACAATAAATTTGTCTTCATATTAACTCGTGCTTCTCGAATTGCCATACCATTTAAAAATATTTCTCGTAAATTCTTCCCCACATCTCCCATTTGGTGGAATTCTTTCTGTTCTGATGCAGTTAAAAATCGTTCAACAGCATTCAGAAAATACATGTCTACAAGATCCATTCATGATTTCCTTTCCTATCAAAGAATCAACGCAATGACCAAATGCGTTCTCAAAACTTCAAAAATAAACTCTTGGCATAATTTTTGTTCCACCCTTAATCATTCTACCTCTCTCCACGATTTATGGTCCACTGCCAAAAAATTTAAAAATTGTGTCAGTAAAAAAATACCTTCCCTTAACGATGAATGGTTCCCTTTATTTTGTGACAAATTCTCACCTTCATACGTTCCATCTTATCGGGAAGCATGTCCCCCTCCCCTTCCTATTCCTAACAACTTTGATCCCAGTTCACATATCCTCACTGCTCCTCTTTGCTTTAGAGAGCTTTCCTTTGCTATTTCTTCACGTTCCTCTCTTGTTCCAGGTCATGATGGCATATCCGTCATTACTCTGCAAAACATTTTCAATAAAGCTCTCGATATTTTGTTATGTATCCTTAACGATATCTGGATCTCTGGCACTATCCCATATTCATGGAAACAATTCCATGTTATTCCTATACCCAAACCTAACACTTTTACGACTTTCAGACCTATTACTTTATCTTCCGTTTTTTGTAAGATAACTGAATACATAATAAAAATTCGTCTTGACTGGTTTTTAGAAAAAAACTGTCTAGTTCCTGACAATTTATTTGGCTTTCGTCATGGTATTGGTCCCATGGAGTGTTTTTCAATATTTTTCAGTTCTACTTACCAGTCTTTTTGCAATAAAGAATTTCTTTCTGCAGCATTTGTTGACATAAAAGGTGCTTTTGATTCAGTACACATCCCTTCTCTCGTATTGTACCTTACTTCATTAAATATTCCCCACTCTCTATGTAATTTTATTTCTTCACTCTGATCAGAGTGAAATATACATTTATAGCGTATAAGAAGAAAGACCATGCAAAAGCATCTACACCCAGGGTCTTTTCATTTCAGTCTTTCACTGTACAGCAAGGGAGTAAATTTCAAAAGGGCGCAGAATCGTGCTTCAAAAGTGGCATTTTAATTCTACTTTCATAACGAAATTTTTCATAATACTTTTTGAAATGTGTATGATTTTGCCTAATTTTACACACTACATGTGAATTTAATAATGAAATTATAAAATTAGCATAAGGTAATCCAAATTGTTCCATTAATTAATTAATTAATCCTAATTGAATCTGTCTATTGCCGGAGATGCGTGCACGCAAATAAAGCAATCTGACAAAAACCGGACTTGTCCTAACTAGTACATTAAACGTGCGGTCCGATAAAACGCAACGTATTATATCATATAATTTAAAGCATATATTATTTACTAACATAACGTACTGCGAAAAAGACTTGATAATAAGGTTTGATTCATATAATTCATATGTTTCGTACCAGATAATTATTTTGTCCTAAAAACTTTATATATTTATTTATTCATTAAAGTAAATAGTAATATACGATTTTATTGTTGTTTACTTAAGACCATATTTTCATGAAATTCATATAATTGTTGTCCAATGAGGCGTTTTCGATTTTAAACGAAGTTATGATTTTTATGTAATATAATAATTATTAATTTTTACTTATCAAATTTTAAAATGTATGAAGATTGTACATTCTTGAAATTATATAACTACTTTTCTCCTAACTAAAAAAATGTTTGAGGATTAACTGAAAAATTGTTGACTTCCTGTGAAGGATAAATTCACGGGAAATGTTTATGCAATATTTATTCAGAGATTTCTTGAATTGTTAAAATTGTTATTAAAATATATTATATTTCTTAATATCCACGTCATTAGTAGATGTAAAATGATGAGTGTTCTATACACGATTGGAATATAACCATTTTAAACTATAATATGTTATTCAAATTAGTTCATATTTGCTATAAAGACTTATATCCTCCTCTCTCACATTTATAATGATATTTTATGTCAAGCTACAGGAGTATAATAAATAAATAATGTTAACTAATTAACTAATAATTAATTTAATGAAATTTTGAATAAATGTATGAGTTAAAAACGATTTTGCCAATCAATTCAAAATGTTCATCGTGTTTATTTATTCAGCTATGCAATGAAAAATATATGATTTTCATATTGCTTATTCAAGACCACATTTTTTCCAGATTCATATATAACAGCTTAGGCATTTTATTATATTGTAATATAATATCAGTTTATCTATACGAAAAAAACGATGAACATGGGCAACAATAATAATATTAACCTTTTCTTTCTTGTAATATTTGTAATATTATTTATTGTCGAAAACTCTAATGCAAACGGTAAATATGATTTATACATAACATTTAAACTAAAATATATAATACATATTATAGTTTAATAAAATATTATTATTGTTATAACTCGTTATTTCGTTTCGTGAATCGATTGATTGCTCTGTTGAAAATAAGTTTTTCTTAGATGAAAAAGAAAACATTAATAATTAGTTCAACCCGTGTTGTTAAAAACGTTTACATTTTACCTCATTCAACTAACACATAATTAAATAATTTGTAAAATATTTTTTCCTTAAATACTACTTTAAACTGTGTTTATTGGGTTGATATAATGAAACATTTATTTTCTCTAGCTGCGATCTAATTTTCCTCTTATAATCTAATCAATGATTAAATGTTTATCTTATTTTTAAAGTAATTTCTAGAATTCCAACGGAATTAGTATAAGCTAACAACATACAATTTATTATAAAATAATTTTTTATGTTTCAATTAAGGAAATCGAACGTAGTCCTGACAAATGCAATAATTTATGTACTTATTAATATGTTTACCTTACAGGTAGTTTGTGTTAACGACTAGTTTGACTTAACTAAGAATCTTTTTTGTAATCAAAAGTAGAATCGAAATTCATGGCTTAGTAAATTAAATTTTACAATAATTTTTTTCATAGGCACAAATAATGGGTCGCGAGGTGGTATAGCCCCCCCCCTACCTCACAACATAACATTTTGTAAAGCCCTCCAAAAATTGATAAATATCACTTGTCAGTCAATATTGTTATGTATTATAATATTGTTAGGAGTTTTGAATTGGTATGAAAATCTCATAGTAGTGTTTGGGACGGATTTAGACTTCAGCCTGCCAAATCTCAAACCTTATTTGCGCCTATGATTTTTTTCCATATGTTACCAACGACATCTTGTGAATTGCTTACGCATTTCTTCAAAGGAACAATTACCACCATTGTTTATAGAAATTAAAAACTATACAAATGCACATTAGTCTTTTAATGTATACTTCCCTGTTTATAATTCTTTCTTATTCTGATTAATAATCAAAATTAAAAAATAAAAAAACAAAAAAAAAAATTTAAAAAAAATATAAAGAAAACTAATTGTTGTAATATTTTTGGCACGCTGGTATGCTGGAGTACCTTGTTGATCGAGTATTCGAATATTAATTATGCATTAAAATTACATGTTAACCTTTGTTAATTTGTTTATTATTTCGAAAATTTGTAAGCTGTGTTCAGTTGATTACAGTTTTCTATTTCTACAAATGTTTCTCTTTCCCATCATCCACTGGAAAACATGTCTTTCGCGATCTAACAATAAGCATTCGTAACGGTCGATCAATTACCATTTCTATCTCAGTGACGTACGATCTTGCGATCTAATAATTCACTCAACTGCAGATTCTCCTCGTTTTCGTTAACAATTATTAATTATATTATTAATTATAAATATGTAATTATCCTACTTGGTCAGTGACTAAACGAATTTCTTTATCTTCATCATTTTCATTATTGCGTACTTTAATCATTATTTTGGCATTTTACGTCTTGAACCTTACGAGTATATTTGACAATCGAAGTACACGTGATTCTTTAAATATTATTAGTATATTTGACAAATAGCATGTTTTTAATAATACTGTAACATCATCAAATGGTCAAACAAACAGTAACGTCATTTAAGGGAAGGGGGCTTTTGCATTGGTCAAAGTCTAGTTTTTCGCTCAATCTCATATCAGTGTTCATGAAATATTTAAATCGCTAAAACTTTATGTATAACTAATATAAGTTGACACTTGGAAATGTTTACTTAAGTCTAGAAAAAATTGAAATGATGCAAATGCTTAAAAAAAATATGATATTATATGTAATTAATTGACATAGAAGCGAGTGCAATCAACTACTAGCGTTCATGAGCACCAGTCAAATACGCCAGTGTCCGAATCCACAAACTCAGTTTTGTTTTGAACAATAAAAAATGAACAATTCATTTAAAGACATCTTTTCGACGATTCTTTATTCCGGTTTAAGAAAATATCCACAAGCATACTGTCCGGACGAGCAGATAAGAATTGCATGGTGCGGGGAGCGGGTTGTCATCGAACATTCTAGAAGAGTACCCCGCCTCCCCCCACGCCCCTACACAGCAGCGATTGTGACGAGTGCGTCGAACGAGTCAGTCGAGTCGTTGGTCCGCGCGTACTGTGTGCGGATATACGGATAAATATTTTGGTTAAATTTCGGACGTGCGGTGCGTTCATAATTTTACGTCTCGGCGACGTTACTTTTCACGTGTGTTCGCGGTACGTCGTGATACGTTCATTTGTCGCGTTTTACGCGTTTTACGTCTCGGCGACGTTACTTTTCGCGTATGTACGCATTGCATCGTGTGATGTTCACTTGTCGCGTTACGCGTTTTTACGTCTCGGCGACGTTACTTTTCGCGTATGAACGCATTGCATCGTGTGATGTTCACTTGTCGCGTTTGTACACGTGCTACGTCTCGGTGACGTTACCTTCCGCGTGTGTACGCGTTGCATCGTTGGGAAAACTGGATGGATTGCCACCGTCATCGTCCAGTTCAGCTGTTTTGTCTCGATACCTCGGCGTATGCTATCACCTTTAATTATATTTTGTTTTTGTGTCGCATGATATAGTTGTTAAACCACCTATAAAGTGGTTATTATAGATGATAAGCTAGTGATTAAGTTTACTTGTTTTGTATATCATGTCACCATAATATATTTTATCATACAGTCCATTTACTATTAATATTGTTTTCTTTTTTTTTTCCTTTCAATTATAATAATTTTACAAATATTTCCAACCGGCGTTAACCGTGACGAGTATCCGCCTTACGCGACGGAATTTTGAGCGTGGGCATTCGCGTCACAACACATACATTAAAATCATTATGAAGTAACAATTTATCCATTTGTGAAAACTTGAAAAAAAACCGTTCAGTCGATATTTAAAGAATCATGCACTACACACATGCCGATAGACTTTGTTTCATACTATGAATTATTATTTAATAATACATTTCCTTTGATACAATGGTAATCAACAGTGTTAAAATAAAATTGTATAATTATGTGGATATATAATTAGAATACTAATTTATAATAATAATTTTACACATTTTAATTTAGAATGCACAGGTAAGAATAATTATTAACTACTATTAATTATATTATTATAAATTTATATTATACTATATTATATATACTATAATTATCAATACTATACATCTTTTTGTGTAAACTAATTTACAATAATCAATAAATGTATGTATAAATATTTTGCAGCATGTATTATATACAAAAACGATGCATACAAAATTTGTAGTAAAAACTGGGGAATATATAATCGCTAGTTATTACATCTTAATTTTTATATTTATTAGTATATGTTGTATCAAAGATTTTTGGTATACAATTTTTTGCTGTTGTGAATAAAATTTATAAGAATAGCTGACATAGGAACACCCTCAAATATTACTATTTTTTTCTTTGCTTTCATTAGTTACTGTAGTACAAATTATTATCATCATCTCTTAAGTGTATATTCCACCTAATTGTCCCGTACTTAATATAGTTTCTTTAAAAATAATATTGTGTGGAAAAAGATATTATAAATAATTGTGGAAGTTAATAAATAGGAATATTTATAGATAATAAATATATAATTTCGATATTAACCAACATATGATCATTTATCATATTATAAATGTATGTTAAATGAGTCTTAAATATAACAAGAGTTATTTAACAAAATTAATCTGCTTGCGGTCAATAATATATACTAAATAATTATTAAACTAAAATCATATGTTTTTGTGTGTTTAATTAGCTTTTTTTATAATTCAATTTAAAAAAAATATTATTTAAAATTTTAAAATCGATTCTTTTTATTAAAAACACACAATATGTAATCTTTAATACTATTTATAATTTATGTTAATTTAATTATCAAATTTAATATAATTGCTCAGTCACGATTTACCTCTCGTTTTTAACGGTCGTTTATAGTCAATTAATTACATCGAAGTTATTTACGTTTTGTTATTTAATTAAGTTTTTAAAAGTTATTTAATGCCATCACCAGCAAGCGCCCATGGCTGCAGTCTCGGGCCCAAACTCGGGACTAGTAAAATAACATCTATACTCGCTTCATCTCATCATTCAGATCCAGAATTCCATTTAGTCAATAAAAAGAAAATGGGCAGGTCTTCTAATGCATCTGGAATTCATAGCAATCCGATTTCACCGAATCGTCAACATATAATTGATATTTATTCTACGCTTAAAATTAATGACGAGTGTAATTTTTCATACAACCCTTTAATTACCGACCCAAACGTCTTATTGGACAATAATAGCGCTATTGACAACGATGTATGGCAACTCATTAAAACTTGGGAGCTATTCCTAATGCAACTCTCGTTCTACGCCACACACGATTTCACCCGGTTCCACACAAACAAAACTTAACATCGACCAGCACCTCAAACACTTTAAACACAACATCGATGACTTACCGTTAATTATTATCGAACGGACTGATTCAAATATTTCAACCGGTTCCTGGTGAAATGGCTAAGTTCCTTAGCTCTAACTCCTTTGGTATTAATAATGTTTAGCTGATGGCCTTAAAAAAATTAAAGTTACATTTGTTTCAATTTTTAACGCCAATTTAGGTCTCTTTAATGTTTAGAAAAACATAACTAATTCACCCATGTTTACCTAATTCACTCTAGTTAGCCAATATTTTTTTTTCAATTGTGTACAATCAGTTCACTCAATTAATACTTAATGCATCTAGTCAAGCTATCAGTTTTAAATATTTAAAATCTACAAATTATCTCCCTTCTCCGTCCTGGTGGGATTCTTCATGCACTTTAGCGGTTATCAATCGTAAATCTTTATTTAAAAGTTTTTGTCGTTCAGGTTCCATCCTAGAGTTTCACTGTTACCAACGTACTAGCGCTTTTACTATCCGAGTTTTTAAAATCTATTAAAAGAGATAGTTGGAAAAAGTTTTGTTCTAATTTCAATCCTTCTTCGTTATTAAATTCTCTTTGGGCTACCGCTAAACAATTCCATAATTATACTCAACTAATAAACCTTCACTGTAATATTGATTGCTTCGATATATTTTGCTCCAAAGTCGCTCCTTCCTATGTTCCCATAGAATTGGAATCGAAACATAATATTTTACCCTCTGTCTTTCCCTCTTTTTCTGACCACTGTTTTAACTTTTCTATTTCATTAAATTAAATTAAATCTGCAATTTTTTCTCGTAAATCCTTTATTTCCGGTATTGATAGTATTTCTTCATTAATGTTACAAAGTTGTCTACCGAATGTCTTAGATCTGCTACTCTCCATATTGAATGACGTATTTAATTAATCTATCGTCCCTGAAGCCTGAACTTCATTTAATATAATGCCAATCTTCAAAGCCAATTCTTATTTATCTTTGTGAACGATAGCATTATCCTCAGCCTTATGTAAAGTTTTAAAGCATATTTTTAAGATCAGATTAGACTAAAGGCTGCAATCCTAGTCGACTCTGTCAAAACGCCTTTTAGTTTTCAGAATGTTTTGCCATTTATGGAAATCTCCCCCTCATTTCTATTCTAGTCCCTGATTAATGTCTAATTGCCTCAGATTTTTTCTCTTGTTTACAAGCTCTTGTAGCTCATGCATTTAAATCTCATCCGTCTCCCTCCTTCATAAAATAAAGGAAATCTTTTTCACTCTGGCCCAATCTTGTTTTGACATTCAGTTTTTATGTGTGCCTGGCTATTCCGGTATCCGTAGTAATGAATTCGCTATTCATTAGCAAGATCTAGCTTATCGTTACGTTGTTCTTTTATCCTACTTCCTTGGAACGACTTCTGTACCGAGCTCAAAATTCATTATTACGAATTACGGTTTTCTTACTGGTTAAGTGTACCGATATTTTTCTCCAACTCATACAGAAGCATTAATCTATATATCACTTCCCAACCTTGGTTTAATAACCAATCAATATCATCAGGAAAACAATTTCTTTTTCTCGTGAACGGATCGGTCACAGCCTTCCCATGCATATAAACTATCATTAAATGTCTCCCCTCTTTGCCCTCTTCATAACTCCTAAGCTATTTTCGATATCCCTCATCTGATTTTTAGTTGTCCTTCTCTACTCACTCAACGTCAAGCCCTCTTCTTACTCATCAACTCATTCAAAATGAATTTAAACTACCAATTAATCTTCTCTTTCCGTTCTATTCCGCCATCCTTTCTATAATTTCCTTCTTCAATAATTCTGGCCTCATAATTTAATTTACTTGTATTTTGTATATTATTGTTTTTTGTATAATTGCCGAATTTAATAATTTTTTCTTATGGTTCAATAAAAAAAAAATCTCTCTCTCTCTCTCTATATATATATGATTGCTATAGAAAATGGGAAATGCCTATAATATAATTTTTGCGATCTGTATACTCAACGTTTTTCAGTTATTTAAAATTGTTATTTTTAATGAACATATAATTTTATAAATCTGTGTTTATTTGACTATCTGTTCATTAATTCTAATTTTGAAGGATACATAGGTTAAAATAAAACAATTAAAAATGGTGGTTTTTGTTGCTTTATTATGACATATACATATATTTAATATATAAAGACAAATAGTATACTATAAATGTAGATCTATTAGAATCATGGATATGTGGACAGTTATTTCTATACATTTTGTATTTATGGTTTCTAATTTAGTATAAAGATAAATAAAATGTCAAACAAAAGTTTAATTATGAAATACACTAATTACTAAAAATTATATTCAATAATAATAACAGCTTTAACTTGATATCACATATGGGTTATTAATTGGATATTAATTTTTAGGTTTAAATTCATGTAATTCTAGCTAAATATTTATTTTATGTGTAGTAATATTAATAATTATTATAACAAATCACAAATTAGATGAAATTTTAGAAACTGGAATGATGGATAGTTAGTATAACCGTACTGTTATTTGTTAATTTTTATATGTAGAAAGTAATATATTTACATTAGTGATATCATACTGAAAACATATAAATATATATATATATATATTTACAATTGATTTATTTATAAATATTCGAATCAAAACTTTAACATACTTGTAAGGATATAATATTTTTATGTTTTAATTATTCTATAATTATTGTTGTTAAGTGAACTTCGACAAAACAAAAGCATTTAAACATGCATACTTCACATGTGAGTACATTATAATTGATTTTTGAACATTTATTATACACAACAGTTGATTCGTTGATATGAAAATAAGCTAGGGCTTTTAATCATTTAAAATATAATTTAGTGCTTTCCTTTCTTAATTACAATATAGGTATAATTATTATGTTAGTTTGGAGATATCTTTGTATATATACGTACATTCCTATAAAATGATTTATATTGGAAAATATGATGTTTTAAGTTAGTATTTACGTTATGTGTATCTGTAATTTTGATATGCTGAGGGAAAAAATAGAGAAATAAATTTCGGAAATGGTGTGAAAATTTAGAAGTAACTGTTAACAAAATCATGTCTACGTATTAAAATATTTTACCAGATTGATAAATACAATGTGCGTAAATATTAATTATCTCTACATAAAATATTCATTATAAGGCATTATTATTATGCATCACATAAATAGATATTGTTATCATTACACTATTATTAATATAATATAATATATAGATATTAAGCACTAGATGTTTGTATATATTGATCAAATAATATATTTCTCATATATATAAAAACAGTTAACAAAAACTAATATGACGAATGTTTTCATCATATCGCCTTTTTTAGAAGATATTTACAGGACATGCCATATCTTTGCTAATCCCATTTCAATTAATTACATATTTCATAAATTAATTTGAGCTACTATCCAAACATATATTTGTGAAAATCTATAAATTTATTGCTTTATCCTTTTTCAAATCCAGATTCAAGTTTCCACTCAAAATCATCGAATTTTTAATTGGTTTTCTGTCGACTGCAGTAATCCTTACATCGATATGAAGTTAGAATTTTGGTGGTCGAATTTGTTGGTTAGTCAATGATAATTAGTTTGCTAAATTAGAGATTCTTATTTGAAGTTTTTAACTCAAACAGAATAATGTTTAAATATTATTACGGCCTCATTATATTTCCTTAATTTCTTTCATTTCATTTCTAACAACACATGTGTTAAAAGAAATTGGACTTTATTATTATCAATATATTTATATGCACTCTCAAACGCAACCGACGCCAAAGTCACACAGAGTGGTCTGTGTTTCTCTGATAGCTCGGACACAACAACACAGTGTAGCCACCTTGACTATAATCTACAAGAAAATTATTTAATTAACAATCGGCCTTCCTGACAGCTAATTCGTCTTCAAATGCCTTCTTAGTAGAGCTTGAACTCCTTGAACCTCGTGGGCTTAGTTATAGTTCTTCTGGCGCGAGTAGTTGTTCTCTCCTTTTGTGCACTCTTCAACTGTTCATCATGTTCATTTAGTTCCCTTTTCTCTACTTGGTCCACATCTGTCAGGATCTTATACGATTTTAACTGAGTAACATGAGCCGTCGTGGCATATTGCTTGTTTTCATCTGCTGCCAATTGCACTAGCCTATACACGTCTCCAGGCTACAATTCCTTTATGACCAGGGGTCCTCTATACCTGTTTTGAAACTTTGTCGACTCTCCGGTATGCACTGGTGGAGAAGTCATAACCACTATTTCTCCCGGCATGTAATGAATATTGTCAAGACGCCCAGTCATTTTTTTTCTTGATCATTATTTGCTTCTGTAATATTCTTTCTCAGGTTGCAGTGCGTAACTTTTCTGGCGATGTCCATTCTCCAGTGTTGGCACTCAATTCTCTCAAAGGACCATGGTGGAATCGAGAATTAAATCCATGCATTAAATCAAATGGTGTCGACTCTGTTGTCTTGCTCACTGAGTTATTTATCTGGCTCTGCACAAGAAATAACAACTCGTTCCATCTTTTGGGGTCGTCTAATTGGGTTATCATCATATTCAATATCACACTATGAACGCGTTCGACCTGTCCATTAGTTTGTGGTCTTCTTGACGATAGTAATGTGTGATGAATTCCTCTGCTGCTACAATAATCCTCAAAATTCTTGAATGTATAGCACGTACCATGGTCACTTATCTGTCTCGTAGGCAGTTTTACACTTCCCCACTTTCGTACAAACTGTTCAATAACCGTGATCACTTCGACAGTCGAAGTATCACTCACAGCGAACAAATTAGTATACTTTGTGAAGTTGTCTATCATCACAAGAATATACTTATGGCCCTCTTTCAAAATTATGAAAGGTCTTAAGTGATCCATATGCAACAGATCAAATGGTTTGTTTCCTGGAGGTATGGAACGCAACAGGCCCAGTTGCCTCCCTCTCGGTCTTTTAATCATCAAACATTCGATACATATGTGTTTACGCCCGTAATAAAGATTAATTAAAACCGAACCTAATTAAGCTATCGATGTTCTGTAAATAGCCTTTGTTATTATATATTTATTTTTGTATTGTACCCATATTCTTGCCCATATATGGGCATACACTTATTTTACTATGTAAAAATAGCTGGTCTCGACCATATATAAGGGGAGTCGAAACACAAATAATTTGACAGTTCTCAACCTTCTCTCGTTGTGCTTCGACGCTGTTCCAAGACCCACCCAGGGCAGACTTGGTCAGTTTTCAGCACAACGAGGAACCATTTTATAATCGTTTCGCTAATAATAAATGTCATATAATTTTCGCGTACACAGTGTTTCTTTTTTTCTTTTTTGATATTTCTTGTAAATCTCGTTTCGCAGTGGTCGTTGATATTACGTCTTTCCACACAAGGACTTGATAGTTCTCATCAGGCAGAATTATCTTGGAATACCTGTCAGTACTTACGTCCATTGCGCACGTAGGGAAAGCTAATAGTCGGATGTTCTTCTGGTGAAGGTCGTCAGTGGGGAGTGTGTATCAACATCGCTGGGAAACTAGAAATTTGTTTAACTTCCTACGTCTTAATAGTTAACGTTCATGTCGTCCGGGTAGTAAATTCAATTTTTCTATCAGTCATTTATGGTCCTTCGGTTGTCTGGTAGTAATTTACTTATTATCAGACAATATGTGTATGTGTTGCTTCACGTATCTCCTCATCCTTGGAAACCAATAGTCCTTAGTGATGTTCTTCATTGTTGTCTCCAGAGACGGATGACCACTTAAGTCATGTGCTGTAACCGTTAACGCCTTCCTCATACTCCTGGGCATTACAAACATTAAATTTCCATAAGGATTCCGGTACAGCAGTCCTCTTATCAATTCGAAATTTTTCGCGCGCCCTTTTCCTGTCTTGTGCGCTCTTCCAGAGATACTGAAAGTATACTTATTACACTCTTGATTTCTTCACCCGAACAGTAGGCCATCAACACTTTATCTTATGTCGTCACAAGTATACACATATTTAGATATTCAGCCAATATTTTTTCCGTATTAATACCGTTCCGTCGAACCTCCTTCATCGAGTGGTGCTCGTGACACGTGTCCACATGAGTCATTTTGTTCCCGGCTCGATACTTCAATTCGAAATCATACTCTTGCAGCAAATCATACTACCGTGCTATCTGTGGATTGCTAGTCTTGTTTAAGTTTAGGTAGACCAATGCCTGACAGTCAGTAAATACAGTGAACTTTACTGCTAGTAAGAAAGACCTCAACCTACTCACTGACCAGACTAATGCCATTAATTCTTGCTTGCTCAAATGGTAGTGTTGTTCATTATCTGCCAGTTTTTTACTAACAAAATGTACAAGGTGCTTCCTGGAGCCTGGTTCCTTGGTCTGGAACAGCATCCCTGCTAGTCCATATGCACATGTATCAATGTGCAATTATGTCGCCGCTGCTTCTGGATCGAATATATTCAAGACTGGTTCCATGGTCAAACATCTTTTCAGCTCGTTGAAGGCCACCTCTTGGCCCATAGTCCAAGTATATATTACGTCCTTACGCGTCAGTCTTGTGAGCGGATCAGGAATCTCGGCATATCTTTTGACAAATCTACGGAAGAAGCTAGTTAATCCTAGAAATCTGCGAAGTTCATGTACGTTACTAGGTGCCGGATACAAAGCTATCGTCCTCGTCTTTTCGTTTCCCGATCTTATTTCTCCGTTTGATACCTCATACCCAAAGAACTGTTTCTCTTTAGTTCAAAATGAGCATTTCGTTGGCTTAAAGGTCAGCTTTGTTTCTCGTAAACAATCTAAAACAACTTTTAATTTTTGAAGCATGTCCTCTCAATTACTCGCTTCAATCACCCAATCGTCTAGATAACTTTTAACTAATGTACCACGCAATGGTTCCAAGACCTTATTCATCAGTGTTTGGAACTCATTTGGTGCTCCCGCCAATCCGAACGGAGTTCGTGTAAACTCTCCGGTCTCATCAGGCGTTATAAACGCAGTTATTTCACGTGTTGTATCAGATATCGGTATTTGAAAATAACCATTTGCTAGATCCAATTTTACGAACAGTCGGTCATTGCGTAAGGACTCTAGTTGTTCGTCCATACTTGGCAATGGAAAGCGTTGTCGTTTGGTTTGTTGATGTAATCTTCTATAATTAATCACTAGTCGTGATTTACCATCCTCCTGTGACACCAATAGCACTGGACTAGCATAAGGTGAACGACTTTCAGTGACTATGCCATGTTTCTTCCAGTCAGCAACAATCTCAGCAATGACGTGCATATCAGAAGATAAGGTCTTGTAAGGCCGACAAACTACCGGTAAACACCCTTTAAGTTCCTCAATGTTCATCGTCGACAATGTATTACAACCGAGCTTACTTAAACTCTTAGCGAACGTTTCTCTATACTCGTTCAACAATTTCAGCAATTTTTATCGTTCTTCCTGAGAAAAGAGTTCGTTCACATGCTGAAAAATCTTTCTTTGTATGCGCCGTTAGTTATGTGTTCTCATTCAACTCCACCACTTGAACAGTTGAATCGACTAGATCGTTATGTGTTCCTTCAGAAGAAGTCATAATTTCTTTCGATATGTGTTTGATAATGAAATTCCATTCCTGTTTGTAATACATCACGTTTGGTAGATCCACCCACTATGAAGTTAATTCTCTGTGCTCCGTCTGGTACTATAAGTATTGTTACAGGTCCTGCTTCTACTCCATTCACTGTAATAAGTGCTTCAGCCGTACCTATGGTGGTGGTTGTGGGAATAGTAGTACTCCCAATACCATACAGGGGCTGCTTGTTGACTGTCGCCTCTAATCCAACTTTCCTTGCAACAGCTTCCTTAATTAATAAATATCGTTAACCCGTGACTATCAACACTGAGATCGTTTTTCCCAAAATCATTCCTTCCTTAATATATGGGTTGTACATAGAGCTTACAGCTTGGTTAGTATTAGTCACGTTGGTTTCCACCACCTCGGTTAGTTTTAGGCAGGTCCTGCAAACATGTTTTTTTTTATTGCATTCGTAGCACACGAGAGCTTCTCGTCGTTTCTGACAGTCTCTTCCAATGTGCCCAGTCTTGTGACAATACCAACACTTATCTGGCATAAAATCTCGGGCAGTGCTTCCATCAGCCGGTCTATCGTTGTTCCTCTTCTGTGGAATCACATACGTTTCAGTTGTATTTCGAGTGACTTCGCGTCGTCTTTGTGCGTTGTTTCTTGCATCTATAGGGTAATACATGGGTATTCTTTGCGAATCGTTCTCTGATACGTCCGTTTCTCACCATATCGCTTCGTAGTGCATTCATTATCGAACAATCGGATAAATCGCTAATTAATTCTATTTCATCTTTATGTTGTCGTCCCAGTGCGAACATTGCTAGATCTTTGGAGTATATGCCTTGAATAACGTGATCTTTAACTTATTTAAACGGCAGCGACAGATCTCGACACAATTTCGTTTTGTCCAGATAATAATCTATTATGTGTTCATCTCGTCTTTGGACACGACGTTGTAGTGTACTCCATTTATCGGACATACGTAACTCACGGACGAACGTTGGGCGAAACAGCCTTTCAAACTCCTCCCAGCAATTAAAGTGGCGTCCAGTGAGCCAATTCTTTCCGGCACCTGTGACATTTGCACTAATATACTACAGACTCAAATTAAACGGCCACATGTTTAATCTAATTAAAGCAGTAACTGATCTGATTCACGCGTCTGCTTCGTGAGGATCCTCTCGCCCAGTGAATGTTTTTACTGACTTGTCGAAGTCCGGTAACACTCTGTATTCCGTCCTTACTATCCATGATTCTGTTTCGGATGGAAATCCTCGCGTTCCGTTTTCTCCAACACCTTCACCTTGTCCGTTAAGACACGTACTGTCTCATACTACTCATTATGTGTCGGTGCACGACATTCCACGTCAATACCACTCTTCGACATTTTAATATCACTACCACGACTGCTGCTATCACTCCGATCGCGGAAGAATAAGATTGTAATTCATTTGTTTCGTTACTCACTTCAGATCAATTACGCTCGGTCGCAAAAAAAAGCATATGTTCGTTTTGAAAAAATGTCTTCGTTTTTCTCACTTCGCTCACCAGTACGTAGGCACTTGCGGATACTTTTCTTTTTTTGCGAATATCCACTTCTGATTTGTTGAAAAAATTGGACTTTATTTTTATTATTATATTTACATGCACTCTCAAACGCAACTGACGCCAGAGTCACACAGAGTGGTCTGTGCTTCTCTAATAGTTCGGATACATCTTAACCTTGACAATAATCTACAAGAAAATAATTTAATTAACACGGTTATCAGATTATGCATAATGGTTTTTTAAATTAATACAATTATATAAATATTTTATACATATCATTTGCTTTTTACCAAGGTGACAGATTACTCTACTGCCTAATGATTTCAGATAAACATATTTTAAGATAAATAAATAATAATTGATTCCTTCATTTAGTAACTGAACATAAAACCAGAAACAAAGGTAATATTTTATTAATCATAATATAAGCCATATCGTATTAAAACTACCTTTATTAACATAAAGTAATAAATAATATAGTAGTGAAAATAAAAGAAAAAACAAATAAAGAGTAAAAAGGATATTAAAAAAAAAAAATTTAAAATTCAAAAATAAAGAAATAAAAGAATTAACGATTAGAAATAACGATTAGAAATAAAATAAAAATTATAAGTTAATACTCATAAAGAAAAAAAAAAAAGTAATAATGAGATAAGTTTCATGTTTTTTAAATTCTATATTTTATTAATTAATATAACGAATAATATCTATTTCTCAATACATAGAAATATCAGTGATAAAGATGAAATATTTTAG
The DNA here is from genome assembly GCA_019022885.1 of Schlechtendalia chinensis. NCBI lineage: Eukaryota > Metazoa > Arthropoda > Insecta > Hemiptera > Aphididae > Schlechtendalia > Schlechtendalia chinensis. Next base: position 56,448,621 of record CM032339.1, read on the forward strand.
ATATTTTACGTGGATATTTGGAACATCTCTATAATGCAGTTATGTCGAGTAAGTAAATTTATAGTTATTTAATCTTCGTTGCTTAATATTATCCTTTATTGATATGATACAAAAATAATGATTTTCAAACAAAAATGATCAATTTTTAGTTTATACTGATGACATGCTTCAAAATCCAATTGACTGGTGTGTGAATAAAATATCAAGTTCGTTATGACTTTTAGTACATAAATTAGCCTTATTTTAAATAAAATATTTCAGTGGCAGTTTTAGTTATTTTATTTTAGTGAGGCGATTTATGTACATCTCTCCCTAACCCCCTCCCCCCCCCCAACACTTCATAAACAAAAATTAAACTTCACAATAATGGAATTTAAAAACTTATATATACAATAATATAATTGTTCGAAAAGTAAATAGTATAAGTAATGAATAATAAATAGAGCATTTTAAAATTTGGTATTGCCGAATTCGACTTTTTAAATATGTGTAATCTTAAAAAGGACTTTTTAACAATGCCTAATCCTAGAACTATTAATTAAATAAAACTAAATTAAACTATTACGATTTGTACGTTAAATTTATACTCCTATCTTTTTGACTAGCATATATGTTTATAATATTATCGTAAAATGATTCAGTTTCTTTAAGTTGATGAATCAAGGACTTTTCAATTGATAGTATTGCAAGAGAACTTAAACGAAGTTGTGAAATACTATTTTGAGAATGGGTTTTAATTCTTTTAAAGCAAGCAAAACTTCTTTTATTGGATACATTAGTTAATGGTATTGTTAAAATAATAATAAATAATTTATAAACTTCAGGTAAAATGTCTTTTAGTGCATTTGATCGGGCTGGGAGCGTAAAACAATATTACGCGCGCCCGGACACAACTTAACAAATGTTGCGTGTTAAAAATAAATGATTAATAAATACAATCCAAATAATACAAAGCAACATGGCAATAAATAATACGCGAGTATAATGTAATAACAACCAATAATAATAGGTAATATAATAAAAGATAAATGTATAATATGATAATATGTAATATAACAAACGATAAATGTATAATTAAATAATTATAATATGTAATATAACAAACAATAAATGTATAATCAATTAAATGCTTACGATTTTACTGTCGCTTTGCGCAGAAGTAAATTTCACTACAATAATTACACTGTTGCGGCGATTAGCGTACGCGTACAAAAAATTGCGAATATTGACGATTCGCGCCACATAAAGGACAATAATAAAAAAAAAAATAATAATCCAAGAAAGAGTTACGCGAATTTCGAACGACGACGATCTGCGTACATCGACGACACGACCTAACACACGGACGGCGGCGAACTCGCAGAAAATTCGCGAAAGCGTATTATCGACATATAGTCGATAACATTTTAATTGTTTTTATCTCCAATTTAATTGGCGATATCTTGCGCGCCAACAGCATTAATTAATCATAAAATATATTAAATCAAGTTGATTTCAAATTATTTAAAGCATATTCTGGAAATTTACAAGAATATTCTTTAAATTTAGTTAGATAAGCTGACTCTAAAAAAAGTTTTTATTTATATCTTGATGTCTGGTATTTAATTGTATTAGATTATAATTAATTAGTTCATAAAATATTTTAAAATTTGATTGATTGTTAGATTCATTTCTTGTAGCTCTTGGAGTTTTTGTAAAATTAATCATTTGATTAAATAATTTTAAAAACTCACATTCTATATTTATTATTAGGGAACGGATTTTATTGTAATAAAAAAAATCAAAATATGTACATAAATATGTACTTATTTTTATTGAAATATGTAAAAAAAAATCAAATACAATACACGTCATTACAATTATTATCGAAATATGTGTTATCGGTGAGTCAAGAAGTATACTTTTCGAGTATTACTTTTTTACTACAAAATCTTAGGCGAGGCGCTGCTTCACCTGCGTTACCCTCAAAATTGCCACTGAAATATTTAATATATTTTATTATTTATCTACAATTAAATGGGCAGACGAACTTAAATTAAATTGTTTAATTTAAATTAAGTGTAAATAAAAAATATAATTTTAAACTAATTAATTAAATTTTAACAGTTATATAAATTACTAATTGTAATTATGAATAATTTGAGATTTATTGTCTTTTAATTGTAGGTGTGTAATCTTAAATTAAGAAATATGTTAACTATATTATTATTCATAATCATAGATATTAAAACAAGTCTTAGAGGTGAAACTGAAGATCTTAAAAAAGCAAAATGTATTGGTAAGTATAGATAGTATAATATTTAAAGAGTATTAATCACCTCAACAATACAGAATATTAATTAAGATTAATTAGCATCCATACAATGTAATAATTCAAATTATTTATGATACTAATGAAATAAATATGTTGCAATTGATTTCGTTTTGCTCTTAACTAAGTTGAAGAATATCTTAATTGATATAAATATATTACATAAATTTATATGTAAAATCAATTGTCTTATTATATGTAATATTTTATGTCAATACATAACAAAATTAATGTCAATACACAACAACAAAAAGACAATACTTATCAGAAAAAATATCACACGCTGATATTATTATGATGAGTCATTATTGGTGGATTCGCCAGCTAAGACTTAATGTTGTGATTGGATTGTTTTCACGTACATTGGATAACGATGTAATAGCAAAGCATCGGCAGTTTTAAAGCTATAATTATTTTTGTATTTAAAAAAATGGTTTTTACATTGTTTCTACATCTTTTAAGGTAAGTTTATTAACAGGGAAAGCTTAATGATAGGTAATACGATATGTATGTGCTCAGCTACGCTCCGATACGCCAAGTCAGACATTATGGTTGTTAATTGGAAGAATCGACCCTAGTAACTAATCTTACTTTAAATTTTACTAAATCATTCTACATTTGATTCAGTTTAATTTTGTCGTCGACCGACAAAAATTGATCGTGTTTATGCTTATATGTTGTCGCGATGAATTCTCCTGTCCAATTTCGTGACACATGCAAAAATCTATATAAACGGCTGCAACGAGTTATGGCAGCTATCAAAAAACGATGGCCAAGCACAAAGTACATACTTTTCTTTAAAATTTCTGACCGTTACAGCATCACATTATGCTAAGTTATATAGTAATTAACTGATTAAAGCAGTGGCGGTCAATCGGTCAACGGATAAATCCCTTCCCCCCCCCCCCTAATAACTATTTTGTTATTATGTATTAGTTTTAGCAGAATACCGTTTATTGCCTATTTATTAATAACTAGTTGAATTACTCGGCTTCGCCCGTGAAAAGCTAAAATTGTATTGCTTCGCTTCCAACAGAAATCGAATATCAAGAGAGTTCATTAATTATTGAAGTGATTTAGGATACTGTTTCATATCGTGGGTCAATGGTATTGAATACACCAATATAGTTTGAACGCGATTGCCAACTAATTGGCTATCATTTATTAATATCAAATAGTCTTTATCTTGATAGCCAATAAGTCACTATTATACAACACGTTCCTTTTTTTTTTTTTAACAATGAAAATGCATGCAAGTAAAATAAAATACACAGTTTACAATTAATTTTTCAGTACATCTTACTAGCTATTTTCAAAGACAATATTTTAATAATTCAAACATTATTGTTACAAATTAAGTTTACATTGTGTTTTAATTTGCCATTGACGTATCCATTTGGAATTTAGATTATTACTATCATCACAAAGTTTATTAGACCTAAGCTGTTTACCCGCTGGCTTTAAATGAACTATATTACGACGCTTACTTTGACCCGTATCGTCACTAAAAACATAAGATCTAGGAGTGTTATGTTTATTTATTATTTTGCCCGGTTTCCACGTTTTGTTATGTAAGTCTCTAAACATTATATTTTGACCAGGACGAAAATCAATATTTATTCTTTGTTTAGCATTCCTGTCATCGTATTCTTGCATAATCTTATTTTTGTGTTCACAAATAGACTTAAAGTCCTTTACAATTGCTGGTTTTAATAAATCGTTGAAGACCGGTATTTTTGATCTTAATGACCGGCTCATAAGAAGTTGTGCTGAAGAGAATTTTGACCCAATTATTACACTATTTCTGTATTCTAATAACATCAGTTGTATATCTATTTTACTCTCATCCGCCTTTCTTAAAACTGATTTAGCAATGCTCACACCTTTTTCAGCAAGCCCATTCGATTTTGGATAACGTGGACTTGTTGTGATTATTTTAAATTTCCAATTATAAGTAAAATCTATAAATTCTTTTGAATTAAATGGCATATTATCCGCAATTAACTGTTGAGATATTCCGTGAATAGAAAAAATTATTTTCAATATTTTTATTATATGAGTAGCAGTTTTAGAAGATAAGGTTAGGTTAGTAACTTAACTAAAGCTAACCTGAATAATAGTCCATTAATACTAGATAAGCTTGTTTTCCATAATCTAAGATATCACAGGCTACTTTTTTAAAAGGCAAATCCGGTACTTCTTGAGATATCATAAAGCCCTTTCTATTTATTTTTTTTTAATTTTTCACAGGTAGAACAGTTACTAATATACTCTTCAACACGCCAATTTTCCGCTAAATTTCAAGTTAAAACCAATGTATCTGGTTTATTGTATTCCATGATTCACAAAAAAATATAAAAATAAATATTTATATAAATTCAAAATTAACACTGTTCAAACTGCATGCAAAATTTCAATTTGTCCCGACTGTAAAGCTTCAATCTGTCCCGACTGCTAAGTTTTAGTCCGTCCCGACTGCGCCATGTTTCATATCGTGAGTCACAGGTAATGAATACACCGAGATAGTTGGAACGCGACTGCCAACTAATTGGATATCATTTATTAATATCAAATAGTCTTTATTTTGATAGCTAATAAATCACTAATATACAACAGATACACTAAATTGTTTATTCTTCCTTCTTATGCGTAGACGAACAAATCTAAGGTTTACCGACCGCATATGAAACTGATAAACCAATCTGGGTGGCCATATGCTTGGACGTATAGCCACGATTACATTTGACGATTTTACTCGCTGATTGTTAGCAGGCAAAGTCGCATGCGATTGAGCGTGTAACGACCTGTCTGATAACATTGAGCGATTAAATTCGTCCGCTCACTAATTCTGCATACGCATTCAGTGCATTTCACATATAACAAGAAGATGTTGTTGCGTAATAATTAAATGTTAATTATTTTATAATTACGCTAGTTTTTTTATTTTATCAAGTTTTAATTTTCGACCAATAAAGTCGAATAGCTTGATGTGCCATATTTCTCTCGTCTCGCAATTTAACTTTTGATCTAAATTCTTTTCATTTTTGATTTTTTTTCCAACTCCTGGCGTAATTGATGAGAAATAACAACTCCCGCGCGAACTACAGCCTCCGACATCTTGACAAATCTCTTGTCGTGTGAATAAAGCGATTTCGCTAGCCATTGTGTTTACACAAAGTGATTTTACTCGCCAGAGAATAAAATAATCAGCGTGTAGCGACAAAAGTATCCCGGTTGTCATTTTTACATGCGATCGCACAGCAATGCCTCACACGCAGAAGTAAGCGAGTAGGTCGATTATATTGAGGGAGTTTGGTAGTAGCAAGAAAACTCGCCAGCGAGTAGCGAAAAAAATCATTCAATGTAATCGAGGCTTATATCATTGGATCTTGTGCGTATGTGCCGTGGACTAAAAAGTTACATTAATAAAGCTATTTAAAATATTTAAAAGCTTTATATTAAAAAGTAATATTAAAGATAAAAAAAATGATATTAATGTTAATAATTTTTGTTTACAATAATCTGATAAAACTATTCACAAATTTTGATAGCAATTTTTTTTTTTTTTGAGATGATAAAAACAATTAATTGACAAATTACAGCTGCAACTGTTTCACAATCATTGTTTTCACTTAAATATTATATTTCTAGATTATCTAAGATTTTTCAGTGTTATTGAAGTTGCAAGTACTAACAGCCGCTGTTGGTGCAATCATAATGATAATCAGTGTAACCATTCGTTCGAACATTTTAACAACTGTATGAACACTGCAGAGTGCAGAATATATTTATCATTTAAATTTTCAGTTCGATTCACGGTATAAATAATTTTTTTCTGCCTTTGTTTTCATTATTTGTGCTAATAAAACATCAATAATAATTTATTAATAATTATTTGTTAATAATGTTTAAATGTAAAATATCCAGCTACTTTGCTGTTGAGAGTAGCAAAAGCTCTAAACGATTTTCGATCGATGATTTGAAGTCTCTTCAACTAATCCAACCAAAAAAAAACATATGTTAATATGAATTTTATTGAAAATCGTGTAATGATAATATTTATTTGTATTGTTGCTAAATGGTTTAGAAATGAGGGGATATCAATTTAAATTATTGTATTAGGTTGTTGGTTTCAATAAAAATGGCATTAGTTTATACATTTAAAAGACATCTAAAAGAAGTTTAAGCTATTAAATATTTTAAGAGCTACATACCCTAAAGCCCCTCAGGGGGTGCTAAATAATTTGCATTACGGGTTTGGCAAACCCAGTGTCCGAGATCTGAGCTGACTTTAACTAGTTTGCTCAGTCTGGTCTTCCAAGTTGGGGTTTGGCGACGGGTTAACAACTCGTTAATGTAAAAAACTCTATTGTTAAGAAACCAAAACTAAAGCCTTGGGACAGAGATTTGGATAAAGCACAATGGAAACGGCTCGGATTACAAAGATTTAGGATCGCCACTTGGAATATAAGAACTCTGTATAAAGCAAGAGCGTTTAATACACTAGTTAATGCAATAGATAATTGTAAGTTGAATATAGTAACATTACAAGAAACGAGATGGCAAGGTGAAGGATGTTTACCAGTAGGTAACATGGCATTTTTTATGGCAGTATAACGACAAGAAAATGGAGTTGGTTTTCTCATACACAATGTTCTAATACTATGGATTAAACAATTTAAGGCTATAAATGATCGAATATGTTACATCCGGATCAATATGAACTACCGGGATATGATTATGATCTGCGCATACGCACCAACCGAATCAGGAAATAAAAAAGCAAAAGACGTCTTTAACGAAGAGTTGGAACAATTATATGACGCTATGGTCATAATACGCAGGCTATTGTATTAAATTAGCATTGGGAGATATGAGTGCCCAAGTGAGAAGAGATATCACATATAAAAAGATGATTGGAAAACAGATTATACGACCGAAGCAATGATAACGGGATAAGATTAATTAACTTTGCAATAAATAAAAATATGGTAGTAAGCAGTACAAGATTAAAAAAAATAAAAAATATTCATAAAGAAACTTGATTATCACCAGGAGGCAGTTTTAGTAGTCAAATTGATTATGTTCTCATAGAAAAATAATATAAGACAATTAGAAAAAAACGTCAACAGTTATAGAAGAGCAGACGCAGATACAGACCATTACATAATTCTGATTGACTTCAGAGTAAAGATGTACATGGAATGGAAAAAAAAAACTTGTAAATATTGATGTGGAAAGATAGAATAAGGAAAAAACAATACGGATATTTCAAAAAACAGTGACAAATTTATTAGGAAGAAGACAGGGAAGTGACAAAGAACAGGTGAAGGATTCATGGAAAGTAATAAAGACCCATGATTCATGGAAAGTAATAAAAGACCCCACTAATGAAATCCGCAGAAAAAGTCATTCAATTCACACCAAGAACGAAAACAAAGGAATGGATTAATGATAATTGCAAGAAAATAATCAGGGAACGTAATGAAGCTAGAATCAAAGCAATCCATTCACCAACCTCCGAAAACAAAAGGGACTTCGAGAACAAACAAAGATAAGTAACTACACTAATAAGAAAAGAAAACAGAATATCAGCAAAAGAGCGATTAGAAAACATTGAAAACTTGAAACAAACTCCCAGAGAATTATCAAACGTTGCAAATCAATCAAAATTGGATTCATACCAGCTATACAAATGATAGATGATAATAATTATACTCTAATTACAAGCCCGGAAAATACTGCCGAGGAATTTAGAGTGCACTTTGAAAAACTCCTTAACAGAGACTTAACAACAGAAGTGGGTGAACATGAAGACACCATATACAATACAGCAGAACCAGAAGTATTAAATCCGAGTTTAGAAGAGATGCATTCCAGACTCTAAAAAATAATAAATCACCAAGAGATGATAAAATTGCAACTGAATTATTAATATTAAGAGAACAAAACTTAACACAAAAATTACATGATCTAATTCAACAGATATGAACAAAGGAAAAGATACCTCAGGACTGGAATGAATCATTGATATGTCAAATTTTTAAAAAAGACATCCAAAATAAAGTAGAGAATTATGGAAGAATAACATTGTTGAACACTGGGTATAAGGTATTAGTCATATTAATCATACTCAAAAGATTGCAAATATAAATAGACCAAATAGTAGGTAATTACAAAAGCAGTTTCAGAAAAAATTAATCAACTACTGATCACATATTTATCACAAGTCAAATTATGGAAAAAAGATAAGAATTCGTAGAAGATCTGCATATGGTATTTGTAGACTACAAACAAGACTACGATAGCATAAACAGAAAAAGATTATGGACATTTTTTAAACATTTTGGTGTATAAACTAAACTAATCAACATAATTCATCTGTGTAATATGAAGACCAGCAGTCGAGTCAAGGTGAACAACGAAATATCATCATTATTTATAATTAATAGTGGATTGGGACAAGGGGATGCGATGTTATCAGAGTAGGAATAAATGTGGCATTCTGGATCATAAGGAAACCCATAGCTCCTGTAAAACCACAGAGGGAGCTATACTTTTGACACGGCCCTCAAACCATCGTTGCGGGAGCTATACCTATAACACGGCCGCCCACCAACACTGCAGCAGGCGCTACACCTTATACAACTCTGGTACCTCAATATTTTTCATCGTTTCAATTTACCCTTACACACCTCAATACCCCCCCCCCCCAACCCCATATCATACCTAATGTTTATACGCGATTGATTACGTTTGATCGCGATTGTTTACGATTAATAACAATCAAAACTTAGTTACCCTTGAGCCCCCATTGTATTTATCACATATACATGTAAGATCACACACATAATGTACATTATTATAATAATTACATATATCTCATTATTTATATAACAAACATTATTCATAACAATTTTACCCATATATTATAGAAATTTATATAATTCACCTAAATATATTCATTCCTTAAATTTTTAACGACATACTAATACGTTATTAGAAAATTCGTATGTCATATGCATCGATAAGTAATAAGATATTTCACTTTCTCTCGTAAATATAGTAGTTATAGTTAATATAGTATAGTTAGTAAAAAAAGTAGTATTCATGAACTACATTCTTATAAAATGAGTTAGAAAACGATAGTGTTGTACAGGCCTGTCCAGACCCGCATAATATTTATCGACAAACGTATAATAGGTGTGTCCTTCGAAATATAAAATGTATATAGTTACCGACTACCATGTAGCATTTATTTTTGAAAACAACCAAATTCACATTCACACCTGGTACTATACTAATTTGTAAACACTTTAACTCGCCTTTTTAAAACATCCATATAATTTACAAGGTAATTAACAACATTTTTTTTATTAATATAATTAGTGACCCGACACCTATTCATGAAATAAAAATATTAGAAAAAAAGAATCTAAACGTTTCAGTGAACGTGTATGTTCTGAAGAAAAAAAAACAAAATAATATAAAAACTACATTATACCCGCTTAAAGTTGTCGATGAAGAGAAAAAAGATTACTTCAATTTACTTTTCATTAACGATAATGAAAAATCTCACTATTCAGTCATTTCAAATTTCTCAAGACTCGTACGAAGTCAAAAGACAGCCCATCATGATAAAGTTTATTTCTGTAAAAGATGTTTTACTACATTTAACAATCGAGCAGAAAATAAATTAAATGGTGAAATAGCAATTGACGAACAAGGGGAAACAGACTAAGGGGAAAACCACGAAAAAGATAGATGTATAGCGTCAAAGAATTATTAGAAGAAATAGGAGTGGACTGAGAGCAAGCGTATGATAGAGAACGAAGAAAGGAAGTAGTTTTGACGGCCAAGAGTCTAAATGGCTCATAAAGTCTAAAAAAAAAACAAAAAACCCTAAAACATTGAATTGTTCAGAGACTTAATTTAGCTGCTTTTAAAGCTAGTAGTATTCACCCTATTAGAAATTGCTTGGGCATTGTAGAAAAAATGTATTGCTCTTTTAATTTACTTAAACGACAAAATATACTTTTAAAGAAAATTTTAGATTAGAAAATTGAAGAAAGTGGTTTAGATCCAAATATATAAACGTTAAAATTGTTATGCACAACAAGATGAGTTCAAAGATATGACAAAGATATGAAGCTTGAAATGATTTCATTGAACTTTTTTGCTTTGTAGTAGTGTGTGTAGAAAAAATATCCAAATTCAAGTTATAATTTTATGCAACAATCAACTATTTACTAACGTCTATAAATTGTTACAAATATTTTGCATGCTCTTGATATCTACAGCCGAACTAGAAAGGTTATTTTTATGCCTAAAATGGTTGAACCCGTATTTAAGAAATACTATGATTATGGTAAATTCTTAATATATAACTTAAAAAATAATTAAATTAACAGTTTCAACATTAAATATTTATTTTATATTACAATGTTGAATTAAAAACATATTTGATATAATAATATTAATACCTTAATATTTATTCATTATGTAATTATTTTATTATAGAGTCATCTTAATGGCTTGGCCTCAATGTCTGATCACCATGGATGTATAAATATAACCACAGATGATGTATTGGATGAATTGGGAAAAAAATAGATTTAATAATTTAATAATAATAAAAATATTTAATAAAGTAATCCTTTATCTTTAAATTACAACTTATGATTTCAATTATCAAAGTTTACGTTGAAAAATCAGGCTCATCCCTCCCCCCCCCACTCCCGGCCATATGACTACATCATTTGACCGCCACTGGATTGAAGTATAATACATTTTTTTAAAGTAAAAAATTTTTTAGAGCATTTCACTAAATCGCGTTTTAATGGAGGTAATTTAATATTACATTTACATAGTTTTGGGTTAAATAAAACTACTATTAAAGGCTTATATCACTATATACTATTCAATAAACCTACATTTTAATTTGAGGCAAAAATGTATTTTTAATTAATTAATAAATTATAGTAAAAATAAATTATTTTTATATTATAGGTTATAGTAATGCCAGAATAGCACTGTATTATGCATTTTTCAAAATTAGTGAGTTAATTATATTTGAATATTTTATAAAATTAATCATATTTTATACGTTGATAATACACATTTTAAATAATTATTCTTCTGAAGCATTCGTAATGAAAACAGATATAACAATACCAAATCAAATCTTTTGTTATTGAACAGTATAATTAGTGTTGTAGCTAAACAAAATTAATTTAATGTTTATACATTCACACTAGTTGAGTTAATGTTAATACCGGCATACTATTAAGTCAACAATTGAATAATGTGTGAATTAAGATTAGATTTTTAATTAAATTAATTTGTTTATTAATATTATCGTTTACTTATTTAGATGCTTAAATTATTTACATATTTCCTGTATTGTTTACGGATGAAATAAATCATAAGTTTTAATGAATTTTGAAAACAAATTTATCATACATTACATTTGTTTGATATTAATTCATAATTTAATAAAATATAATAAAATTTTGAATGAAAATAGTCATTCTTTAATCATTTTATTGTGGATGAACGCAATTTTCAGTTATCTTATAACAAACGGAAAATTGTGTATATATTGTTATTAAAAAATGTGTATTTGTTTTTCATCCCCATCTCAAAATCGAAGAATATTTTGTTCATCCAATGAATGGTATGCTATGATTTATTAAATATTCTGATATGATAAATACCAACCAAAATTCTGATTTTCACAACTAATTAATTTCAAATAAACAAAATTCAAATTTATATCAAACTTTTTTTTTAAAATTTAATATATTTTCTTAAAGTCACTCATTAATTAAAAAGCAACTGACTCTTAAGTTTGATAACATTTAATTATTACCGAGATCTAAATAATTTAATAACTTTTGTTGTTTTCAAATAAAAAATAATAATAAATATATTATAAATTTAACTTTAGTAAAATGAATATCAATGAGTATATTTTAATTATATATTCTCAAATTATATAATATTATAAAGTATGTTCGTTAAACGTCAATTCTGGAATTTGTAAACAATATAAACTATTTTTTATTGAGTAATAAATAAACAATAAATTATTCTTATTAATAACATTTTTGGGCTATTTTTTAATAAATATTACAAAATAAATTTCAAATTTTTCTTAAATTCAAAGTAATTGCATAAATCATATTTCCGTAGACCATTATTTATTAACTTAGTTACCGTTAAAAGAGTAAAACATTTTGAATTTTATACTTTTATAGTTATATCTGATAAATACTACGAATACATGCTTGACATTATTTTACAAAATATTGGTATGTATTATTATTTCAAACGACAATATAAATTACAAAAGTCTATCGTTTTACTTAAATCGTAATACGTCATACGAAACTAATGATGAATAATCCAGATACTCATTAACTAATCTTCTTCTTCTTCTTTATTGGCATCACAACCCTTCAAGAGTCTTTGCCGCTTGCGATTCATTAACTTATCGTACTGAAATTTTTTTATGTATGATTAGAGGTCGGATTTATATTATCTTAAAATTCTTAAAATATAATGTTTTTATGTCGTTTAAAACAGGCAATATATTCTCTAAATATTCTTTTAAAATACCAGATATATGATGTTTTGTCCTTAAAAATGCAAAATATTCTTTCAACATTAATATATATATATGTATATATATATAATTTTAATTCATTATTTATAAATTTGAATTATTAATTAATTAATTAATTAAATTTACAATAATTTGGTTTTTAATTTATTTAATTTAATTCATTTTCCAATAACAATTAATAACTATATACTGTTCCATATTTTCCGGGGTGATTTTAGTACGCCGGTTTGTATGAATGTTTTTGTATATGCTGAAAACTGTTCGACATCAACCAATGTTACAGGAGAATATTGAAAGTCGGCTACCATAGTCCGGTGAATAATTTTCCGGAAGTTGTACTGTGTAATTTCCACTTCAGTCAAGTTCTCCACCTAGTTAATATGGGTTCTGGGGATAATAGCACATTAGGTAATATTTCTTTGTACACCTGGACATGATATGGCGTTTTTAAAAATACTTTTTTAATATTATTAATCAGTTTGTTCACAACTGGAAACGTTTCTCTGATTTTTTCTTCAACCCTGTTCATCATGTGAGCTACACACGTAACGTTAATAAAATTTAGGTAGAAAACTTTTAGTGTATCAACAGTATTTGTCATGTATGGAGCTGCATCCGATAACATTAATAGCACTTTTTTGTTATTTCCACTCAACGGCCATAATAATTTTAGTCCATCATTGATAAATCGAGCAACAGTGGAATGATTAGTTTTTTCCAAAACTTTGTATTTCAAAAAAAAAGAGCGAGTCAGAGTAATTGATTTTAATATTCCCACCAGTAAATTTGCAACCTAACGACCGTTTGTAACTGTAGTTTCAACTACACCAATCCAAATATTATTTTCACCAGTTTCATTTTTAATTTCCGTTAATGTATTATAGTAGTACGACCCGATATAATTTGTACATAACGCACTTTTATCTGGAATGTGTTTTCCAGTGTATTTCTCTAAAAATGTACAAAATTAAGGCACTTGCATTTTATACCAAGGTATATTAGCTGCTACTAAAGCTAGACATAAATCTTTGTTAAATTATTTAAATTGTTTTCATTGGGAGTAGCTTCTAATAAAAATAATTGTTTTGGCGAAGTATTTAATTTACGTTTTAATATGGACAGTCGTATGTACATGTTTTGTTACCTGTGACTTTTTGGTAAACGAAATATTTTTATCACAAACTTGACAATTAAAATTGTTGTACTATTTGTCGTGAAAATCGTTTATTGGTTATTATACGACAAAATCCATTGAGAAAGTTTTTGGCTTATTTGTATGTTATAATAATACGAATGGAAAGACAATATGTAAGCAAAAATATATCCGCACTCAAATATCAACACGCACCTCCACGGACAACTGAATAGTCGCGACAGCTAAAAAAACAAATGATGTGCTATCGCCATTGATAAGGAATATCTGGCGATTAATTTATATTAGAACCCAGAAATAAATTGTATAGTATTGTATTTATCAAAATGCCGATATATATGAAATATGTTCATTATAACGATATTACAAAAATAAAAATATTCTTAAATATTCTCTAATGTGTTGAATATTCTCTAACCCCTAAAATATGCTTTTTTATGCAAAATAAATTTTTTCCTATGAATTCTGTGTTTCATGAATTGCAATGATATCTTTCTCCCATTTAACTGCATACATTAAAAATAAATAAGTAAAATCATAAAAATCCGAACTCTATATATGATAATAGGTTCTATATAATTCTCTATCAGACTTATAACATCTAAATTTTTCCCGATATATTCAAATCTAACCCTTTATATTAAATGAATTATAACAATTTCGTGTAACAAAATACGTGTAGTTTAAAATAAATATTTTTTTAATTTACAAAAATATACATTTCAAAATATTTCAATATCGACTTCAAAATTCATTATTATCAAAATTTGTATTTAATATATATAGTTAATGACCAAATTGCACAAATTCTGTTCTTAGGTTAATAATTCACGCAATATGCAATTTTCATTGGATTTTTGTTCTAGATAAGATAAATGCAAAAGGACCAATGGAGTTTTGTCAAGATTTGAGTTTGTGGATGGATTCCGCCCACTTTTACATAGACTTTCACCAATCAAGTAATAAAATGTATAATATAAATATTATTCAAGCATTGAAAATGTTGATTATATTGTTAAATCAACGATATGTAAATGTAAGAAAAAAGAAAGACATTATTCATAAGTCCAAAAATTTGCGCATACAATTCAATATTGTTGGAACATATTGTTTCATAAAATGTACTCGATTAATATAGGATAATAAGTCGTTTAATTTTATTCATTAATCTTCGATGTTGATATATTATTTTAAATAATTTTAACGAAATTATACATTGTAATCGTTTACTTTTTGTGTCATTCTACTTAAACCATAATCGATGGAAAACTCTAAAACAAGTGTCAAACAGGGTAAAATGCTTGAATACAAACGATTAGCCAAATTAAAATTATAAAAATATTAAGCAGTATATTCTGATAATTCCTAGCATTATACTAGACAGGACACGAAGTATACGAATTTAAATCATTTTCATTTAGTTTTCCGGAAATTTTGAAATTACAAAAAGGGAAATATCTGTACACACAAAAAAGATCACATTATTGACATATCATTGCAAAAGACATTTAGTCTAGTCAAATGATGAATACACAATGCAGTGGTAAATAATGCGTAGGTATAATTCCACTCAGAATATGATTATCCTAATATGCAGACTAGGAGTGGACTAAATTATATAGGATGCGTTACACGTAAGGCTGGTTACATATACGTATTCTTAAATCTAGCAAAATGTTTCTAAAGGAAACAAAGTACATTACGAAAAATCCCAATGACGAGGGAATTGAAAGGTGAAGTAGAATAATTAGTGGAAAATGGAGACTCACGCTAGCAAAGCGGTGAAGAAGTTACCAATTATAATTTTAACTTTTACACTGCGTTATTTTATTTCTTTTTATTACATATTTCAATAATTCATTTATTTATATTTATAATTTAGTTACTTAAGTTTATTCTATTCTATTTTAAAATTTAAATATGCACAATCATTTTTGGCCATTATACTCATTTGTGAGGTTTTAACCATAGCAATGATTAATCATAATAATTTTTTTTTATTTTCAGCTCCCTTTTTCATGAGAAAAAAACGCTATTGTTTTGAAGGTCATTAGAAGGCTCAACTTAACCTTGTGAAATACATATATCTTATATGAAATATCAATAATAAATACAATTTATCGATTTTGTTTTAGAATGTTTAAGTAAGAGTATAGATTATCAATTATTGTAAATATTGCAATTTAATAAATATATATACATTTAAATATACATTATAAAACATTTGGAAAATGAAAGGAAAAAATTGTTAAATATGAAAAAAATTATTTTAAGTCCAAAAAAAAAAAAAAATCCTTTAATGTTGTTATTAACGCATAAAAAATTAATAATATAGAAATTTAAATTAACAGTATTTAAAATATGACGTGAAACTGGTTGGCATTTTGACAATTTTATTTTATTGAATTGAATAATTAGTTTTAAAAAAATATCTTTTATAAGCAAACAAATATAGATCATTTTTGCTCATATTTTTACAAACGGTATAATCAAGGTTTTCCAGATATTTGATGAAATTACATTAAATAAATAAATAATTAAATAAAATAGTATTTATTTTTCAGTTTATTCACTTGTACATAATTTTACAGACATATAGTGTAAAATAAGATAACTAAAAGTCTTTGTCAACAACGCATTAAATATGAGCATATAAGTTGATATATCATTTTGTAGTTTCATAACTGTATGTTCTTTATATAAAGCATTCTAATTTAGTTTGTATAAATAACAATTATCAAACAAAATCTTAAAATTAAAATTTATATTTCCAAATAATTTTTAGTATGGTAATAAAAACATGAAGAAATATATTTTTTTATTATAATCATTATTGTATTAATTTAAATAATCATCTAGATCAAGTCATAGAATATAAAGACATAAATGGTAATACACATTTAGAAATACTCTTTTTCTATTTGTAGTGTATAGAACGTAATATGTTCTTAATTCAATTTGTTAAATAACAATATTGTTAAACTGCTTTTGTGTTTACGTCAGTGATATCATACTACATAGAAAAACGTATGTTCATAACATACATATAAAAAATTGTTTTATCATGTTACAACATATAACACAATAAAATCGTATGAACATTAAACTTTTTAAATTTGTTTATAATTTAGTAAGCTTCAATGGAATAGAAGCTTTTGAATATGCAATTGAACATCGTGAGTGACATTATAATAATAATTTCACCATTCATAGTAGGTTATTTCACCGAAATTTAATGGTTATGTTCAGTTGTTAAAGTGGGGGGGGGACGTAGAGAGACTGCGTTACCCTTTTTTGCTTAGCTAAGTTTTGCATCCCCTTTAGTTTGAGACTAAATTTGTTGTTTTATACATAATATTAAAAAATTAAATAAAAAAGTTTAAAAAATTGAATTTAGTTTTGTATTGTTTGCAAGATCATTATTATAAAAAAGTCTATTACGGTATAAACCAAAATTGTATTATTTATTAGAGTTACATATTATGTTTAATGACTGAGTTTTATTAACTGTTCTTATATAAGAGATTCTAAGTTTCAAAAAAATGTCAAAGCAAAATTATCCTTTGAATAGGTTTAACGGTTAAGAAGAGACTTTTTTTGTATTAATATTAGTCCCCCCTGATATTATTTCACTTAAACTACAGGTTATGTTACTGAATTCACAATTTAATATTAACCGAATCCTTCAATAATTCTAATAACATTGTTATTACAATGGTCACTCACTGTGACAATCTGTCTATACAAGGTTTCTTAATGAAGACAACAGCTGTTTGCTGATATCATGCTAAAATTTGAGAATGGTCAATTATCAGCGGGAAGTGGAAAAGTTTACCTTACAAATAATAATATATGCGTTTAACATGTCTACTGAGCTATTTAGTTGGATTAATGAAATGCTGTTTCTGATATACCAATATTATTACTAACTTATTAGTAAGTAAATAAAATAAATGAATTAGTTTTCTCAATGTTTGATGCGCAGACACAAATGTATTATTCAGTTTATCCCGAATTCGATAAGAAATAACCAGTATATAAACTAACAGAATTTACAAGCAGGGACTGGTTGATTTTATCGGTTCTGGTTTCGGTTCTGTTCTTAAAAAAAAAATTCGGTACCAATTTCAGTTCCGGTTCGTGAATATTGTGATTTTCGTTTCTGGTTCCGGTTCCGGTTAATACCGGTACTAACAGGTCATTAAAATTATAGAAATTAGGATTAAAATGTGATAATTTATCAATTATACTGTGGTATAATTATTAAAAGGTTTAATAGTTTGTTTAACCGTCTTCAGCTTACAAGTAATAATACCAATAATTACTTAGCCTGACTAATCATTAAAGTTTTATATATTTTTATACTTTTTTGACTAATAAGACTTCTACACAATCACTTGTGTGAATATTTTTCTTATAATCTTCTTATCTTCCATCAATGTTAATAATTTGATTTTAAATATTTTATATTCTATGATTAACAATGAATTTTATTTATTTATATTTTGTTTGCAATGTTTATACTAAAAATTGTATTTAAAGGATTGCTCCAATTATTTAGGAAAAATGAAGTTTTTTTGATGAAAAATTGATTCTAGATTAAAATTGATTTTTGAATTTTTGATAATATTAAATAAAATCATACCGAGTTCCATATCAAAAATGTTTTAACTAAAGATATTTTCTATTTGAAACATCAGTTTCTTTGTCATAATTAATATAAGTATATACTTTAGATTTCAATGTACGACCCATACTTAAATTGTTAACACACGCTGCGTTTTAACTATACATTTTAGTCGGTGCAAGACACGAAAACACAAAACAACACAGTCATATACGTAGTACATATACATTCGCACATCAAAATTATATTACGAACGATATCACAGATGATATATATAATTTTATTTTCAATACTCCATAGTCTATATTATGGTCTAAAATTTAGATACCATCATCGAAAACATCGGGTTTTATGCGTGTCGGGCTGTGCGTATATGCGTTTTCGACGAAAATAAACATACGTGTTTATTAAATTTTCCTACATGATTATCGCGCGTGCCAGTCGTTTCCTCTTGCTTTTAATTAGTTCACTCAGTTATTTCACAATCATATTTATATACTATAACAACTTAAGCATGTAACTCGTGATAACTGACAATAATATATATATATACAAATACAGAGTGCGGCAGAAATATCTACCACATTTTAAAACGCTGTAGCGCCATCCGTGTTCAATCTAGAGAAATAATAGTCGCGTTGAAAAGAGGAAGAAAGAAGGTTTATTTACATATAATTATTTATTTTGATACCCTTGTAGTCTTAAATATAATGTCATCTAAATGATGAATATGATTTTCATAACTATTGCCCACACGTAAAACGAAATTATCGAAAACTTTTTCTAACATAGTGGTCGACATCGCTTCAGAATGATGTATAATAGCCTTTTTAATCTCTTCTAGGTCTCTCGGCTTGCTTTCATAATTTTTTGACTTAAGGTATTCCCAAAGCAAATAGTCACAAGCCGAAAGATCCGGTGAACGCAACAGCAACATAGCCGGCGAGTCACGCGAATTTATTCGGCTACCAAAAAGTCATCGTGTCGTTCGAAGTATCGCATGTAGCGCCGTCTTGCTAAAACCATGTTCGTGTTAATTTTCGTCGTATGTTCAACTCTGGTCGGATGAACTCGGTAAGCAGCTGCCAGTAGCGATCCCCGTTCACCGTGCATTTGAAGAAGTAAGGATAGATTACGCCCCACGCAAATTTCCATTCATATCGTAACCTTCGGCGAATGGAGAGGTTTCTTCTGAGTTATACGAGGGTTAGCTTCACTCCAGTAACGTAGATTTTGTTTATTAACATCACCCTGTGGAAATGTGCTTCGTCCGTTATTAAGTCCGCTTTTAACGGAATTTCTCCCTAGTCAGTTTTCGGAAGCATTTCTTCGCAAAACTTCATTCTGACCGCGTAATCTGGCAATAACAATTGATGGGTGTACAAAATTTTATACGTTTGATAATTTAAATCTTGATGAAGAATTCGGCGCACTGTACGATCGGGTAAATTCAAGTTTTTGGCATGCATTCGGGCAGATCGACTGGGACTTGCTTCAATTGCTACGCGCACACGAAAAATGGTAGGCGTCGTACTCACTGACATCGGCGGTTTTTTTTAGCCACTGTACCACACTCACGAAAGTCTTTAGCCCTGGGATGTAAAGATTTTATCGTAAAAACGGGAAATGGGGACTTTAATTTGAACTCAGCAATATGGAATAGGGGTTTCTGGAACATTTGCCGGAGACGGAGCCGGAGCTATACCTATAACACGGCCGTCCACCGGCACCGCTGCAGACGCTAAATCTTATTCAAACCTAGTATCTCAATATTCTTTCATCGCTATACTTATCCCTTACATATCTCTATACCCCCTCCTCAAATATAATATCTAATGATTATACGCGATTGTTCGCGGTGATTACGTTTGATCTCGAATGTGTACGATTGATAACGATCAAACCTTATTCATACTTGGACCCCCATTATGTTAAGCGTATATACATAAACGCAAGAACCATGTATATATAACATACATTATTATAATAATTGAAATATATCTCTTTATTAATAGTAATATATAACAAACTCTAAAAACATTATTCATAAATATTTACCCATATATTATAGAAATTTATATAATTCACATAAATATATTAATATCTTAAATTTTTAATGACTTATTAATATATAAGTAAAAAAATCCTTTGTCATATGCATCGATAAATAATAACATATTTCACTCCTCCTCATGCAAATAAAGTAAACATTATGAACTACATTCGTATAATATGAGTCATATGATAGGGTTGTACCGTCCTGTACAATACCTGCATAATATTTTTCGTCAAATAATAATATAATAATAGGCGCATCCTTCAAAATATAAAATGTATATACATATTGACTATCTTGTAGAATTTATTCTTGAAAACAACCAAATTCACATTCAACCCTGGTACTATACTAGTTTGTAAACACATTAAGTCTCCTTTTAAATCACGCAATTAATTTAACCTATATATATATATATATATTATTTTAATCAATATAATTACTACATAAAATACCTATAATCATTATAATAATTATCATATATAGGATTATTAAAAGTACTATATAACAAACTATATCTTCACCTAACAATATTATTTATAACTGTCTATTGATATATTATAGAAATTTATTTTACTTTCACACACATATTATAGAAATTTAATTAATTCGCATAAATATATTCATTTCATAAAAATTCAATGACATAAAATGTAGCGAAAAATTCCCATTTACAATTATTATAAATTATAATTTATAATTTTCAATCATAAGATTCTGAATAATGTTTATTTGTACGGTATGTAATAAAGTATTTTTAGCCAAACGTAGTAATCAAACTATTGTACTACATGACTATGTAGTAGTCTTACAATGTAAGACACACTAAAGCTCACGACGAGACCAAATTCTCATGAAATGTGTGATAGAAAGTGTTTACACGTAACGAACTGTAAGAACATAACCATACGAAAAAAACTCATAGTATTTTAATTATTACTTGTATTTTAATCATGATACACATTTATTATTTCCTTTAACACATAACAATGCTATTTTACCAGTTAAACAATAAAACACAGATTTGTGGGTATCTAAAAATAATTCAAAAACCAAAAATTCGTCGATTGACATCAATAGTAATATTTTCAAACGTATGATGCTAGCCGAAAAAATCGTAGTTATAATGATAACGGTAAGATTGTATAAATATCTATTTAATTAAATCAATGTATGTTGTATATTATATTTAACATTATTTTTTAGTATAAATATTATATATTGATATAATGTCTTCGTTACTATACTATACTATATCTTCATATTAAATTTAATCTATTTCTTTGTTCATGGTTATATTATAGATACTTTTGATTCACGTAAACGGGAAAACGAAAATTCTGCTTGTGCAATTAAATTAAGAAAGGCTCGAATGGAATTAATAAAAACACCCGGCTTTACAGAAATCTCTTCATCACATCACCGTAAAATTGTTTGGTACTTTGCAAAGAATATCAACAATTTAAGTTGTTATCGTTCATTTTTTAACTCCATAAAGAAAGACTTCATTAAAATACTACATAACAACACAATTGTTCGTCTTATTAAATACAATTTGAAACTGGAAAGCAGTTACAATATACCAAACCTATAAAAAACTCCTCAGAGAACATTTAAAACATCAGCAAAATAAGTTTTAGTAGATACAGACAGTAGCGGATTTTCAAATATTTTCTGGAGGGTATTCCATAGTATAAATATAATTATTTATATATATATAATTTTAATTATAGAATATAAAATAATATTATCAATCGAAAAAATACGCATTAACAAACATCACCAAGGCACTAAGGAGAGCAGAAAGAAGAAAAAACACAATTATAATTAATAAAGAGGAAAAAGAAGACGACAAGAAAGGAACATTTATACTTCCGTACATTCAAGGATTTATTGACCGCATCTCAAGAATTACCAATAAGTTCAAACTAAAAACAGTCTTCAAACCAAATACAGTTATTGGATCTCTGTTTCGAAGCCCGAAGTATAAATTACCAGATATGCAAACACACGGATTCTATGAAATACCATGTTCATGTGGCAAATCATATATAGGACAAACGGGAAGATCAATCGAAATAAGAATAAAAGAGAATGAAAAAGACGTGGATTAACAAAGAGCGGATAAATGTGCAGCAGCTGAGCATGCAAAAAATAATGTACATGAAATCAAATTCGACCAGGTAAATTACTAAACAAGGAAGCTCATTTTGGGAAACGAAAGTACAAAGAGGCAATAGAAATCGAAAACTGTCCAGAAAACTATAACACAAAAGACGGATGGAAACTTAGCAAATCATGGTTACCTATTATACACCAAGAAAAAAGAGAGCAACTGATCAGAGAAGCCACAATACCAACCAAGGCAGCCACAACCGCTACAAATGCACATTGCCGGTGTAAAAAGAGATGTTCGAAATGCAATGAATGCCAAGGACAACCAGCTATCACCGGGAATTACAAACAAAAGCAGCCATTCAACGACGAGGTCAACGATAATCGCATTGCCAGTAATTTCCGTTGTAGAAAAGGAAAAACTAAATGCAAAGAATGCCAAGGACAAGCAGCTGTTATCGGGAATAACAACCAACAACAACCAGTCAATGATAACTTCATCGATAATAACTTTATGGGTATAAATGAAAGTAAGACACGAGCCAAGCTGTGAGTATAGTTACAACACTCGACCGAGTAATTACGCTCTGAAGATGGACTCTGAAATGAGTCCGAAACGTCAGCCCAAAACTACACACGTGGATACATCTGAAAACAATGTCAGGAAATCAACAATCCATGAAAGCTTCAACATATTTTTAATTTTTTAATTTTATGTTACAGCACATTAATAACCGAGGTTGAATCCGATGAACTTGCTTATTATTAGTTGTAAATTATTTTTCTATTTTAAATGTATAAATATATTTTTTTCGTATTTCATAGTATAATTTTGTAAAATTCTTGTACTTTTATATATTTTTTGTAAATATTATTAAATAAAAACATAATTTTTAAGGATAAAAAAAATTTTTTTGAAAAACATATAACAAAAACAAGGATAAGTTCTTATATTCACTAATTACTGCGATAAGTTATGATAAACAATCATAATTTAGAAATGCAAAGAATCAGCATATTATAATGAAAAATTAACTGTATATCTTATCTTACACGATCAATATTATATATAATATGTTAACACTCGTAAAAAATATAGACATCAGTACGAAATTATTTAAACATATATCTAAGTTAATTCAATAAATGTTTTCCCAGAATTTACGGACCGATATATTATCAAACATTAATACAGAAAAAAAAAATTCAAATATATAAATAACTTTTTACCATTCCTCTTTATAATCTATATACAATTTAAAAGGATCTAATTTCATATTAAATTGTGTACTTCGAAAACGATTTTTCAAGTTCCTAACGTAAAACCTTAACGTTCAATAGCTTTCGTATGTCCAGTTTACGTGTCCCTGATATATGTAACATCCATACATAATACTTGTACATTTTTTTCGCACCTGGAGAAGACATACCAAATGTGGTGTTTAAAGAAAGAAATATTTTTTATGTTTATTAACTATTTTTGAATACACTCAATAATAGGGAACTGGTAAACAGTAACAAAACACTAAAAATTCCTGTGCAAAACTAGACCCGAACTAATAAACAATATCAATTAACGAATGAAAAATGATTTTACTATCTTGTTTTTAAATGTTATTAAGAGTTACAATTTAATATAAGTATAAATACATACTTATAATGTAATGAAATTGAAATTTAAACTAGAATTATACACAAAGATTGATCAACTTAAAGTATTAAATATATAATTTTAAAAAAGGCAGATGACGTTGTTTTGAATTTGATTTTTTTTTAATACAATGAATAAAATAAAATAAATAGTACATTTTCGTTTATTAAAAAGGTGAACCCCGGTAATTTAACTAATTATATAAAAAATATGATTTGACAAGTAAACTACCAATTAAAAACCAAGATAGGGATTTACAATTAACATAATGTTGGCGTTATTATTGTTATTGTAAAAATTTTAAAAGTACTCTTTCTAAAAATTTGGATTTACTTTGATTAACAAAATCGTTTGTTTTTAAATTATGAACTCATACTGGTAGAGAAAATTATAGATATGGAATTGTATTTCGGTACGAGATCGTGACGATCAAAAATATAATGATGTTCTCTTAATATGAATTCTCTGCATATGACTGCAATAGTATTGTTATTTTACTTAATCGGATTTACATTTCACTTTAAGGACCTATTTATTGATAGTGAAATATCTATTCATTGCAATATATGAATTAAAAGGCTTTAGTGCACCTTTTCGTTACTTCGAATTTTTATTCCTACTTAGAACATACGTAATGAGCCTAAAATTTAATCAAATATGATATGACAGAATATCATGTTTTTTAGAATTTTAAATCAGTATTATAATTTTATTAAAATATACATGTACATACGAGTATATATTAAAATTAATCAATTTTTTTATTTGTCTAGTTAATATGCATGATATTATTAGAGACAGTAGAAAAGGTAACTTTATTTAATCACAACATTCTCCCTATTGTATTATCATTATGATTAGTGACATAAAAAATTCACATTTAAATAATTAGTGTGTACTTTATGTACATTTAATATTTTATGAATACAAATTGTGTACTCAAAGAAATTTGAGTCTTATTGAAAATTCTGAACATTTTAGCAATATTACGTCAGTATTTCAATTATCTCTATGCCGAAGTCACTTTGAGTACGTAACATTATTATCATTGACTTATTAAATGTAATAACAATTTAAGTGATTTTTGATAATTATATAACCAAACTATTATTTATTGAAAAAAATTGTTCAATTTTTAGATTTGGCAGATGACGCTTTAGAAAATCCATGGAATTGGTGTTTGAAAAACATAACAAGTTCGAATTAATTTTTATGATATATGTATTTATTTCAATGTCTTAAATTTTCCTATTTAGAAGGAAAATTGAATATCTTAACATTCAACATATTTAAATTGATTGTTAACAAATATTTTCAATAGTTCATAAAATAATTATCACTAAAAATATCGTTAAAAAAATCAAAGAATATTCAAATAGTAAATAAAAATAATTGTGTATGTAATATACATGTATTCTCACTAAGTGGAGAAAGAAAAATCACTTACCTTTAACAAAATATTGTGTGTATTTATAGGTTTTTTTAATATTTTTAGTATTCATAAAATGTCATCTCTTCGTCAACAGCTATTTCATTAACTTTAAACTACATATATTTTTCATCGACATTTCTAAAATTATAATAGTATTTTATATGTGTATAATTTAACAATTTTCTTGGTACAATAAATCGTAAGTACATTATGCATATTTACTCTATTTTTAAAATATAACTAATATTTATAGTCCTAGATATTATTCAAGAAGAAAAGAATGTCAATTTGAAAAATCTATGTCGTGGTAATATATAAATATATAAATATATGCACATATATTATATGTATAAAACAATATTGTATAATTAATAATTGAAAATTAAACTAAATACAAATTTAACTTAACAATTCATACGATTATAATATTATTATATTCAATCAATCAGTTATTTAAATACGTACAAACATTCTAAATAATTAAAATCAATTAGATTCAGAAATTATATTTTAACGTCTGTTAATAAAATAAACAGTAATATTCTATATAAAATTATTTTAAAATGAGTATAATATTTTTTTAGATTTCATTAATGAAAACGGTTTTAGTAGTAAGTGATTTTTTGTATATTAAAAATATTGAATATTCCAAAATAATTAAAGGTTTAAAACTATGTATGATGATTATTAAAGATAAACAAATTCTTAAAATAATTAGCACTTTTTATATACAGTACTGGAAAAAATAAAGTACGCACTTCGAATAATTTCACATTTGTGTAAATAACTCGCTATTCCTAACAGACAGAATAAAATTAATTTAAAAAAAATAAAATAAAATCCTATACCTACTTTTATTTTTTAACTGAAAATTTTTTTTAAAACATTCAAAACTCTTAGATAATTTATTTATTTCTAATAAATATCACATTTACCTTGGACAAAATAAAGTACGCAAATGATTAAAAGAATATTTTAATATTATAAAAGAGTTACATTTATTAATAATTTATTTTTTAATATTTTGTATGTTCTCCATTTGCTTTTATAACTGCTTATAAACGTCGGTGCATACTTTTGGCGAGGTTCCAAATGTACTGCTGGTCAATGTTTTTCCATGCTTGATCCAAGGCTTCAAACAGCTTGATTTTGTTTGTTACGCCACTTTTGTTAACCTTCTGGTCTAGAATGATCCAAAGGTTTTCAGTCAGATTTAGATCTGGCGATTACGCAGGCCAATCCAGCAGTTTGATTCGCGAAGTACGGAGAAAGGCAGTAGTTTTACAAACAGTATGCTTTGTGTTATTGTCTTGTTGAAAGATAAAGTCATCCTCTAAACCAACTTTTAGCAAAGACTTCTTCAAATTTTCCTGGAGGATATCAATGTACAAATCTGCTTTCATAATAACGTTTAAATTAACCAGATTTCCCAAACCTGACCATGCAAAACAACCCCATACCATAATACTGCCTCCTCCTTACTTGACTGTTTTTTGGACATTTTTATCTAAAAGCTTTTCATCAGGCCTTGACCAGACACGTAATCGCTGTTTATAATTGAAAATGTCATACTTGCTTTCGTCATTCCAAAGAACCTTTTTCCAGAAATCCACTGGCTTTTCGACATATTTTTTAGCAAATTCCATACGTTTGACTTTATTAACCTTCCGAATTAAAGAACGACGCAGTGCAAAACTGTTTCTCAGAACTGTCTGAAGTCAAACTGACTTCTCGAAGTCTTCTGCGCATGGTACGTTCGGAAATATTTAACTGAATGTTTTCCCTGTTATCCGGGATAGTAACAGTAACTGCTAGTAAGAGTTGGATTTATCTTCGTTTCCCAAATGATCCTGCGATCCTCGACTGCATTTGTCTTCCTTTTTCGTCCGCGTTCATACTTATCTGCTACTGTTCCAAAAGTTCTTGATACTTTTTCCAGTTTTTCCTGACCGTGGCTTCACTTACGCTATAATTCTGACCATTTTTCCTATTAGAAAGACCTTTTTGTCGGTCCTTAATAATCAAATTTCGAATTTGCACAGAAATTTGTTTAGTTTAGATTTTTAGAAAATCGACCGTACACCTTCTAGTAATACTAAAAACTAACTGAATGACATTGTTATTCATTACAATAAACACAACTCGAACGGATTATTCGTGATCTTCCATATAATTACCACAAAGCATTTGTATCAATTATATCATTTTATTCATTTATAAGAAAATATTATGGTTCCACGAATTGGTTTGTAATAACGCGAATTTTACGTTAATTATACATGCTTACCAATCGATAATGAATGATTTACAGTTATTTTTTCTGTGAACTATGTGCAAGTGTCGACTAGCATTTCGTAAATGTTTTTAATGTGTATAAAAGGATTTTCGTAATAATTTGTGTACTTAATTTCGGTACTTTGGCGAATTAACCGAGAAATTCACTTATTCGTAGTTGCCATGTCATCCTAATCTATAGATAATTGAAAGTTGTGCTATTATAATAACTGTATTTTTTCTGGTCGTAACCGTGTATAATCTACCATACAAGTAGTCTATATCTACTATATGGGTACAAATAGGTATACGAATATGTATTTATTGCAACAGATAAAAAACACTCCCATGCGTACTTTATTTTGTCCAAGGTAAATATGTAATTTTTTGGAAAGAAATAAATTATCGAAGAATTTTGAATGTTTTTATAATTTGTTCAGTCAAAAATTAAAAATAGGTATAGAAACTTTGTTTTTGTTGAAAATTATTTTATTTTATTTGTTAGTATTAGCAAGTTATTTACACAAATGTGAAATTATTCGAAGTGCGTACTTTATTTTGTCCAGTATTGTACATAGTATTTAAACATGTTTTTTTTAAACATAAGTGGATGCTAAAACCGCTCTAAGACATGTATACTTTAAAAAACGTAAGTAAATTACATTTGAATATTTTTTTAAATATATTTATTTTTATTGTAAATTTATTACAATTATTCATAAATATATTTTGATACTATTGAGGATTTATAATAAATATAAATGGACTTACACGTTAGTTTCAATGTAATGGGCAAACAAAATTTTTTTAAAATTATAAAATGTGATATATTAATAGAACTATATTTATTAAAATAATATATAAAAAATGATTTTTGAAAATATTTATGTTGAATTTATATAATTTTTAGTAACAGTGCCATACTACTCTGTCATCTTATTCTTCTTCTTATCGTGTCCAGGTTTTATGTAAATGCGTTATTATATATTTTTTTTTTGCTCCATTGATTGGTTATTCATTTATTATTTGTATAGCCGCGTCTGTTGTATTTGCTAAGTCTTCAGGTGTTCACTTAGTTTAGTATGCAAATATATTATATATATTATATATTATATATAATATATTATATATATATACTAATAAGTATATGTTGTTCCATTTGTTCTCATCCACAGCCTCAGTTTACCGTTCCTGCGTTATATCCCCAATTATGCAGATTTTTCTTTATTCGGGTAACGCCTACTGATACGGACTCGTTTAAGAGACCGCGATATTTAAATAAAAAGAGACTGTGTTCAGCGACGTTACTCTACAATTTATTGATGGAAATAAAAACTAATACAATATTATTTAATGAAGGCTCTGAAATTGAATAAGTACAGCTATACTGTACAAAACATCGTTCCACACAACACTGACTCTAGTCGTCCGTGTTGGTCGGGCCGGTGTCCAGTCGAAAGGGCTGCATCAGCAATTCCTTTCGACTGGCGAGGCTTACAATGCTCTGTCATACTATACAAGGTTCTGTTTAACATTTATAATAAAACCATTGGTTCTTAACACCTCCCAACCTAAATGGCACCTAATGGGCCTAATGGTCCCCGGGTTCCATATC
Organism: Schlechtendalia chinensis; assembly: GCA_019022885.1. NCBI lineage: Eukaryota > Metazoa > Arthropoda > Insecta > Hemiptera > Aphididae > Schlechtendalia > Schlechtendalia chinensis. Next base: position 56,478,482 of record CM032339.1, read on the forward strand.
AATTATATAAACTTAAATATTTTTTGATTCATCGTCCTGAACAGTAGCTTGAACTTCTGCTAATTCAGGCTCATACATTTTTACATTTTTCTTTCTTATCATAAATATAACTACACTAATAAATATTATTATAGAAACGTATACAATGATAAAATGAATTTCTGGTTTCATAATTGATAAAGATTCTGAATCCTTGTGGCGTAGACTGTCAATGTCCACTGCATGACGTGCTAACGAGTTAAAAGTTTTAAACAAGCTTATAGTTGTAATGTTCTGAGGTAACAGATCGTCAAGTCTGTCTGATAGAGTAGTCAAAATATTGTCTACCTGACCACTTGGAACTATATCCAAATCAATGTTTCTGTCATTGTTTAGAGGTAACATAATAGAACCTAGGTGGTGTATCTCACAACTAGAGGAGGTCGTCAACCTACCCACTCCAGAGATTTTAATATCAAATGATTGTTCTGGGTTAATGCAAATAATTGTCCCCACTTCCGGTTGGGTATAAAATAACCATGAATTTGTTTGAGGTATCCTACTCCACACCGGGGTATTTATTGACATGTATTTAATATTGCATGTCTTAGGAAAGCTCTGTTGGTTTCTGAGAAGTACTACTTCACACAAATTAGATCTATCTCTGTGGTGAACTGATTGACTACCTTTACATAATTTAAATGTTTTTAAATCTAGACACAATTCCCATTGGTCTTGTGTTAGAGTAAAGAATTTCTCGCTATCGCCACTTAATGCTAGATGGTCGGTTTCGGGTGTGATTAAAACTATACTATTTTTTTTTATTGGAATTGGTAATGGAATAGGATGGTATACACAGTATTTTTCATTGGAAATTAAAGGAATCCGTATCGTGCGACGTCTCGCTCGCTCTCTCGCGGCCGAGCGCCGAGTGACTACCCTCCATGGTGTTTTGGGTTTGGAAGGGTCGCCAACCATGTACCGAGGTCCGTGGGACCGGAGTACATGGATTTTAAAAAAAAAACTACGGAAATAGGAAATAACATAAAATACAAGAGAATTAGAGTTAGATAAATTAATGTGTTATATTTGATAGAAAATGAAAAAAATTTACGTTAACGGAAGGAAAAGCATGGACATATAGTCCGGCATTAAAAGCCTTCCTTGATAAAGTGGGTAATAATAAAATAATAAAATAATACAAAAACAATAATAATAATAATTCAAAAATATACATCCATATAACTCACGAACGATTAACAATAGGAAAAAAATCACAAACGTAGTATACTATTGCTAACCTCGCGAGGGGCTTTCCGAACACTCATAGGCGTCGGAAAGACAATTATCATATATAATATTGTTTTGTAAGAAGAAATAATATAGTTGAGGAATAATGATCAAACACTGAATATAATAATAATAATAATAATAATAATTGTAATAATTGTACCGGCCAAGTACCAACACAAAAGAATATATGTATATAAGGTTCCTCTACTCACCTCGTGGTCGTAGAATCCCTACGACCACGACTGTCTCTCCCTCTGCAGGCGGACCTCCGCCGCGGAGACGATTCCCTGGAGTTACTCCATGTTAGTATTAGGCATTACAAGAAATAACAATTAAACACAAAAAGAATGACAAAATCGGAAAACACGGGAGACAGACAAAATACACCCGTTGGCGACCGGTAAGGGAGTGGGCCTGAGACAAAGAAATTATAATACCTATCGGCTATATTAAGATAATTCGCCAGTAATTAAAATTGTACGACTTCTTGCCTAAAATATCTGTATTTAGTTATGCGGTGACGGCGGAGAGGTGGCGACGATGATCGGGAATTAGGCGTTGAATATATATATCTCCCCAAAATAACATCAGACACATATTTACACCAAAATATCGTCTCCATCCACGACTGGCAGTGTGAAACCTTTTACAATAAATATTGTGGAAACCAACTTATTCTGGAACGTTACAATCGTGAATATCAAATAGTTCTCCTCGTAAAAAATTGATATGTCTGATATTTTATAAAGTTCTGGAAAAAATTCTGTACGGATCTCCATAGGAAATGCTACTCCCATGGGTAGATTCATCTTTATTTCCTTGAGTTCTATCATCATCCTTTAACATATAGGTTTGATATCGTTATTCGTGAAAAGATTTTAATAGGTTCTGGTGAATGGTCTGTCTTTTCCCTTTCTTATTAATAACTACATTTTTGGTTAAAGGGTCCACATGTAGAACTTCATATGGTCCCATCCATCGACTTGTTAATTTGTTCTTCGAAGTCTTGTCTTGTAATAGAACTTTGTTCCCTACTGTAATGTTCTGGTGATATGAGGTTCTGTCGTACTGTTCCTTGGATTTACCTTTTGCCTCTAATAGGTTTTCCCTAGCAATGGCTTGTGATTCCTGCAATTGCTTCTTTATTTCGTATTGGTAGTCATCATAGTTATATTGAGGTTCTGGATTTGTCATTAATGACGTTGGTACTATCAATAGGTGTCCATAGACCAATTGATAAGGTTGAAAATTTGTCGCTGAGTGAACCGTCGAATTATGACAAAACATTGCATATGGTATTTTAGTATCCCAGGTTTGCTGATCCTTCTCCATGAAGTTCCTTAAATATTCACCTAAAGTCCTATGACTCCGCTCTAGACTACCATTACTTTGAGGATGGTACGGTGTCGTCGACGTCTGCCGGATTTTCAGCAATCGGCATACTTCCTTAAATATTCTGCTTAAAAATTCCGTACCACAGTCTGTCACGAGACTTTGTGGTATCCCATGGAGGCATACGAACTGGGTTACAAAATGATGTGCAACAAAATTCGCAAAATTCGCTTCATGATTCTCCATAGGTACTGCCCATGCAAATTTAGTAAGATCATCTTGTAAAGTAAGAATAAAGACGTTCCCATTATGCGATTTTGGTAAGGGTCCTACGACGTCCAAAAATATCTTTTCAAATGCTCGGGTTGCTGTGGTTGTAATTACCATAGGCTCCTTGATGGTTCGATTACTTGTTTTATTTTTCTGACATGTTGGGCATTTTCGTATGTACTCTTTAATTTGCTTCCTCATAGCTTTCCAGAAGTATTGTGCGTTTACGCGATTGAATGTTCTGCTGATCCCTTGGTGTCCAACTAAGGGATTCTCGTGAAATTCTTTGATGATCCGTTCTTTGTCTTCTTTCGTTAACTCGTCCTTGTGGTATACTTGAACATACACAGGAGAGTCATGAAAGATATAACGCAACATATTCCGTACTATTTCCCACTTAAGTCCATCTAAACCACAGCTTAGACGAGGACAAGCGAGTTTAGTTATACTATGTTCTGCACATGTTTTCTTAAGGTTTTGCAAGCTCTGGTAAATCACTTCATATGACGGTTTCTGCCAATAATGCTCTTTTGTGATTACATAGAAAATCATTCGTTCGTTTTGACGAATGTGGCCTACTTCTGTGATTCTCTTCTGTTGTTGACGTAGCTGTGTAACTTGACCAAACTTTCGCCTCATCTTTAGCGCTAGACCACGAGACATTCTGAAGTCACAAGAAACACAATGTGCCAAAGAAATTGGAGATTGTACATCGAGAATGTCACCAATTACTTCCACAACGTTTGGCGTTGGTTGATGTTCTGCACGGAGAAACGCCTGATAATAATTTGTGTCGTTCCTCTGATTCTTGTTTATGTTATTATCTGAAGTGTCTGTGTCATCTGAAGGTCCAGGTGATCCTAAATGTTCTGAATCTTCAGAAGATCCTGAAATTTGGGGGTTATCCGAATTTTCTGTAACCCTGGATGCCTTCTGAGTTTCCCGTTCAGCTTGTGCCCTAGTCGTGACTGCGCGGACTCTACTCAGAGCGTCGGCATTAGTATTGTTAATTCCGGGTTTGAAGTGGATTTCATACTCGTACTCCTCAAGTTTCAGCCTCCAACGAGTTAATCTGGATCCTGGATCCTTAATATTGAATAGCCAGCTCAAGGCTCGATGATCTGTTACAATATTAAATTTCCGACCAAAGAAATAGGGACGGAACTGTTTTACACCCCACACTATCGCGCAGAGTTCTTTCTCCGTAATGTTATAATTTTGTTCGGCTCGATTAAGTGTCCGTGATGCGTACGCTATTGGAGGGTCTTTACCAATTGGGCTTTGTGAAAGGACACAGCCAATAGCATAATTACTAGCGTCACATGTTAGATTGAATGTTCTGCTGAAATCCGGATATTGCAAGAGAGGTTCTGTTGTTAAGACTGACTTCAGTTCGTCAAATGACTCTTGACAGAGATCTGTCCATTTAAATGCAACATCCTTCTTTAATAACGACGTAAGTGGTTTCGCGATGCGTCCATACCCTGGTAGAAAACGTTGATAGTATCCGGATAATCCGAGAAAAGATTTCACTTCCTTATCGTTAGTAGGAGTCGGGAATTGCACGACACATTGAATTTTCTGTGGGTTCGGTTTCACCCCTACATCAGTTATGACATAGCCAAGGTAATTGATCTCTTTGCGTATAAACGAGCATTTTGATGGTTGAAGCTTTAGATTAAATGTTCTTAATCGATCAAACACTGCTCGTAGCTTTTCCGAATGATCTGGTATATTCAGGGCATAGATTATTATATCATCAAGGTATACAAATGCTTTTAATCCAGTTAGTCCAGCCAAAACTATATTCATTAGGCGTTGAAGGTTGCTGGTGCACCTTTTAACCCAAAAGGAACACAAAGAAATTCGTAATGTCCTTTGTCAGTGGAAAACGCTGTTTTCGCACTATGCTCCGGGTGCATTCTGACTTGATGATACCCTTGGGCCAAATCCAAAGTAGTATAATACTTAGACTTCCCAAGTTGATCTAAAATGTCTGTAATGTTCGGCAGAGGATAGGCGTCTCCAACCGAAATTTGGTTGAGTTTCCGAAAATCTACACACACTCTGTACTTGATAATACCCTCGTTGTCTGCTTTCTTTGGTACTACCAGTAATGATGCATTCCATGGACTTTGGCTTGGTGCTATTATATTGTCCTCTTCAAGTTTCTGTACTTGTTTGTTGATTTCCTGTTTATGATGGAAAGGTAATCGGTACGGCCTTTCGTTGATTGGTCTTGAATTTGCTACTGTATTTACTTCATGTTGACCCGCATCAGTGCAAGATAATTTATCTCCCTCTAAATGGAAAATATCAGAGTATTGTTCGCAGATTGTTACGATTGACTCTCGTTCTTCTACATTCAAATGTTCAGTATTAATTGCATCTCTCAGGACTGCTATTCGATTCCCGGGACCAACAATCTCTGGCTCCTTCTGAATGGAGTGCACTTTGGCTTCGTCGAATTTTTTAATTTTTATTGTTCTGATCTGTTGCTCTGTAATTTGGACAGGAAATTCCGTGGGGTTGATTGCAACCACTATTATTTTCTGATTGTGAACTTGATTTATTGTGTTGCTGCAAAGAATCGAATCAGACAAAGTTTGTGCGGGTACCAATAATGTTACTTTTTCTTGGTGATCCGGAACGGGAATACTAATTAAGGTCTCGCTACGGGGTTGTATTATTATAGGGAAATTTTCTGCTACCGAAGTATTTTGAGTATTTGAAGTTCTAGATCCTAAAGATTCTGAATGCTCCGCGAGGTTAGAATGACTTTGGTTATCTGTCAAGATTAGTTGTTTTTCCTTGTAGTTTACAATCGTCTCCAATCCAATTAAAAAAGGTTTTCCTAGAATCCCATCATGTGGCACGGGAAACAAAGGTGGTGCTACGTGAAATTCCACCGTACGTTTCTCTTGTCGTATCCACAGGGTCAAATGAGTTGTCCCTAATGACTGTAGCGAATATCCCGTGATTCCTGTAAGGTTCTGTTCAGTTGGTTCGTAGACTATGACTTCATCTTTCAATGAAGATACTTTTATGAAGCTCACATCGGCGCTTGAGTCAACTAATAATTTAATGTTTGGTGTAATGGTCTGAGGACACTGACAAAATAAATGGTCATCGTAAAGGTTCTGTTGTAGTGGCATAATTTTCTGATCTTCCAGTTGAAGATTCTGTTTTTTTATGGCATTTAGGAAGATGGTGGAAACGTTATTACGGCCATTTTTAGGCTGCCAGCCGACCGTCCGCCGTTGGAAGTCGACTGCACCTGGTTTCCCGCATTTTGATTGCGATTCTCTGGTTTATCTGATGAACTGGGATCGTTTCTCTTCCCTTGAACGTATTTCAGTTTCCGACACACGTTTTTTGTATGTCCCGGCTTCCGGCAATATTGGCATGTAATTATGCGCACTGATCGTGGTTGTGATAAACCTGATTGGTTTACTTTGGGCTCTTTGTATACTGCCCTGCAGTCTTTCGCCTAGTGTCCTGGCTTGCTACAATTGAAACACATCTTGGCTCTTAGCCCTTCTCCTTTCTTCTGTGAATTATAAAGTTTCTTGGACTCTTCTGCGGATCGCCTTACTCGCTCCTCTTCTATTGCCGTTTGAATTGCCTTCTCTAGAGTTGTAGGGTTTCGGGCCTTTATAAAGTCCTTCAAAGGTCCAAGTCCTTCGATAAACACCTGGACTGTTTGTTGCTTAAAGTTTGCTTCCAAAGCTTTGGCCACTTCCAGAGATTTTTCGTTAGTCTCCTGCTCAACAAGGAGGTTTTGCAATTTCTCAACTCGAGAGGAATAGGTCAACACATCTTCACCCGCTTTCTGTTTACTAGAGTATAGCTCCAGAAACAGGTGTGTGGTCGTGCGTTGCGGCTCTAACGCAGCTTTAAGAGCGTCACGTAGTATTGTCCACGTGTCGAAGGTTCTGAATTTGATTGCCTGTCGAGCTTTTCCCATAAGTCGTACCATAATTCCCTGAAGAAGACGAACTTGAATCCGTTTATTGGTACATGACAGCGCAAAATCACATTTCTCCAGAAAGATTTCCATTTCTTCCTGGTTGTCTCCACTAAATGAGTTAGGAAGTAGTTTAAGTGCAGCCTCTAAACTAATTGTCTCGGTGTCTAAACCGTCTTCGATTTGATTGTTTTGATGAGTATCAGTATTATGTCTCGACCCAGATGTACTGGACTGCATTGATTGGACCGGTAGGTTCTGTGCCAATGAATGCACGTCGAACAATGTTTGTTGTTCCTCTTCGTCATTCATATTGGTCCCGTAAATGGTTTGGTCTAAGACGTTTTTCTTTATTTCGACGAATCGGTCTACTTCTCCTAGAGTGTTGGTTACGTTGTGGATGAGGTGAGTAGTTTTTGTGACGGACACACCAGTCCTTACGAATATCGTGTCAGGGGAGATATTGTCTACCGGACGTTCAGAATCACAATCACTCGGATCTGCGAATCTTACAGGTAGGCTTACTCTTGGAGCTGGGGCAGGAGTATTTAACTGGTTTCCCACAAGGTCATTTCCTTCCAGTCTTGAAATCTCTGTTTCTTTATCTGCTGTCCCACTCATTAACAATCTATCAATAATCTCCCAAGATATTCTTAATCTAAGTATTCCAAATATCAAAAAAAATAAAACATTTTTTTTTTTTCACAACAATCGGATATTAGCTAAATAACTTAACTAACTACTCACGCGACCTTAAACGTTAATGATCGGGAATGGTCTGGAATGGTCTGGAATGATCTGGAACGGTCTGGAACGGTCTGGAATGATCTGGAATGGTCTGGAACTGTCTGGAATGATCTGGAATGGTCTGGAACGGTCTGGAATGCTCTGGAATGCTCTGCAATGCTCAGTGTTCGTTTTACGTCGACAATCCTCTTCAACAGCTCTTGTTGAAACGACGTTCGCAAGCACCGAAACTGCTGGCGCGGGGACCACAACGTATAGTGGGTTTCGTTTGGTCAATTTTTTTTTCTGTAGATGTTCTGAATGTTTAATATTCCGTATACGACTACACTCGTAGTTGTAAATACAACGTTATTACAATCGAAGTTAATTCAATTATTGCTGAGATGTAATAACGCGTTGTGCGCAGTGACGTTTATTCCGGCGGCAACGCGAACAGCGGTTGCGGCGGCGCGTATGTTACGCGGCGGCAATTTTACGTCACTGCTATAGCAACACCCAGTGACGGCGGCTAATGTTGCGACGATGTGCAACGGTAGCGATAAAGACGACGGCTCCGATGGCCTTCAAACGCGTCGACGACGATGAAGAACTCACGACGGCGACGACACGTGTGACACGACAGTACTTGCGGTAGGGTGGCGTGTAGTAGCGGGGACTACCACGAAATGTATCCGCCGGTCACGTCCAAGAATGTGCTTACCGCGCAAAAGTGCGAGTTTCGAATCGGTTATTATAATTAAGTGTGTTTTATAATACCGTATAATTTTCTTGATTTATTTCTTCTTTTGTTCGTTTTTCTTCTTAATGTTCTGATTGACCGGATGCTCTGGATATTCTGAATGCTTCGATTAATTATATTAGTTTTTACCACCAGTTTTATAGCTGTCACCCTTTGACACAGTAGCTTGATACTGGAATCAACGGATCCCACCGCTGCCACCAAAAATGTTACGGACTTGTTTAAGAGACCGCGATATTTAAATAAAAAGAGACTGTGTTCAGCGACGTTACTCTACAATTTATTGATGGAAATAAAAACTAATACAATATTATTTAATGAAGGCTCTGAAATTGAATAAGTACTGCTATACTGTACAAAACAACGTTCCACACAACACTGACTCTAGTCGTCCGTGTTGGTCGTGCCGGTGTCCAGTCGAAAGGGCTGCATCAGCAATTCCTTTCGACTGGCGAGGCTTACAATGCTCTGTCATACTATACAAGGTTCTGTTTAACATTTATAATAAAACCATTGGTTCTTAACACTACTCTCAATCTATTAAGTGTTTTCTTGGTACTCCGTACGTTAGGATATCCGAGTGGGAGTTTTTCCATTGGTTTTATTTTTAAGTCGTTGATTTGATTCGATTCTATTCTACTTCAACGTCATTCATGATCAGGGCATGTTAAGAGCTCTGAAGTTGATTTAAAAAAGTTTTTTCTTGATTTTAGCCTGCTTGGCACCGATTGGTACTTATAGAATAGGTGTCGATCATTTGCCTGTGCTGTTTTTAGGCATAGCAAGCCACGCTTCTTCTGATATCAGGTGGTGTTATGCCAGCTAAAACTTATATCAAAGACATAGGTTAGGTTAGGTTTGGGCTTGAGGCTCAGCACCCTGTGATTAGGTGGCATTTAACGAAACTTAAACTACATCCACCTTTTTAGCATTGCGATACACTCCATACTGGGCATGCTTACTCTCCAGCTGAATATCATAAAGCAATTGTTGTGGTTCGTAGTAGTTGGGGGTTAGCCCCCACGTTGTGCCAATTAATTTTCTTAGTAGATTATTTCTTGTTGCAATTTTTATTTTTATTTTGTCACAGTTACTTTTAACTATTAATGTCCTAGCTAAAGTGACTCCTAGGTAGGTGAGGGTGTGTGTATGTTTAAGATTGATGCAGAGACTAGAACCTTAATAATTTAATCGGTACTGGTTTCAGTTCGGTTCTAAAAAAAAAAATGTCGGTTCCGGTTAATACCGATTCTTAAAATTATAGAAATTAGGACTAAAAGTAATAATTTATCAATTATACTGTAGTGTAATTTTTAAAAATTAAAAGTTTAAAAATTTGTTTAACCGTCTTCAGCTTACAAGTAATAGTCCCAATAATTACTTAGCCTGACTGATCATTAAAGTTTTATATATTTTCATACTTTCTTATATTGAATCCATGATACGATCCATGAATCTTAGATATAATCACTTGTTAGAATATTTTTCTAATATTCTTCTTATCTATTAACTATGTGATTTTCGGAAATATCCATGTGTATAATGTTTTTATTCTGACGTTTCGGAACCGTTGCAGGTTCCATCTTCGGAGTGATGTAGTACACGTCTGACTGTCGCGACTACACTGATCAGTCCGCCTGTTTCAGACTGGTATTTATACGGTGACTGAATCCTCCTCCACTTTGCGTTGCAGCGCTGTCTGGTGACATTTTTTCTTTTGTTCTTTTGCACTCTACACATATTGTTCTTCCTTTTCTACATCTGCATTTTGATGTCGTGTCAATATTAAATTTTACTTCTTTGTTTGTGGTTTTGTTCTTCTGGATGTTCATATTTGTTGCATGATTTTTTATTTTTTGTTTTCTTACTTGATGTTTATTGGTTTCCAAGTATTACTTATTTTCCATCCATCTTCTCTGTTGAAATTTTCTGGGAATTTTTCTATTTCTATAGCTTCTTTTATCATTTAATGATAATCTTTTTAATGATAAAAGAAGTTATAGAAATAGAAAAATGCCCAGAAAATTTCAACAGAGAAGATGGATGGAAAATAAGTAATACTTGGAAACCAATAAACATCAAGTAAGAAAACAAAAAATAAAAAATCATGCAACAAATATGAACATCCAGAAGAACAAAACCACAAACAAAGAAGTAAAATTTAATATTGACACGACATCAAAATGCAGATGTAGAAAAGGAAGAACAATATGTGTAGAGTGCAAAAGAACAAAAGAAAAAATGTCACCAGACAGCGCTGCAACGCAAAGTGGAGGAGGATTCAGTCACCGTATAAATACCAGTCTGAAACAGGCGGACTGATCAGTGTAGTCGCGACAGTCAGACGTGTACTACATCACTCCGTAGATGGAACCTGCAACGGTTCCGAAACGTCAGAATAAAAACATTATACACATGGATATTTCCGAAAATCACATAGTTAATAAATTCTCAATCCATGAAAGCTTTAATAAAATTCTTCTTATCGTAAATCATTTTTGATTATTTGATTTTAAATATTTTAGATAGTGAGATTAGCGAGAAATGTCTATGTTTTACAAAAACGTGTTATTTAATTTTTTTTTTATGTCTATACCAAAAATTGTATTTAAAGGATTGCTTCAATCATTAAGGGGTTATGAGTTTTTTTGATGAAAAAATCATTATAGATAAGAACTCACTTTAGATTTTGTGGTACGACTCATACTTAAATTGTCTACACACACTGCGTTTTAATTGCACATTTTAGTCAACGCAAAACACGAAAACACAAAACACGACATGGTACCTCGAAATTATATTACAAACACACACTCAATACAAACTCACAAGTGATACATATAATTTTAATTTCAATATTCCATAGTCCATATTATGGTCTAATATTTATACACTATCGCCGAAAACATCGGGGTTTTCTATAGATATTTTACTAATATAAAGTCTGTTTTTCATTTCTGTGTGAGTATGTTATGCGTTTTTGAGTTTTCGATTTAAATAAACGCGTTTTTATTAGATATTCCTATATGATTATCACGCTTGCTAATGGTTTCCTGTTGTTTTTAATTATTTCACTCAATTAGTTCACGTACTTTTAAATAAATACTTATTCTATATATCTTAAATAATTAAAACGGTTTCAAAATATGGAGTTAAACCAATAGATTAGAAACTAGTTTTAAACAAAACTAGGTAATTTAAAACTTGAGAATCGTTGAAACTTAAAAGAACCGAAAATTTTAATTTACAATTTGATACAGTTCTGATTCAGGTACAGGTTCTATGGAGTGTAAAATATAGGTTCTGGTTTTTGAAATACCCTCAAGAACCGGTTCGAGAACCTGCTTTTTGAGTATGGTTCCAGTCCCTGGATTGATGCCCCACCACTGTAATTTTAGTTCCTTTCTTGCCTGCTTATTGTTGAAGTACACATACTTGTGTTTTTGCTGGATTGGGTATTATATTGTTATGTGTATAGTATTTGTACTATTTCTTCAGTGCATGTGTATGTGTCTGTTCCACTTCATTGAACGTTTGTCCTTATGCAGTTGTCGCTAAATTGTTGGCAAATAGGAAATGGTGAGTAATTTTCATAATGGGTTGGTAATTTGTGTAAACATTAAAGAGTATTAGTGCGAGGACACTACTTTGTGAGAGGCTATTTTTTAAATTTCTCTATCGGCTTTTTTGGTATTATAGTCTTACATAGAATAATCTATTGTGATTCATCGACTCAATTATTTTCGTTAGGTGGTAGTCCTTCGTTATTTTATACATTTTGTCCAGTAAGAGATTATGATTGACTGTGTCATAAGCAGCTGTCAAATCTACAAACACGAATCCCATTATTTGTTTTGTTTCAAACCCATCATCAATGTTTTGTGTTAGGTTTAATATCTGACTAGTACAGGATTTCCGTGGTCGGAATCCAGTTTGATTTTCAATTAGATTTTCTTCTATAACTGGATCTATTCTGTTTAAGATTAGTCTTTCCTATAACTTGTACATTTGACATAGTAGCGATATTGCTTTGAAATATTTTGGTTCATTTAGTGATTTCCCATCTTTTAGTAGTGTTATCACTTTGCCTTTAGCTATTGTTTTAAGAACGTAGCTGTTCTTCGATACTCGTTAAAAAACTTCAACATCCAATCATGTGTTCTAAAAATGTTTTATTATTTCTGCTTGTATTTCATCTATTCCATATGCTTTGCCTTTTTTCATCTGTTTTTTGCAGATATCAATTACGAAAGTCTACTTGGAGAATTGTTATTTCATTTTCTTCGTCTTTTGACATATTTACTCTTTTTCATTTCGTTTTTGGATTTACCATTTTTAAGAGTGGCAGGTGCAACTTGATTTGCTGTTGCAATACATATTATGTTGTCTAATGGCTTTCAAAACCTCGTTTAGATTTTTAAAGTGTTCTATGCTTTTAATTTTAATATATTTCATGTTTTACACAAGTATCGTAATCTTTTTGACGCTAACTATAGCAAATTAAATTGTATAAAAGAAAAACTACATTTAATCGTTGACTATTATCTTTTTTGAAATATTAGTTACTACAAGGACGAGTAAGACCGGTATGACCTCAAAAATTAATATACATTATTTTAAATTTTATTATAGTATTATTTTATAGTTATTTTCTGATGAACGAATTGTAATTGAAATAAAAAATCGTATAAATATATAAACTTTTATATAAAAATACACCAATAGTTAAAAACCAGATGATATTGTAATTTTTATGCACATTTAACAGGAGCTCCAATTAATTTATCATTATGATTCATTTTTACTAAATATAACACTGCAAAATTACAATATATATATATTTTTATTCGTGAAATTTTGTTTATTTCTAAATTGTAGAAATTGCAAGGATGAATATAAACAGTAAGATCTCAAAACATACATCTTTTGTAAAATATGTTATTCTAGATCATTTCATGATAAAATAGTTTTGATCGAAATAAAATAATATATATAAATATAAACTTTCATTTAAAAATACACAAATAATAATTGAAAACAATAGGATCTTTGAATTTTTTGAAAACATAAATCATATATTAATTTAGTATACCAATTTTGATTCAATTTACATTTATAATATAGAATATTAGTATTTTATGAGTGAATACTACAGAAATTATTAATTTGTAATATTACAAAAGTATCAATGCAATTAATTTTTATAAATTTACTCTTAATAATTTTTATAAATTTAACTCTTATGAGTACGAACTATTATATATTGAGTATTATACAAAACCATGTGTATTTTATATAATACTTGTAATTATAAAACTAATAAAACATTATTATTTACTTAATTTCTTAGAAATTCAAATAGAATACGTTATGTACTTGATTAAAATAATAAGAGAACATATTGGTATGTATCTTATTTAAACACAAAAATTGCAAATATGAAGACTTTTGATATTTTATTTAATCTACCTAACACAATAATAATTAAAAAATCTCATGTAAAAAATTTCTTTTAATTACATTTTTTATTCTCAAACCTACTCAATGAAATATAATTTTATACTATAAGAATATTATTTAATTAAATAGAATAAACATTAAAGGGCCGCAACACACATATTTATATATGTATTGTAGACATTCGGGACTTTCGTGTTTTTTAAGGTATTAAGTACGTTTTTAATGTTTGAAACATAAACGAATTCGTTGGTGTGTCTACTTTGCATCTACCGGATAAATTTCTGAAATACTGATTAAAAAATAAACTATTAATTAATTAAGTTTTTGGTTTTACACATTTTTTAACAGCTATAAAATTGAGAAAAATCTATATTTTATAAAATTATCCGATCAATGCATAGCTTAACAACTACTCTTTAATTTTTATTTTGAATTATTTCTTACCAAAATTATTAAGAGGCAACTGAAGGAAGTACGAAAATATGTTTTCACAAAATTGAAAAACTATTAACCTACGAACTGCCCCCGCAGTACGGAGAGCAACGACCTCTCTGGAGCATTGAATACGTTTAACTATTTGTGTGGCGGCCCGTTAATAATTTTTTTTTTATTTTTAATGTAGTAAAAAAAACATTATTTAACATTGATTATTAGATTTTTCGATTTTATTGATTATCCCTTATTACATTTACCATTTCTTGATATACCTAACTTCCATTCATAAACAGTGGTTAAGTGGGGGACGAAGTGGAGCGGCGTTCTTCTTCTTTACTTAGCATAATTTTTAGACTGAATTTGTTGTTTTGTATAAAACATTAAAAATAATATAAAATAGTTTAAAAATTGTATTTAATATAAGTTGTTTGCAAGATTATATTATAAACAAACTATTTCGGTAAAAACTAAGAAACTATGTATTATTTTTAGTGAATTTTTTTTTTTACTGTTCTTATTTAAGAGATGATTAGTATCCAAAAAAATTAAAAACAAATTTAAGCCCTAAATAGGTTGAATGGTTCAAAGGACGCTTTTTTTCCATTAGCTTTGGTCCCCCTTGTAATTATTTTCCACTTTAACCACTGCTCATATATAATTGATTCTTGTAATGGGTAAATAATATTGATTATTATTTTTTAGTAAAATCTGAAGCAGTAGGACCTTATCAGTATTGTCTCAATACTTCAATTGGATTAACGAGTTTAAATGTTAATTACCAAAATAGCCCCGTCTTCCCTATTCAGTTGTCTAGTGACCAGGGCCAATCAAGTAATGACTAATATTATTTTAATTTCCAAGTTCATAATAACACTTCGCCATATTTGTCATTATCAAGAATAATTATTTTAGTAAGATTTTATACTAAAATTTTTCTAATCTGTATGGTAAATTAGTTTGAAAACTCGGCGGAAAGTTTATAGTTTCAAAAATCATTATCTTAATATGTACCTTTTTTCTGATAAAACGAAAAATATATATACAACATTTATTATTTATATATAGCTTGTATGGGGTAGCTGTTGTGCGAAACGGAGTACGGGCTGTAGATGAATGCATATAAGTCGACAACGACTGTAATATTTTACTTCTCACACTTGTTAAAAAATGTTGTGCATTTTTTGTTTACTTTAATAATTGAATACCTATTATTTATTTTTAATTCGCATATTAAATTAAATTTTGATGGACTAAATACGACTTTAATAAAACTAATATACAGTTATTTTTTAAAATATTACATTTTTTGGCTAAATCGTTTTTTCTGAGATATTTTGTTGTATGCGAATTTATATATTTATGTTGTATTATACTAATTTCTTCATATATTCACACATTACCCCATAAAGATTATTATTGATTTGGACTATATTTTTATATATATATTGGATATTTTAATTGGTCTTTAAGTACAGATTATTTATATATTTTCAAAAAGTAAAAAAAAAAATGGGAACTTAAATTTTAATCAAATACATTTCTAGAATATTGTGTAGCAATCTACATTATATAAGAGTTTCACCTCACTACATAATTTATTGATAAATAATTATGTGCACCTATTTTATTATTTTATGATGCCTAACGAACAAATCTTGTGTTAATTAATGAATATTCAATTTAAAAAAAAATATTCTCAATATAATTATTCTTTAGATTTGTTTAAAAAAATTAAGCATGTTTTAAAATATATAATATATATTTAAGTATATATTCATTTAAGCAATAGAATAATATTTTATATTAATATCTTTTTTATATTTGCATTTGAAAACATTTTTATAATGAGTATCTTCTAACTAAAAATTCAATTTCATCTCGTGACTTATTTGACGCAGTTTATTAGTATTTAATGACAAATCGGGGTTGGTTCTTTATGGCAGTGTGATCGGTGTTCTACTTCGAAGTATTATCATGATCTGTAATGTGCATAAATATTGCAACTATTAATCTATATTCTCAAGCATAATGCAAGTTACTATTTTAATTAATTAACAACTTTCTTGGGATATTCGTTAAGTATGCAACTTTCTACGTGTATATCTATTACAAAATATAATCATTTTAAATTGAATATATTTTTATTTTATTAAAAGGAATAAAAGTAATTTATTCTCCTCTTCTGGCACATTAATGAGTATTTCTAAAAGTTTATTTACAACAACAACAACACAATATACAGAACAATATAATTCAAAAAGATTGCGACACGAGACACTGATTCGGAAGTTCCGCAGGGTTATGGGTTTAAATACATAAAAAAATTATACAGTTACACAAGTGTAGGTTCACAGTTTTATTATTTCCAAACGTAATTCTTACAAATTATTTTTGAGGCGACTGTGTCTGACGCACTGCGACCGGTTTAACCCGTCAAACGTCGTTATCCCCCGACCAACACGAAAGTGAGATAACGACGGACATAATTCTTTTGATAAGCGTAACCAAAGACATTACTTCACTATTTCGTGATTAAAATATTAATTAGAAAAATGTATTTCTGTTCAAAATCGTTATTATTTCAATTGATGAATGTTAAAATTAATTAAAGCTCGTTATTTAAATTAATTTAAATATCTGTATTTTTTTAAATTTTAAAGAAAATTAATAATAGACGTGTTTGACAATCAGTGGATAGTGCGAGACTAACAAATGTTAACACTCGTTGGGTGGTATATCACATGCGCGTGCACATACATACACAGTAATTACATTATTTTAACACATTTCTAATGATAATTTCAATGAAATTTATTAAAAAATATTTGATAAAATAATATCAACGAGCGTGGGGATATACGATAGAGGTCGTAAGTGAGAGGGAAGGTGGTGGTTGTCGAGGAGGTTGTGGGGGCGGATGAGGTGGCAGTTAATGATAGAGTATACGTAAGATAACAACATAATAATACAATGTGATAAAAGATAGCGGGAGTCAAGGTATATTGATAAGGTGTAAACACTTGGCTTTATAAGTGGTTGAAAATATCGCACCAGTAAAACTCCCCGCTAGATCACGCTGAATACATGGTAGAGGACCAATATATATTAATTTTATTATGCCAAATATAGTATTATTAAAAATTAACATACAAATTTGCATTTTAATTTATTAAACACATATATATCAAAGAATAAAGCCGAATCTAAAAAGGTCCAGATACTCCTGAAAATTGTTGAAAAGTAGAGACAACTTTAGTAATTAATTATAATCAAGAAAAATTAATTTAAATATAAAGTTTAAAATTTGAAGTATAAACTTTATGGTTATAACCAAGAAAAATTAGAATACTGGGAAATATGTAATTTTTTTAATGAATGGTATCATATAGAAGATTGAAAAAAATTAAACCATGCCTAATATATGGTTTGTTCCTGGGTGTAATACAAGTCTTCCTAATAACAAAAATAATTATTAAAAAAAAGGTAAAAAGTATCCTTCTTTATTTCATTCTCTTGAGGTATCTATATTAGATAAACTTATAGACTGTAGATCTAAAAGATATTGAACGACTTTTAGATATTGTGATATTCAGTGGCGTAGATACGATTTTTTTCTAGATGGGTTTTTCAAAGGAACTTTTAAAAATTAGAATATTATTGAATAAATTAAATTTTTAATAAATAAATATAAAATATTTTATAATAATAATTTATATTTTAAATAAATGTATTTATGAATATTAAATTTTAGCTTCGTGTGCACAAAATCAATGAAATGATATTTTAAAATTTTAAAGGAAAAAACAAGCTTTTTTAGAGTGCCGGGGGGGGTGTAAACCCCTTTCACCCCCTCCCCTTTGTATCTACGCCACTGGTGATATTTTAACTATATTTCATGAAACAGAATTGTATTTCTATAATAAAATATAAAATATTTTTAAATGGCTAAAATTTTAGAATATGATTGATGTATAAAATAAAAAATTCCAAGGGTGGATAGAAATTTGCATAAGAAATATGTAGTTTGTGAGCTTTACTTTTTTCCAAATTACATTAAAAAAAATAATATCTATGAAAACGAGAAGGGGAATACTATTATTTATTCACTAACTAGACCAGTATTACTTCCTCAAGCCATTCCATATATTTTTTAGAATTTGATTAGTAACAGTTTTTATTTTAATATAACCATAATACAACCGTGTTGCTTTTTCAACAATTAAAAACGCTTGTATTAATGCCATAAGTATTTTTTTTTCATTGTGCAATGATGGATGAAATATTAAAATATTAAATATTTTTCAAATGCTTCTAAAGTTGGCTGTCCACACTACCAAAATCAATTAACAAAATATATTATTAAATTATACATAAATACTAGAATGATTTTTGCATGTAGAGACTAAAACAAAGAAGTAGAAAAGAAAAAGACAAATGAAAAACGTTTAAAAAAAAATTCGAATTTAATATAAATGTAAAATGTCAATATATAATGTACTATTTGATATATTATACCAAAATTTATAATCTTTAATTATCAATAAGTATTAACAATAATGACTACCTATGTACCATATAATTATTTATATTTTATGGGTATATTATATTACTTGTAATTACGTAATTTTCCAAAAAAGTTCACAAAATCACAATAACACATTTAAAATAATAGAAATGAGCTCCTTCATTGTGTAGCCAGTGCCCCTAGCGGAATTTTTAACTGGTGTCATATTTTCAATCAAAATATCTTAGACGGGCGGGTGAAAGTATTTACACCTTATAGATCCACCTTGGCGGGAGGATTAAAATATGATCATAGATATTCGTGATAATTTGGTATCACTGATAAGAATATTGATAAGAAATATCGCTGATAAAAATAAGGGAAAGGCTGATACGAATATTGATAAAAGAAAATGAGTGAAGGGAGGGAGGATTACTTCCTCGCCCAGAACATACATTATTATACTACTTTCGTGATTAATTTAAATTAGCAAAATATATTTCTGTTCAATATCGTTATTAAAGAAATAAGTTTATATTAACATAGTCTAATTCGCAATAGTAATTAGATAACAGTGATAATGTATTATAAGGTTATTATTGCAATAAAAAACAGTTTAATTACACAAAACAATAAACTAATAATCAAACAAATTTATATTGCTATAATTTAATATAAAATCAAAAATTTTACAACTATGGTATTTATATACCAGTAATCTTTCTCTATTTGTAAAGGCATTAATTAGACCATTATTCGGAATTTACTTTTATCATTTTAATATTACAATTACTATATACGGTTGTCTCAAATCTTTTATGCTATATTTATATTTAACTGATTGTTTGAAAATGTGAAATTCGTTTCTTTTTATTTACCTAGGTGCGACAGGCAGTCATCTGAATTATGATCCTCATACAGTTCAAAACCAACCATTAGCAAATACATTTTTTAAAAATCAAAATTACATTTTCGCCTCAAACTTAACCGAAAGCAGCCAATACCAAACTGGTATGATAAATAATATGACATTGAATAGATATGTGTAATTTTAGTGCCACAACACAGATTTATACTTTCAATAATGGGAGACAATATTTCATTTGCTTCCAGAAATTCTTCTTTAAGATTATATAATTTGGTTGAACAACAAATATAACACTACGACAAAAGTGTGCATGCGGCAATCCTCTTTTCTGTCATTCAATGGAATAAATCCAACAACGTGTCTCACCAAAAACACGATACTTGTAAATGAAATCCATAAAAGATTTCGATTTTTGTTTAAACACACGTGCAATGATGTCATAACGATCCAAAAATGATTGTCTAGACAACAAAATTTTCTAGTTTAATCCCACGTAGAAATGCATGTGAATGTTAAGAAAAAATCCGGACAGTCTTATGCGTGAACGTAAATCATTGCATCTTGTATAACAATTAGTTGTATACAACTTGTATAAGAAGTATAACAATTCTGGCAATTTCGCATTTCCACCTGCGCAGCACATTCCTGGAGTTTCTTTTTAAATTTAAATGCACGGCAAGATTCGCATGACTTGTCCATTTTTCCTTTGACGACACTTCGTTGGCAACTGTAATCATATTCCGCATCGTAATGGAACGCAGCAAGATCCAATTCAACGTAAAGCGTCCGTCTGGATCGATCATAGTATTCTCTTCTTAAAGTCCGACTTGCTCTCCGTTGGTCAATAATATAAGTCGAACGGGCTTGAGCAGTTCGTTCTCGGTCGGTTTCTAATCGTGATGCTCGTTGCTCTGCACTTTCAATCGATCGGGCTTAAGCAGTTTGTTCTCGCATGGTTTCCAATCGTGATGCTTGTTGCTCAGTTTTTTCGGAAGCTCGAAAGGCCATTATCGTTCGTGCTACAGATGTAGATCGGCCAATCGATTTCCGTTGGGGGGCATAACTGCCGATGATAAAGTGGAGAAATTTGTAATCAAAATCTGACAGAAGTAGAAGCATGATGATAGATTTGCCCTTGGATTTTAAAAGTTGGAATGTAATTCTCACGTACGACGCTAAAACGTTGACGATAAAGGTTGATAAAGTCTACATTACCATTGCTACTACACGTAAACTACCTACACATTTGCAAGGCGCAACATTACTAATTAACCATGAAATTGTATTTTCTACTGACAAACTAATAAAAAACCACGCCAGAAACTTTATAAAAAACATATGATGGTTGCCCATAATAACCATCTGACGTCACAACCTTAGTTACGGCGAAAGTTAAACAATTCGTAGTTGCGAAGGACACAGGCTTACTGGTATCGGGTTTCGAAAACTTAAAAGACAAAAACTATCCCGGGACTACGCTGAGTACGTAGGAAAAAACCCTATCAAAATCCATTCAGCGGTTTGGCCAGGCATCGATAGCATACATACGGACAGATAACAATTCTGTTATAAATATATAGATTAACACAACGTTATATTTTTTGTTCTTTTCTTTAATAGATTTTATCAATGATGAGAATCAAGAACAGTATTTGAATTACAATCTAAATCCGGAATTAATACCTGCTTACGGTAATATTTATCCCATCATTGAAAATCAATATGGAATAAGTGTTAAAAAGCCATTAATTTTGTATACAATTTTTAAATGTTTCATAAGAAAAATGGAGATTTATTATGTTTCAAGAAACATAAGAAAATTAAAAGTTTTTTGCTATTAACTATGATTTTTAAGTGATTCGTATGGATACATAAATGAAAAAAATATTATGATACTCTAAAATATATATTGTTCGTATAACATCTAAAATAATATCAATCATTCGTTATTTATGTTTAAATAGATAAATCATAGTAAATAATTCATTTTTCTTTTCTGTACTTATATAATTTTAATAATGTAATTGATTTCGGGAAAGTGAAATTACCGTTATTATTATTATTTTTAAGATCAATCCTTTGCATCAGGATCACTTCCAGATTATTTAAACACATCAACTGCAGATGCATACATCAATAATCAAAGTAGCGCCGGCGTCCCTAATCAATTATATATCAACCAAGGCCAACCGAGTAATGATTAATATACTAAGGATTTTGTCCTTATATATTAAAAGTCACAAAAACAATTTTTTCTGTTTACCAATAATGGGTAAAAATTTTTTTTTTTTGCAAATTTTTCAGGTGCATTGGCAAGTGATCAATATTATAATCCATGTAATTATACTTACGAACCACTAGAAAATACATTTTTTGATATCCAAAATAACTCCTTGGCTAACAATATAACAGAAAGCAACCAATACCAATCAGGTAATGAGTATTTATAAAACAAGGGCTTGTCATTTGTGGGTTTTATATCACAATCATAATATGCCCTGGTTGTCAATAACGGAAACAATATTTAAATTGCTTCTTTAATATGATATCCTTCTGTTAGACCACTTACCTATGTCTACGACAAATAATCATTGTTATAACATATTATACTTTTGATACATCAATATTTCAAATATTTATTATTAAATAATTCAAACATATTAATTAAACGAACCAAAAGGTTACATTAGACAGTTGTTGACAAAGTGTCATGTTGTGTGTATAGAAATACGATATGAATTCTGTGTGACACGGGTTTTGCCAATAACCTCTTACGAAAAAACAGAATTTTATATGTCTTAGTTATTTTTATACATTTAAATTTAATCATGCAAATATGGTTCTATACAAATAGAATATTATAATTTCATAGCATTAGAACTAATAACATTAAATATTTGTAATTTATAAAGGCAGTAATTAAAACACTATTCAGTAATGACCATTGTTACACATAATTAGTGTCCGGATTTATATGCAAAAATAATCCATAAAATATCAGATTTATATTATAAATATGCAAGAAGTATGTAAAAAAAACAGTACACAATTTATGGTAGTTATATATGAGATAAGACGATCTAAATAAATGCATAAAAAGGTTTATTAATAAAATTACATTATTTTTATGACATTGTATTTGAAAAGTAGGTTTTGAATTTATTGTTTAAAAAAATATGTATATAAAAAATTTAATTTATATTAAATTATTATGTGAAAAGTACCAGCATAACATATTAATAATTGATTTTAAGTTTTCGAATTGAAAACTTATGATTATTTCGAAGCATACTCTTGTATTTTGAAAAATTTCTTTCGACGTCACATAAGACAACCGGTACATATTTAAAACATGATAACCCTTCAACTGACAGTTCATCATCTACGTTACATTCATTTATGTCACCATTGATTATGCTAACTAGTTTTATCAATTTAAAATATCCACGATTTCTTAATAGTACACTCGAATTAGGTTAGGTTAGGCTAATCTAGCTTAGAATTATTGAAATCTATCCTTGACCATCTTTTCAGCCTATTTTGTATAAACAATAGACTATCTCTTAATGTAATATTGTATTTCTCTAGTTTTGTTATAGTTTATATTAAACACTGTTAGTGTGTTGTGATAA
This sequence comes from Schlechtendalia chinensis, assembly GCA_019022885.1. Taxonomy (NCBI): domain Eukaryota; kingdom Metazoa; phylum Arthropoda; class Insecta; order Hemiptera; family Aphididae; genus Schlechtendalia; species Schlechtendalia chinensis. Next base: position 56,501,708 of record CM032339.1, read on the forward strand.
CATCGAGCTAATTTTTTAGTTTTTGTTTGTAGACTAAATTACGTGCGTTTTCAATACATTTCGCTTTGTTTTAGTCAAAAGTATTAAAACATCTTTTACCTCATCTAAATTTTCTACATAATAAATTGTTACTTTCAACTATGTACTCCAACGTGTTAATATTGGTTTTGGAGGTAAACTCAAATTTTGATACATTTCTTTAAGTATTTATTCATTGTAAACGCATGTATATAAATTTACGACTTAAAAATTCAATGGTTATTAAAATGAAATTATAATGAATTTATATTTAATGCGATGAACTGTAGGTATTTGTACAGATATAGATATGACTATTTAATTGAATATTGTAGAATATGCAACATTTATGCAACTATCGAATACAACGTACTCCAACAAAAAAATTTTCATTATTAATTGTTTCTGTATTTCATAAATTTCGTTACTGAAAAGTGGTAAGTATTCATATAAATGATTGAAAATTCGTTTAATTTCAATTAACATTATTGGTCGCACCGACCTTCCCGATGGGATGGTGATCGCGGGATGTTCCCGTGATCCTGAAATAGGAAAGATGAGTCGGATAGTATAAAAACTATTTGAAGAACACACATACAAATTTGTACAATGATAGTGGACTGTAATGACAAAGTTTTAAGTAAAATATATACATGCAGATGTTGCTAAATAACTAAAAGAGGCATGAGGCTGAGGAGAAAAATAAACAATAATAGTTTGTCCCCAAAGGGCGCACAATATAAGTTTAAATAAATGAATGATATGTACAGCAACGATAAAGAATGAAATATTTACAATTACCAGTAAACTCGTCGAAGAATATCATACAGTACGTCACGACACGACGACAATGGCAAGCGACGTTAACGTAAGATGAGAAAAAAAGAATCACTTATATGGCGACACGGGCCACGAGGTTAATGTTCCCGAACAACATAACAAAATTCGAGAAACATATATGTGCGTAACTATTCCGACGACCGTTCAACGCACACACAGCAACACATTCATGCGTCGAAACTCGAATGTGATTTCGAGTTTCATAAAATATTTTATATTAAACTGTATTCGATAATAATCGTCGTTTGCATCGTGGTGCGGTGAGGAGGGGGATTTCTAGAACGTTCGATAACACTTCGCCTCTCACACGACGTGAATCATTTTGTATACATGTATATATATATATATATATATATATATGTACATATATACACTCGTCCACTAGTATTTCCGTACCGAACATATATATTTACTCAATTATTTGATACTACTGGTAATTACTATTTAATACTCTTACAATTTAATTTAATTAATTATCTTATTTCATTATCATAGCTTTTTATCTAGATGACCAAAAATCTTTATCTCATTTTTATCATAGATAATCCTATTATTTGTGTGATTTTCGGAAATATCCATGTTGTGATTGTTATTTTTCTTACATTTCGGAATCGTTACAGGTTCCATCTTCAGAATACGTGGTGCACGTTTACTTCTACTACACTAGTAGTCAAGACAGTCAAATGTGCACCACGTACTTTGTTCATAACACGTACAAATCAACGGAAATTTGAACAGAATATTCAAACACTAAATGAACAAGTAAAGCAGAATGCTCAGAACATCAACCAAATCATTATGAAAACAACATTATTAGAACAAACAGTTTTGTTCGAAGTGATTCTGAACCAGATGCATATGAAACACAGAATCTCCTAGAAATTGTGAATGTAGCATTAAACGGAAAATTACACACCAGCATACTACATACTGAAAAATGTTTAACAGAACTTCGAGAGATTAAAATTAATATTTCTGTGGGAACCGCCCTCCCATTAGAAATAAAATCAGAATCTATTTCAGACTTTATCAGAAGTAGTGATTATTCACAAAGATCAATACTGTTATAAATAAAAAGTAACGATAGTAATAATAATTAAACAAACAAAACTGTAATTGGAATTTAGAATTTTTCGGCCGACCGCAACGACTGCGCTGTGTCCCACCATCATAGACAACATCCACACCACTCTGTGCTGTAGTAGTGCGGCTAAACACTTGTTGTTTAGCTGCTAAATTAACTATTTCTAACGCTCGGCTATCCTATACCTACAAGCGTCCTCGCTTGTCCCCCCATTATTTTTCTCATATATATAAATAGATAAATGATTTAATACATGTTACATAAAAGATCTTTGTAAACTAGTCATTTGCTAATGTAATCAACTAAATAAGCTGGTCTCTTCTGTTCTCTTCTTGGTCTGCGGTTTTGTCCAACTTCCTCTGGACCTGGTTGGATGTTGACTTCCTCAGGTTCTGTGGTCCATCCGTCCTCTCCGTCAGATAAATCTTCTTCCATCTGATCGTCCAATCGGTATTCCTTAAGATTTGTTACATGGGAAGTGGTGGCATACTGTCTGTTGTTCTGACTTCGTATGGCGGCTATTTGATATGTATCATTTGATAAGACCTCTACGATTACTAATGGTCCCCGAAAATTTTGTTGAAGTTTTGTTGAAGTTCCCGTACTCACAGTGTTCCCTTTAAGAAATATAATCTCATCCACTTGATATTTAACAGGCTTTACATGATGTGATGCATGTCTTTCCTTCCATAGTTCATGTTTTTCTAGAATACGTTGTCGTATTTGTTGCTGTAATTCAACGACATCATCACATGTCTCCTCTGTCACAACATGTCGTAATACTCCGTCGGTAAATCTGAGGTAATACCCATATAATACGTAAAAAAGTGTATCACCGATGGTTTTGTTTTCTGCATTGTTCAACTGACACTCCATTTCGGTTAGTTTTTGATCCCATGTTTCTTCTGTTTTAGCAGTCACTTGTAGTAAGGGTACTAAGGTCCCATTGACCCTTTTCACCTGTCCGTTTGATTGAGGGTATCTCACGGAGATTGGCGAGTTTTTGATCCCGAGCTCAGTACAATATTCACTGAACTGACGTGAAGTGTATGCTGCACCCCGGTCACTGATCAATCTCTTGGGTATTCCAAACATAAATATAAATGTTCTTATAGTCCTGATCAATGCTCGAGTTCCTGTGTTCTTAACACTATAAGCTTTACATATTTGGTTAAGTTATCGATGATTACAATTATATAAACTTTTCCGGCTTTACTTCTGATATATGGTCCCAAATGATCCATATTTATCACTTCAAAAGGTCTTCGTATAGGTTCTAAAGGTCGCAACTTCCATTTTATTGTACCTCTTGGCTGTTTTATCAGTACACACTCTGGATAACAGTTTATATGATATCGAACGTATCGCCTCATTCCTGGAAAATAGTAATACTCCAATATTTTACTTACGGTTCAGTCTAGTGCGAAATGTCCAATCTGGTCATGAAACTTGATAATCATCGCCTACCGCATAGCATTCGGAACCATCCACAACCATTGTTCTTTGCCTTTGATCTGTACCTTCCGATATAACATTCCATCTTTTAACGCATAGTTCTCTGTTTGTTTGTGATTTACTGTCAGATCTTCTTGATTGAGTTTATTAATTATTTCTCTCAATATTTGGTCACTTTGTTGCATAGTTGTTCTAGTTTTTTGTCCCGATTACTCGTCGACGTATGTTACCACCATTTGTTGATACTTTGTTTGTTGCATGATATGATTATCATAATAACGTCATAATATAACGTAATATCATAACGTCAAAATATATTTTGCTTTACAGTCCACTTATTATTATTATTTTACAATGTTTTAAACCGGCGTTGTCCGTGACCAGTCATAGCCTTACGCGACGGAATTTTAAGCGTGGGCATACTCGTGTCACAACATGTATGTTTCTCTATATGATGAAAAAATATAACCTCATCATATTTCTGTGTTGTGAGGTTCATGTTCGGGGATTCTCCTCCACTTGTCCCTCACATAGCTGACTCTGACAAACTGTCAACAGGGTCGCCAACCCGTGACCGAGGTATTCATCCTGAATACCGGAGTACACGGGATTTTGTTAAAAAGTAAAATGTTCACGTAAATCAAAATAAACGTAATTTATATATATATATATATAATACAAAATATGTTAAATCATTGATCATACGAAGAGTAGCATGCAAAAAAAAACAAAATAAAGTAATAATATATAAAAAAATAAATATAAATAGTAATAATAATAATAATAATGTCGCCGGCCAAGGCTAAAATTAGTTTATATGGATATATATATGTATATTACTCATGTGTGCGGATGCACACATGTACTCCATCGCCCTCCAACACCCGATCACGGGCCGTGGATCCTGGCGGACTACTCCATAATGAATAAAAGAAACAACATGGAGAAAAAAAAAGTAATACTATATTATTGGAAACCGCATACGACACGACAAAACTTCCTTCTCGCCAGCCGACGACCAACACACTGCACTTATCGTATCCACACGACCACCACCGTCAACAACTACTCCCGCTCATCAATTAAGCACCTATTGCTCATAATGCTCCAAATAACTCCGTTACGTCACAGTGTCTTTACAATTTAAACTTAACATTTTTGTTACTGAGTTTAAAAATACAATAACGGAAATAAAATATAAAAGTATAAATAAATATAGTAACAATCATAGGCGAAAATAGAGGGGGAGCAAAGCCCTTTAATTTTGTATAGCCCGTCCAAAAATTGATGACTGTCACTTGTTAGTTAATATTGTTATGTATTATATTTTTTTTGAGGGTTTTGAATTGGTATAAAAATCCCATAAGAGTCTTTGGGATGGATTTAAACTTCAGCTCCCTCCCAAATCTCAAACACTATTGATTGACAACATCTAAAAATAATATCAATCATTCATAATTTATGTTTAACTAGATAAGTCATAGTAAATAATTCATTTTTCTTTTCTGTACTTATATAATTTTAATAATGTAATTGATTTCGGGAAAGTGAAATTACCTTTATTATTTTTTTTTTTTCAGATCAATCCTTTGCATCAGAATCACTTCCAAATTATTTAAACACATCAACTGCAGATGCATACATCAATAATCAAAGTAGCGCCGGCGTCCCTAATCAATTATATATCAACCAAGGCCAACCGAGTAATGATTAATATACTAAGGATTTTGTCCTTATATATTAAAAGTCACAAAAATTTTTTTTTCTGTTTACCAATAATGGGTAACAATTTTTTTTTGTAAATTTTTCAGGTGCATTAACAAATGATCAATATTATAATCCATATAATTATATCTACGAACCACTAGAAAATACTTTTTTTGATATCCAAAATAACTCCTTGGCTAACAATATAACAGAAAGCAACCAATACCAATCAGGTAATGAGTATTTATACAACAAGGGCTTGTCATTTGTAGTTTGTATGTCACAATCATAATATGCCCTGGTTGTCAATAACGGGAAACAATATTTTTTTGTCTCCTAAAAGTTTTCAAAACCCGGCTCCTTAAAGGCTTAAAAATCTGGCACCTGTAAACGTGTGGTCCTTTGCAACTACGAATTTTTTACCGTTCGACGTAACTAAAAGTGTGACGTCAGATGGTTACCAAGGGCAACTTTTTTATTAGTTTGTGATTAGAAAATACAATTTCTCAGTTTTCGTGGGTAATTAGTGATTTTTCGCCTTGCATAGGTGTAGGTAGTTTGCGTGTAATAGCAATGGTAATGTAGCCACCTTTATCGCCAAAGTTTTAAAGTCGTAGTGTTTTAGAGAATTTTATGCCAACTTTCAAAATCCAAGGGCAAATTTATCATCGTGCTTCTACCTCTGTCAGATTCTGATTACAAATTTCTCCACTATATCATAGACAGTTATCCCTCCCAAACGGAAATCGATTGGCCGATCTACATATGTAGCACGAAGAATAAAGGCCTTTCAAACTTCCGAAACAACCGAGCAACAATCATCACGATTGGAAACCATGCGAGAACGAGCTGTCCATGCCGAATCGATTGAAACTGGAGAACAGCGAGCATCACGACTAGAAACCAACTGAGATCTAACTGATCATGCCCGCTCGATTGAAACTGGAGAGCAGCGAGCATCACGATTAGAAACCGACCGAGAACGAACTGCTCAAGTCCGCTCGACTTATACCATTGCCCAACAGAGAGCAAGTCTGACTTTAAGAAGAAAACACTATGATCGATCCAGACGGACGCTGCACGTTGAATTAAATCTTGCTGCGTTCCATTATGATGCGGAATATGAATACAGTTGCCATCAAAGTGTGGTTATTGGAAAAATAGACAAGGTATACGAATCTTTTCGTGCATTGAAATTCAAAAACGAAACTCCAGGAATGTGATGCGCAGGTGGAAAGGTGAAATTGCCAGAATTTCATTTACCACCTGAATCATTATCAACGTTGGTATCATGTATATGAAGCTAGTCGAAACATTTCTTGGCAAAAATACGCAAGTTCAATTCATGTTTCCAAATAACATCGTTCGGTGCAACAGAAATCGTATGTGACAATTACATGCCAACTTTTAAAATCCAAGGGCAAATTTATCATAGTGCAGGATCACTTCTACCTCTTCCAGATTCATATCACAAATTTCTCCAAACTTATTTCATGGAAACCACTGATGAACAAGCTGATCAACGTAGTTGATTCATAACCAGCTCTAATCGGGGAATTGTTACTGCATTACAAAACTTATTTGATCAACACAAAGAATTAGTTCGATTGTTTAGGACAGCGCTCGAGCGAATGCCAGCTGATGATTACGTTGTTATCATATGAACCGATAAAACACCAGACGGCCAACACGAAAAACAGTTCAAAGCATCAGCAATTCATGAAGTCGCGATCGTAATTAGTTGATAAAGAATTTAACTCGCGTGATGTAGTTCTTCATCGCAGAGATAGTAATGTTCAGCGAGTTTCCAAAACACATCGCTCCTACGATGCATTGTGATAACCAATTTTATTCTGGCAAAGAGAAGATGGATATCATTTAAACATCAAAATGATGAATCCACAAACGCATCAGGAAACTAATAAGAAAGTCAGTGCCATGAATTACTATTCATATCGCTTGATGATTCGTGAGAACTCAATCACATTTTAAAATGTCGGCAATTGTTCCACCAGTATATTGTCGATATGTTTGCGATAATCGAAACCGGACAACTTCTTTTCATTTGGTTGAATCAATCCAAACTGCGTTCGGAAGAATATATTCATTTACGAGATGTGATTGCTACTGATGGCAATCCCAATGTACTGGGAAAAATAGTCATACTTCCGGCTTCATTTAGAGGAAGCCCACGACATATACATGAATACGCACAAGAAGCAATGACTTACGAACGCGCATACCACCGTCCGGATTTTTTCATAAAATTCACGTGCAATCCTACGTGGGATGAAACTAGAAAACTTTTGTTGCTTGAAAAATCATCTTCGGATCGCCATGACATCATTACACGTGTGTTCAAACAAAAATTGAAATATTTTATGGATTTCATTTACAAGTATCGTGTTTTTGATGAGATACGTTGTTAGATGTATTCCATTGAATGGCAGAAAAGAATATTGCCGCATCGACATTGATCCAGGCTTATTCGAAGTCGTTACCATAAACATGAATCATGGCCCATCATTGGCGGTCAATACCAAATCTCATTGCATGAAGGATGGAAAATTCACAAAACGCAATCCAAGAGACTGAGATGCAGAAACTATCACTGGAAATAATGGATATCCTCAATATCGTTGACGATCAACTGAAGATGGCGGCCAACTCATCACTCTAAATATGCCTAACAATGACATTGTAGTCGATAATCGTTGGGTTGTGCCGTATTCACCATTACTCTTTAAGACGTTCAAAGCACACATCAATGTTGAGTATTGCAATTCAGTAAAATCTATCGAATACATATGCAAATATGTTAACAAAGGTTGCGATATGGCAGTTTTTGAAATGGGAAATGCATCAGCACCAATCGATGAAATTGAAAGATATCAATTAGGACGCTACATTAGTATCAATGAAGCTGTTTGGCATATTTTCTCATTTCCTATTCATGAACGGCATCTAACAGTTGTTCATTTGGCTGTGAAAATTGAGAATGGAAATCGCGTGTATTTTAAAATGGAAAATGTACATGCAAGAGCGTTTTTTCCACCGCAAACAACGTTAACTGCTTTCTTTTCTTTGTGTACGGATGATTTGTTCGCAAAAATGCTTCTTTACTCAGATGTGCCAAAATACTACATATGGAATGCATCAGCCAAAACATTTTACCGTCGAAGACAGGGCAAACCAGTTGAAGGATATCCGAATGTATATTCGTCCGACGCATTAGGCCGTCTGTATGCAGTTCATCCAAACAATCAAGAATGTTTTTATTTGCTATTACTATTAGTTAATGTAAGTGGAACGAAATCCTTTTAAGAACTGAGAACCGTCAATGATGAAATATGTGTGACCTATCGAGAAGCTTGCCAGGAATTAAATCTTCTTGAGAACGATGCTGAGACAGAGCACTCGCTGATGCATCAAATACTACTCAACTACAGCAAATACGTGCATTATTTGCGATATTATTAGAGTGATGAGTTGGCCGTCGTCTTAAGTTGATCGTCCACGATATTGGGGATATCCATCATTGCCAGTGATAGTTTCGGCGTCTCAGTATCTTGGATAGCATTTTGTGCGTTTTCCATCCTTCATGCATGGAAATTTGGTGTTGATCGCTCCACATGGGCCATGAATCATGTTTTTGGTGACGATATCGAATAAGCCTGGATCAATGTTGACGTCTGGTATTTCAGTTGAAATGACTGCATCATTTTTGTCTGGTGCAATTCTATCAATCAACCAAATTAAAATGTGTGCATGCGGCAATCCTCTTTTCTGTCATTCAATGGAATACATGCAACAACGTGTCTCCCCAAAAACATGATACTTGTAAATAAATCCATAAAAGATTTCAATTTTTGTTTGAACACACGTGCAATGATGTCATGGCGATCCAAAGATGATATTTCATGCAACTGAAGTTTTCTAGTTTCATCCCACGTAGGATTGCACGTGAAGGCTATGAAAAAATCCGGACGGCCGTATGTGCGAACGTAAGTCATTGCGTCTTGTCCGTATTCATGCATATGTCGTGGGCTTCTTCCAAATGTAGCCGGAAGTATAACGATTTTCAATCGAGCGGGCTTGAGCACTGCTATCTCGGTTGGTTTCCAGTCGTGATGCTCGTTGCTCTTCAGTTTCAATTGATCGGGTATGAGCAGCTCGTTCTCGCATGTTTTCTAATCGTGATGCCTGTTGTTCGGTTGTTTTAGAAGGTTGAAAATCCTTTTTTCGTTCGTGCTACAGATGTAGATCGGCTAATTAATTTCCGTTTGAGGGGCATATCTGTCGATGATATAGTGGAGAAATTTGTAATCAGAATCTGGTAGTGGTAGAAGCACGATGATAATTTTGCCCTTAGATTTTGAATGTTGGCAAGTAATTCTTACGTACGACGCTAAAACGTTGACGATAAAGGTTGATAAAGTCTACATTATCATTGCTACTAAACGCAAACTACCTACACATTTGCAAGGCGCAACATTATTAATTACCCACGAAAACTGAGAAATTGTATTTTCTAATAACAAACTAATAAAAAACCACGCAAGAAACTTTATAAAAAACATATGACGGTTGCCCTAGGTAACCATCTGACGTCACATCCTTAGCTACGGCTAAAGGTTAACAACTCGTATTTGCGAAGGACCACCTGTCAAAATCCATCCAGTGGTTTGGCCAGGCATCGATAACATACATATAGACAGACACCAATTCATTTATATATATATACACAACTAATTAACTCCATTATATTAACTCTAACTAATTAAAACCATATTGCTTAATCGGATTTTATATGTTATTAATACTGTTGAAATGACATAATGATGGTTGTTTTTTAGACGCATTCAGATTGGAAGATCAAGAACACAATTCTAATTTGAACCCGTAACCGAATTATACATCTGTTTTAAGTAATTATAATTCCATCATCACAAGTCAGTTTGAATTTGGTCTAAATTCACTATTCAACGTTGAAATTGTATAATTTATTTTTAAATGATAACAAAAAAAAATTTAATTTTTGTTAATAGCGTTATAAAACATTAAGGAAAACAATAACTATTAAACTGTAAAATAATGTTCTATTTTATATTTGTAAAATATTTAAAAACAATAAATATATATATATATTAGGGTGGTCCTTATTTTTGAACTTCTTGAATGTTATGTCACGAGCTCAAAATTTTGTTTGGTACACTGACAAAATAATTTTGGTAAAATTTGAACGTGATAAGTCAACCCCTTCACGTGCCTCAAAGGGGTTAAAGTTTTATGAAAAAGGGGTGAATTTGTATTTTTTGCATGTACTTTTTTAATTTTTAAAGTTAAAAAAAACGTACAAGACAATTATTATACCACTAAGTATTTACTAACTAAAAGGTTACTTGTAAATTTTCTGTAAAATTGATGGTTCTTTGTTAAATTTAAAAATCCAATCAAAATTAATATTTGATGAAAATAAATTAGTTTTTAGTTTTTTACTTGTATTACCTTAGTTTTAATGCTACACACAAATTGGACATACGTATTATTATATAAAATAATATTTTCTATATAATTAGGTTCTAAAATTATTTTTATTAACTTAACCCTTTTGTGAAAAATCAATAATTATTCTGAAAATATAGGTTTTTATGTACTTTTATGCATTAAAGGTTGTTTTTCTGAATTTTTTTCATTTTTATTTATACTAATTTATTGTATTTATTTTACACATTATGTTAAAATATTAATTACATCCATTAAGTTTAATTTTAAGTTTATTCTTTGAATGATTCAAATAAATATCCGAATTAAAACCATATATATTATAAAAATAATGTTAATGAAAGAACATTAATGATTAATTGGTAAATGGTTTTTTTAAAATTTCGTGGTTAAACCCTGGATATTGTTGACGATAATTTTGAACAACCTAAAAAAGTTATACATAATTTTATAGGTAAAACATCATAAGATCATAGATTTATTTCATACTTGCATTATAAATAGCTTTTGATCTTCATTTTTAGTAAATTTGTTATAATATTCTTCCATCAATTTTACCCCACGTTCGGCTGCATCGTTAACAATTTTCAGTGAAGATAAGATTTCTTTTGCATGTTTATATTCATCTATAGCTTGCCATGTTTTTGAGTCTTCTCGTAAAAAATTAAATGATATTTTAAATCGTTGAAATATTTTCCATGATTTATTACTAAGTAGAGCAAATGGAAGATCTTTTTTGAGAAAATGTAATAAATCATCATATTTTAAGTTTAATTTTATATTTGATTTTTCATTTTCTTCTTGTTCTTCATTAATATTTTCTTCATAACCTTGCAAAATTTTAATTGCCATTCGATGTTTGGTGTTGTTGTCAACTCGATCATCAAATAATGAAAAAACAGCACACACTTCGTTTAAATACCACAAGTGGTTTATAAATTTTTTTAAAGCGACTTCTCCCAATTTTTTATTGTTATAATTTAATAATTTTTTTAAAAACAATATATCATTGATAGGTGCTTCAATAATATTTGGAGCTGAAATCCATGCTTGAATATAACATTCAACTACAAAACAACATATTTCTTCAAGAGAATTCATTTCTTTTGTTGAAATTTCAAATTGGTCACAAAACATTAAAATTTTAAGACAATAAATAGCCTTTGTCATCCATCGTGCTGACGTGCAAAGTGATAAGTACCTGGTTGATGGAATCGTATTCCATTTGGAGGTATTCCTCCTAAAAATATTAAAACTAACTCCACAAACTCTTTGTAATCATTTATTGGAAAGTGATCATTAAGTTTGTCTATACAAAATAAAACAATTTTATCTACAACAGCTTTTAAATTTTTGTGTATGTTATGAAATTTTGAAAATATATTAAAATTATTTAGATCTAGATTTTTCCAGTTATTTTTGAAACGTTTAAATAGAAGTATATCTGGACCAGACATGATGGTAAGTTTTGTATAAACGAAAACTGTTTGCAGGATAATCTCAAAAATATGATGGCGACACGCAAAAAATAAAATATTACGATTTAATAATTGTTCTAAAAGAACACATGATCCATTTAACCGACCACTGTTAGACGCAGTGGTATCAATACAAATGTATCAAATGGTATCAATATAAATAATATACAAATGCTTGGACTTTATCTGCCAGACACCGGTCTTGTAATGCATTGTACACAGCAAAACAAATTTCTTTTCCAGTACTCGAGGGCAACGTAGGGACTCCTAAAAGTTTTTCTACTTTATGAGCTGTAACAATTATAGGGAGTCGATCTATAATTTCTGTGTTTAATAAATCTGGAAATAATTGGGAGTCCCAGTGTAAAACAACAAAATTTAAGTCGAGATTTAAAAAATTTGACTTAATAATTTCTGATGTTTGTTTACGAATATTTTCTCGAGCTTTTTTTATACTTGTTCTATTTATCACAAATTCAGAACTATTTACTTGAAAACTTTCTGCTGCCGCTGTTAGTAAATGTACAGCATCCCGATCACTGATCTTGCATTTATCAAGAGCCGCTGATAAACGGGATGTTATAATATTTCGTTTTGCACGTTTTAGTTTTGAAGGCTCGGAAAAATCAAGCATTTCCTTAATCGATTTCTCTATATCTTCGTCCTCAGAATTAGAACAGCTGAAATTCTGAACTTCATCTGAAAGTTAAAATGGTTTGAATGAAATAATTGTTTACAGAGAATATCGTGAAATTAGTATATTATATTATAACTAAAATTTACCTGTGAAATTTACTGTATCCATCTGTTGTTTTTTTCCTTTTTCTTCTTCTTGTCTAGCAATTTTGCGTTTTTCAACACCCGTTAATTTTATGTCTATACCAAGCATACATCCAGGACGTCCTTTTTGGCGTTGTTTTAATAAAAACTGTCTATCTTCTTCAATCTTTATTATATTAAAAGCGTTGGTATGAGCAATGTCAAATAAATTATCTAATTCTTCTACAAATTTGTTATTATGTTTTTCTTGTGTCCCTGTTTTTCTTAATTTATTTTTATCCAAAGATCTCCAATTTTCATAAAGTTTTTTTAATTTAGTCACACAGTCGGAAGTATACTGGGTTGGAATACGTGCTTTTCTCCAAAAAACTAAACATTCATCGATCACCAGATGTGAACTATCATGTAAATTTAATTGGACAAATCGCATATTGTAAAATAGAACTCTAAGACAATCTCTTTTTGATGGCAGTTTAGAACCAGTAATTTGGTTTTTCATAGTCCCAATTAAAAATAATGTTTGCCTAGGCATTTCGTTATTATTTTATAAATTATCCTTAAAATTAAACGTAACTAAAGTACTGGGTAAATAAGCACGAATAAAGTACACGTAGACAGTACGACGGAAACAAACCAAATATTCATTTTGAATTATTAAGACGTTATCTCAATATCCGTTATATACGATATTGTAATAATCGAAAATAATTTTATCTACATTAAAGCTTTATCTAATATTTTGATTTATAATGACTATTAGCTTAATTGATAGTTGTAACTATATACAAATTATCAAATTTTATCATATATAATGTAAAATATAAATATAACTTTGAACAAATGTATAATATGAAATAATAAGTAAATTGAGAAAAAATACCCTTCGATATATAAGAAATATATAAAACACCTATATTTTCAAGGTTATTATGAATTTTTTACATAAGAGTTAATATAACGAAAATAATTTAAACACCTTTTTTATAGAGAATATTATTTTGTACAATAATACTTATATACAATTTTTGTGTAACTTCAAAATTTTAGATAATACAATTAAAAAACTAAAAACGAATTTATTTCCATCAAACATTAATTTCGATCGGTTTTTTTTAATTTAACAAAGAACCATCAATTTTACAAAAAATTTATAAGAAACCTTTTAATTAGTAAATACTTAGTGCTATAATAATTATCTTGTACGTTTTTGGCTAACTTTATAATCTAAAAAAGTACATGCAAAAAATACAAATGCACCCCCTTATCAACAAACTTCAACCCTTTTGAGGCACGTGAAGGGGTTAACTTATCATGTTCAAATTCTACCAAAATTATTTTGTCAATGTACCAAACAAAATTTTGAGCCCGTGACTACTAATTTTTTAATTTTTTTTTTTAACCTATATAGCTAACGAGCACCCTAATATATATATATATATATATATATATATGTTATTCGTGTTTAATGAGTTTTATAACAGTACACAATTAATATTACATTTAATTATAACTGGACAACATCTGGAGGACTTTTCTAATAATCATTTATTTCTACTATAGTATACACAGTGTTACAATAAATATTTATATTAGTATTCAAATATATATTTCAGAAATACTATCATTAAATCCAAACCATATAATGATTAGTTAAATTAAATTATACATAGGGTTTTTTGTGTATTGAAATTATATAATGTAACATCAAGAATTTACAACAAAATTCAATATTTTAATTACTCTCAATTTTCAGTTTAGAAACAAGTTCTAAGACAAATAAATGCTATATATTTATTTCTTCTACAAATCATTGCATAGATCATGTAACTGTTCAAAGTTTTTGTATCAATTTTAAGTATTTTACTTGCGCAAAATATTTAAATAATTTTCGTTAATTCAAATAATCGCCAATTGTAATAAAGTAGATATTGATTTATTCAGTTCTTACAGTTTATTCATTAATTCTCGCCAGTATTAGGTTTTCTAATAATAAACAAAATGCTTTATTTAATTGATTATTAGTAGAATAAATATAGCTGTTCAAAAACCGCCTCCGCTTCACCCACCTTCAACACCAACACCCCAGCACCAGCACCGCCGGAGCTATATCTATAACCAGGGATCGGGACTTATAGCATTTGCATACTTTTTTTATTTATTGTAAAATGTAGCAGAGGTAGTATTATGGCAATTTCGGAATTAATATTGAGAGTGAGAGGGAGTGTTAAATGGATGTTCTGAGATTTAAAAAAATTAAAGAGTAGTAGACGATTAGAGGATAAGGAAGGACAACTAAAGATAATATGGGAAAGATCACATATCATTTCTTTAGGATGTTTGGTGCAAAAAGAGAAATCATTTAATTAGAGTTTGTAGGAATGAAAAGGAAGTAAATAATGACCGATCCGCAGACGACTAAACTGGATTAGAGATTTTCTAGATAGTTTCAGATTGTTGAACCAAGTTTTTTTTTAAATATTGGGAACAACACTCTTATATTTCGAAGCAAAATTGGCAGGAAGTTTGTTCCAATAGGAGGACCAAAGATAATTAATATGATGACGCAGAATAGGGAGAAAGTCATAAGAGGGGATTTTACTAGGGGAAGGTGTGACGGTTGATAGTGGCGGCAAAATACCGTTGAAAGGTAGTAAAATAAAACAGTAACAAGAACAGTATGCGTTACTAGCTACTATATATTTTTATATAACTACAAATATTTTCTCTTAAAAATGAATGTGAACATAAATGTAAGAAAAAAACACTTGTATTCCCGACAATGCCAAATGTTCGCGGTAATACGGCTACGAACGTACTAACCGAATATATCGGTTCGACATATTCAGATTGTTGTCGTTTGTAAGTCATCGTATTTTTAATTAACCGAATACCCCTATTTATAATATCCAAATACGATTTGCGTGTAATCCATAGCCGCTGCTTAATTACCTAATCGCAAAATCGTAGCATTATAAATAGGAGTATTTCGCTATCTATTACGTCGACGTACCGGCGGCGAAAACACTTTGCGATCGCGCGTAATGTATCTAACGGCGTTAAAGTATTTTCGTCAGCGTTTCGTGCGGAAAGGGATGGACAGTTGATGATTATCGGCTCGGTGGTGGAAACGATTCGTTTACACATACACGAGCCGTGTCAAAGGTAAAAAGATAGTTGAAGTAGACCTAGCCAAATCGACGGTGATACCTGAGTAACTGGGAGCCCAAAAGAATTTGATGATAAAGTTTGTTTGGTGGAGTGAGAAAAGAATACTTTTTATACGAAATACAAGTGGCGAAAGACAGGAATTGAAGAGGTTACTAATTAGTGATTGGATGCAAGGCATTGAATCACAGACTATTAAAAAACTTTTAGGAGAGGGGAAGGAAAAAATTAATGCAAGAGTTTCAATTATAGCATAGCATTCGGCAGAAAAGGACGAAAATGAGGGGGGAAGATTGTTAGAGAAAGAAACGTATAAATCGGGAATGATAAATGAGTAACCAGCTGAAAGGAGAAAAACCGATTCATCGGTATAAACTAAAATGAATAAAAGAAAATTATCATCAATATAATCAAGAAAAAGATTATTAACAGTGAAGGGGGGAAGGGAGTTTAACAGATTAGAAGGAAGACTTAGGAAACCGGGGTCTAAGATGACAGATGGTAAATGCTAAAGAGACTTATAGGAAAGTTCGAAAAATGGCAGTATAGGTGAGCTGGAGATATATTCAGAGAAAGAAGATAACGAATTAGCAGAAAGAGAAAGAATAGGAAGAGATTTTTTAACACAGCGCCAATTAAGAAAAAGAGAGAAAAAAATGTCAAAAATGGTAAAGCTGGAATTCGAAAAGGATTTTAAAAGGAACTTTCCTACTAGTCAACGGTATCTTATGTTGAATAGAGGACATACAGTTTCAACTTCAATAGCCGGAGAAGGGGTGGATCTCAGATATCCCATAATTATCCTAAGACAAGAAGATTGAAGTTTATTGAGTTTGTTCCAGTTAGAAAAAGACGCTGATCCAAACAGGAAGCAACTGTAGTCCAGTTTTGAACGAATAATGGTAAAATATATTGAAAGTAAAGTTGAAGAATGAGAACCCCACCAAGTACCAGCAACGGATCTAAGGAAGTTGGACCAGCGAGCAAGGAACTTTGAAAGAGAGGAAAAATGGGGAACCCAGCGAAGTTTGGAATCAAGAGTTATAATAAAATATGTAACATCAGGGACAAAAGGCATGACGTTATTATCGAGGTAGACGCAATGTGGAGGAAGGTAACGGCGACGAGTAAAAATGATGGATTTGCATTTTTCGGGAGCAACTACGAAGAAAAAACGGTTTAGGGTCTTGTTAAGATCAACAAGTGCTAGGTTTAATGCCCCGATGGCAAGATTAAGAGATTTATTTGAAGAAAAGATTACAATGTCATCAGCATAAATGAGAAGTTGGTACCGCGTGCAGAGAGATGTTTTGCTATAAAGTTCATGTAAATATTGAAAAGGATAGGGCTGAGACAGCTCCCTTGAGGGAGACCGGTAAAATTTGAGCGGATATTGTTAGAACTAAAAGGAGAGGAGAAGTAGAGAGAACGGAAGGAGAAAAGAGGGCGAATTAAATTGCAAAAAGCAGAAGGTAAATCCAAAGAGGAAAGATGGGAAATACGTGTAGGAATATGAACAGAATTGAAGGCACTCCGGATGTCGATAAAAGTAGCAACCAAGAATTTGTTGTCGTTGAATATATTCGGAGAAGACAGAGAGACATTCAAGAGTACCCTACCTTTTTGAAAGGCAAATAAGCTGTCAGATAGAATAGCGTTTAGTTCGAGCCACCAGTCTAGACGTGATTTGAGCATATGCTCGAAAATTTCACATAAAGCTGAGGATAAAGCAACTGGGCGAAAGGAAGTGGAGGAGTTAGATTTAGGTATAGAAATAACACGAAAAAAAGACCAAGATGAAAGAAGATGCTGGGTAATTAAAAATTCGTTAAAGATACAGAATAGGACTACAAGTGCATTAGAAGGCAAGTTTTTGAGCATAAGAGGAGATATATTATCGGGTCCAGAAGCAAACGAGCGACGTAAAGAAATAGCATACATTAGCTCTGACATTGAAAAAGGATTAAGGAGGACATGAGATTGAATGGGCTGTGGAGGGAAATGTAGATAGACTTCAGTCCTTGAGGGAACGTAACAAGGAGCAACTTTTGAACAAAAAGCGTCAAACCAATCATCGTTGATTGGACGAGGCGAAGGGATAACACAATTTTTAAACAGTTTTGCAGTATGCCAGAGATGGTGAACAGAATTAGATGGGTTTAGGTTGGAACAAAAATTTTTCCAGGCGGTGTGTTTTTCTTTTTTTTAAATACGTGATATAAGTAGCACATGCATTTTTGTAAGCAAAGAAGTCAGACATGAAACCAGAACGACGAAGTAATTTAAAAAAGGTTGACGTGTTTTTAACAGCATTAGTGCATGTAGAGCTCCACCATGGGGGGGGGGAAGAAGGATAAGATTTAGTATTGAATTTTTTGGCAGGTATTGAGATATTAGAGGCTTGATTAATGATTTCAATAAAATAAGAATAAGAAATAGACGAGGATGACGTGTTCTGTAATAAAGTGAAGACTGTTTGAACAGGGTTGGAAAATAGGGTCCAATCAGCTTTATTAAGATTAAAAGATACGGAATTAGTGGAGGGAAATTCAATGGTTTAGTGGGGACGAGAAGTATGAGTATTACGGGATAGATTAATGGTGATAAGGATAGGAATGTAGTCACTTCCATGAGGTTTATCAAGAGTGGACCAAGTAGTATTCCAAACTAAATCGGAAAATGAAAAGGTTAAGTCGATGGCAGAGTCGTTAGAACCCGGGCGTCCAATACGAGTATGGCTACCGTTATATAAAATGCATAGTCCATGAGAACTGATAGTATCATAAATATGGACACTGCAGGAGGAAGAAGATGATGAACTCCAAGGCGGGTGGAAGGAGTTAAAGTCACCGCATAATAAAGATGATGGAGACATCAAATTAAATAAGAGCTACCATAAACCCATAGGAATATGAGTATCAATAGGAATATAACAAGACCAAATGAATAGAGAAGGGGAAGAATTGGGTTTTAATAATTCAATACCAACTATATTTACTTTCTTATCTATAAAACGGTTGAGTAAAGTAAGGTCAAGGTTAATCACTCTAGTATTTAAGGATTTATGAACAACGATAGCAGAACCAGCATAATCGTCATGACGGTCACATCTGAAAATGTTGAAATGTGGGATATTAATTGCACGAGAAGGAAGCAACCATGTTTCAGAGATAGTCGCAACAGAACATTTGTTGTGAACAAGTAATCCCTGTAAAGAAGCACTGCGAGCAGAGAGACTTCTTACGTTCCACTGTAAAATATTTAGAGAGGAAGAAGAGTTATTCTTGTATAATAGAGGCATTGATGAAGATAGAAAAAAAAAGAAGAGAAGAGTACTTATGAGGTGGTATTTAATTTAGAACAGAGAGAAGAGTATGTAAAGATGTTTCAATTAAGTTTTGAAGAGATGAGGGAGTAAAAGAGGATAGTAATGTAGGAGCGTTTACAAGGGATTCCGATAATTTAAAGGACAAAGGGTGAACCCAGGAAAGATCGTTTGGATTATGTGTGAGCTATTGAGAATTTTGTGAATAAGTATTAACATAGCTACCATTGGGTAGAGAAAGTGGGGATTCAAAAGGAAGTGAATATGTTTTTGGGTAAGTCAAGGGAGATGGTTTAAATTTTTTTAAATTTTTTCCAGAGTTAAAGAAGTGATGAGTTGAGTTTAACTTAGGAAAGTTTTCATGTGAATAGGAAGTCGGGGCAGATGGAATCACGGTAGACGGAGGCTGTCTATTTACAATTTCGGAGTATTTAAAGGCAGAAGTGTGAAGATTATTTTTCTTAAAATCTAGAGCTTCGCGGTAGGAGATGTTTTCGGTTGCTATGATCTATTTGATTTCACTTTGAAATGACCACTCCCGGCAGCTACGATCAGTGGCGAGATGAGGAAGGTTACAAAAAAGGCACTTGGGGTCCGTGGACTGAGACAAAGGGCAGACGTCAACTAAATGATTGTCACTACCACAATGACTGCATCTGGGGTAACTGTGGAAAAATTTTTGGGTGTGGCCAAAACGAAGACAGCGGTTACATTGAACAGGTGACCTTATGCTAGGTTGAACGCTGAAGAGCATATTAAAAATTGAGATGTGGCTGGGAATTTAAGGAGCTAGGAATTTGAGCTCAACATTCCGTGTTTGAATGATGGCGCCGTCTTTTTTACTGAGATACGTTTGAATGCTTCTACTGGTATAAGCAACTGGAGTCCTTCACGGAAGTCTTCTTTTGAGAAGGAGTTATCAATTTTAATAACACCAAATGAATAGATGAGCGTGGATGGAATAATAGCCGTAAAACCATGACTATTTAAAATATTTGAATTTAGGCAGAGATTACCATTCGTGACGGAGTTGAACGTGATTTTGATTTTATTGATTCTAGCCGGTATAATATTAGTAATGCCACTGAACTTAGATGAGAAAAATTTGGCCGCCTTGAGAGGGTGCCAATTACCGAGATTTTTCTACGGATCAATACATTCGGCTAGAATAACCACGGACCAGTATAGTCTGGCGAAAAAAGACGCAACATCGGATCAGTAGCATCGTTATTATTACGTTGATTGTGCGTGGTATTAATTGGGTTTAAAATAGAAGGCTGATTATCGCTTAATGGAGACGACCCGATGTCGATAGTAATAGGACCAATGACATTAGTGTTATTATCGGTTAACGAATCCATAGGAACGTTATCGGAATGTGATACGATATTATTATAATTGAATGCCGGTTCTGCCGAAATTAATGACGGCGGATTCAATATTATTTACTGTAAGTTTGGTGAAATAGGACTAGGAGACTTATAGTTAGACATACGATTTTTTTAGTGGTTTGAATGAGCCAATCGGGATTCGAGTTATGACCAGCATTAAGATTAGCTTTCATTTTGGTAGTGTTGGACCTCCGTTCAGAGCGTGATACGCTGCCCAAAGACGACGACATAATGGAATGATAGCCGGGCGAAATAGGTTTAAAGTAACTACGATAACGATAAGCGCGGTACAGAATAAACACGTCCGAGCATAACGATTGTCGGGATAAGACTGGTAATGCAATCTTATGTACCAATTATATTATACAACTTACAACTCCTTATAATTTTCGTGTTGGAAAAATATCTTTATTTTTAGAAAATATGATGGTGTTACGGACTCGTTTAAGAGACCGCGATATTTAAATAAAAAGAGACTGTGTTCAGCGACGTTACTCTACAATTTATTGATGGAAATAAAAACTAATACAATATTATTTAATGAAGGCTCTGAAATTGAATAAGTACAGCTATACTGTACAAAACAACGTTCCACACAACACTGACTCTAGTCGTCCGTGTTGGTCGGGCCGGTGTCCAGTCGAAAGGGCTGCATCAGCAATTCCTTTCGACTGGCGAGGCTTACAATGCTCTGTCATACTATACAAGGTTCTGTTTAACATTTATAATAAAACCATTGGTTCTTAACACCTCCCAACCTAAATGGCACCAGGGGGCCTAATGGTCCCCGGGTTCCATATCAATTATATAAACTGAAATATTTTTTGATTCATCTTCCTGAACAGTAGCTTGAACTTCTGCTAATTCAGGCTCATACATTTTTACATTTTTCTTTCTTATCATAAATATAACTACACTAATAAATATTATTATAGAAACGTATACAATGATAAAATGAATTTCTGGTTTCATAATTGATAAAGATTCTGAATCCTTGTGGCGAAGACTGTCAATGTCCACTGCATGACGTGCTAACGAGTTAAAAGTTTTAAACAAGCTTATAGTTGTAATGTTCTGAGGTAACAGATCGTCAAGTCTGTCTGATAGAGTAGTCAAAATATTGTCTACCTGACCACTTGGAACTATATCCAAATCAATGTTTCTGTCATTGTTTAGAGGTAACATAATAGAACCTAGGTGGTGTATCTCACAACTAGAGGAGGTCGTCAACCTACCCACTCCAGAGATTTTAATATCAATTGATTGTTCTGGGTTAATGCAAATAATTGTCCCCACTTCCGGTTGGGTATAAAATAACCATAAATTTGTTTGAGGTATCCTACTCCACACCAGGGTATTTATTGACATGTATTTAATATTGCATGTCTTAGGAAAGCTCTGTTGGTTTCTGAGAAGTACTATTTCACACAAATTAGATCTATCTCTGTGGTGTACTGACTGACTACCTTTACATAATTTAAATGTTTTTAAATCTAGACACAATTCCCATTGGTCTTGTGTTAGAGTAAAGAATTTCTCGCTATCGCCACTTAATGCTAGATGGTCTGTTTCGGGTGTGATTAAAACTATACTATTACTTTTTATTGGAATTGGTAATAGAATAGGATGGTATACACAGTATTTTTCGTTGGAAATTAAAGGAATCCGTATTGTGAATAACAAATAGTTCTCCTCGTAAAAAATTGATATGTCTGATATTTTATAAAGTTCTGGAAAAAATTCTGTACGGATCTCCATAGGAAATGCTACTCCCATGGGTAGATTCATCTTTATTTCCTTGAGTTCTGTCATCATCCTTTTCGCCGGAAATACTATAGTGTGTATTTTTCCTAGTAATGCTGAATTTACGATCGAAATGAGATTCTGGGTTTCGTAAGCGTACTGATTTAACATTATTTCGAATCGCAACGCTTGTTCTACTAGAATTTCTTTAATCATCAACTTGTTAATATTTTCTGTATTAATCATCAATTGAGTCTGTAGGAATAATATGTTATTTTCACTTTTCTGCTCGTTTTGTATAATGTGATGTAACGTATAATTCGCTTCACTGATCTCAGTTTGTACAATTCTTATTTGGTCTTCCATGAGGTTAATGTTCTGTTGTTTGTTTCGCACGAGTTCCGCTACTTTGTTAAAAATAAATTCTGTGTTAAGGTTTACGGTAGCACCATACAGTACGTTGGCCAGTCGACCGATGGTTTTTCCAAAGCCTCTACGAATTCGGATCTTTGGATTCACTTCCTGCCCGATTGATAACAGAATGTTCCGATGATTTGAATCAATCTCGTAAAAATAAGGAAATGTGGCTTGAGCGAACTGCTTACAGCTTTGTGGTATATCAGTGTTCTCCATTATTTGTGATATGTCATTGCAAGCATTTGCGGTAGTGTTATAGAATTTTGCCAACCTTGCATATTTTACGCTATACATGTCGAGATCTACATAGGTGATTAAATCCCAACTACTCTGTGATGTTCTGACGTTACCCTCATATTGATAATATAGACCGTTGTGATTAGTGAAAGACGGGGTATTGTACACCTCCGCCATGAGGTTCGGTATCATCGCCAATACAAACAAGAGGTTCTTTGGCGTCGTCTTCCTGTAACATATAGGTTTGATATCGTTATTCGTGAAAAGATTTTAATAGGTTCTGGTGAATGGTCTGTCATTTCCCTTTCTTATTAATAACTACATTTTTGGTTAAAGGGTCCACATGTAGAACTTCATATGGTCCCATCCATCGACTTGTTAATTTGTTCTTCGAAGTCTTGTCTTGTAATAGAACTTTGTTCCCTACTGTAATGTTCTGGTGATATGAGGTTCTGTCGTACTGTTCCTTGGATTTACCTTTTGCCTCTAATAGGTTTTCCCTAGCAATGGCTTGTGATTCCTGCAATTGCTTCTTTATTTCGTATTGGTAGTCATCATAGTTATATTGAGGTTCTGGATTTGTCATTAATGACGTTGGTACTATCAATAGGTGTCCATAGACCAATTGATAAGGTTGAAAATTTGTCGCTGAGTGAACCGTCGAATTATGACAAAACATTGCATATGGTATTTTAGTATCCCAGGTTTGCTGATCCTTCTCCATGAAGTTCCTTAAATATTCACCTAAAGTCCTATGACTCCGCTCTAGACTACCATTACTTTGAGGATGGTACGGTGTCGTCGACGTCTGCCGGATTTTCAGCAATCGGCATACTTCCTTAAATATTCTGCTTAAAAATTCCGTACCACAGTCTGTCACGAGACTTTGTGGTATCCCATGGAGGCATACGAACTGGGTTACAAAATGATGTGCAACAAAATTCGCAAAATTCGCTTCATGATTCTCCATAGGTACTGCCCATGCAAATTTAGTAAGATCATCTTGTAAAGTAAGAATAAAGACGTTCCCATTATGCGATTTTGGTAAGGGTCCTACGACGTCCAAAAATATCTTTTCAAATGCTTGGGTTGCTGTGGTTGTAATTACCATAGGCTCCTTGATGGTTCGATTACTTGTTTTATTTTTCTGACATGTTGGGCATTTTCGTATGTACTCTTTAATTTGCTTCCTCATAGCTTTCCAGAAGTATTGTGCGTTTACGCGATTGAATGTTCTGCTGATCCCTTGGTGTCCACCTAAGGGATTCTCGTGAAATTCTTTGATGATCCGTTCTTTGTCTTCTTTCGTTAACTCGTCCTTGTGGTATACTTGAACATACACAGGAGAGTCATGAAATATATAACGCAACATGTTCCGTACTATTTCTCACTTAAGTCCATCTAAACCATAGCTTAGACGAGGACAAGCGAGTTTAGTTATACTATGTTCTGCACATGTTTTCTTAAGGTTTTGCAAGCTCTGGTAAATCACTTCATATGTCGGTTTCTGCCAATAATGCTCTTTTGTGATTACATAGAAAATCATTCGTTCGTTTTGACGAATGTGGCCTACTTCTGTGATTCTCTTCTGTTGTTGACGTAGCTGTGTAACTTGACCAAACTTCCGCCTCATCTTTAGCGCTAGACCACGAGACATTCTGAAGTCACAAGAAACACAATGTGCCAAAGAAATTGGAGATTGTACATCGAGAATGTCACCAATTACTTCCACAACATTTGGCGTTGGTTGATGTTCTGCACGGAGAAACGCCTGATAATGATTTGTGTCGTTCCTCTGATTTTTGTTTATGTTATTATCTGAAGTGTCTGTGTCATCTGAAGGTCCAGGTGATCCTAAATGTTCTGAATCTTCAGAAGATCCTGAAATTTGGGGGTTATCCGAATTTTCTGTAACCCTGGATGCCTTCTGAGTTTCCCGTTCAGCTTGTGCCCTAGTCGTGACTGCGCGGACTCTACTCAGAGCGTCGGCATTAGTATTGTTAATTCCAGGTTTGAAGTGGATTTCATACTCGTACTCCTCAAGTTTCAGCCTCCAACGAGTTAATCTTGATCCTGGATCCTTAATATTGAATAGCCAGCTCAAGGCTCGATGATCTGTTACAATATTAAATTTCCGACCAAAGAAATAGGGACGGAACTGTTTTACACCCCACACTATCGCGCAGAGTTCTTTCTCCGTAGTGTTATAATTTTGTTCGGCACGATTAAGTGTCCGTGATGCGTACGCTATTGGAGGGTCTGTACCAATTGGGCCTTGTGAAAGGACACAGCCAATAGCATAATTACTAGCGTCACATGTTAGATTGAATGTTCTGCTGAAATCCGGATATTGCAAGAGAGGTTCTGTTGTTAAGACTGACTTCAGTTCGTCAAATGACTCTTGACAGAGATCTGTCCATTTAAATGCAACATCCTTCTTTAATAACGACGTAAGTGGTTTCGCGATGCGTCCATACCCTGGTACAAAACGTTGATAGTATCCGGATAATCCGAGAAAAGATTTCACTTCCTTATCGTTAGTAGGAGTCGGGAATTGCACGACACATTGAATTTTCTGTGGGTTCGGTTTCACCCCTACATCAGTTATGACATGGCCAAGGTAATTGACCTCTTTGCGCATAAACGAGCATTTTGATGGTTGAAGCTTTAGATTAAATGTTTGAATAGCATGATTAAATTTGCGTTATCGTGTATTAACTGTTTAGGTACTGTTATATTACAAAACAAATAAAATACAAGTAAAAAGGGGGATGAAAGTGAGAAGAGATGAGTGCGAGTGAGAGGGAAAGAGATGGTACAAAAATTACTAACTGTGTAAAAAGAGAAGGTAAACTGAGATGAATAAAAATAATAGATACGTATTATAGATTACAGGGTGAGTTCGATAATTGTTTAAGTAAAGTATAAATATAAACATGAAATAAATATCGCAAAAAATGAAATAAAAATTATAAGACGAAAATGCTTGCGAAGTAAAATATCAAAATTATATATTTTCTTACTTGTGCTTGAACTTTTAGTTAAATAAAAATAAATATAGTTTAAACACAATCAAAAGAATAAAAAAATAAAATCAAGAAAACATAAAAATGCATAGACAAATAAATAATGTAATTAATTATTGTAGTATGAAATATCAAAATTTATTATCAGAAAAATTTCGCAACATTTTTTAATAATAATGTAAATAATATTAAAATCGCATTCAATACTATTAATAATTTAATCAAACAAATAAATTTTAAAATAAAACCATTTTCAAATAATAATTTCAATAAATTAAATTTTCCTAGTGTTTACAAACTTAAATGTAGTTGTAAGAAGTTTTATGTTGGTAAAACGAAAAGAAATTTTAATATAAGATATAAAGAACACATCTCTGAAGATTTAAAAAAATTAATTCAAATTCAAATTTTGCAAAACATGTTTTAAAAAAGAATCATCTTATTACTTTTAATATATATAATGACTTAGAAATTTTAAATATACAACATAATGTTTATATCAATTCCGTTTTGGAAGAATTACAATTTTATAAAGAAATTAAACACAATAAATTAAAAAATATTATAATTATACAAACAGATTTTAAAAACAACATTCTATTTCAATATATACTAGATAATATTTATATCACACCATAGTTACTTTTACTATATACACAATTTCTTTGCTTTTTATATAATTTTATGTTTTTTTATTGTAATATTCATACTATTCTCTATATAATTTCTGTTGTATTTCTCTATGCAATTTTTTCTTATTAACTTTACTTTTTAACTATTCTTCAGTTGTATTTTATTTGTATTAACCTGATGATGACATTTTGTCGAAACCGGTAGTCAGAAACACACATATACAAAAAATTTTATATTTTTTTTTCTTTTTTCTATAATCAACGTAATACTCTTTGGCTTTTTGTATATTTAAGTATACATATATAAATATATATTTATTCATTCATTTAAATGTATATATATATATTAAATATTTAATATATATATATATATACAAGGCCGTAGCTGGGGCACATTTTCGGGGGGGGGGGGGGGGGGTTTACAACCGAATTATATATTTTAATAATAGTTTTAAAAAAACTAACATTAACTTTAAACAAAAACAAAAAAATTCTATATTACATTAATATTGATACAATTAGGTTGAATAACGTAATAATTTTATAAAATTGTAAATTATATATTTTTATAGGACAAAATCTAGTAGTCTTTTTTTTTCTTTTGCGAAACGATCGATCACTTCATCTGGATTAATTTTAATTTGTCTATGTACACTCAAAAGTGCTAAATCGGTAAAACGTTCTTGGCCTGATGAGTTCCGTAAATAGTTCTTTAATCGTTTGATAGTAGAGAATGTGCGTTCTGGTGTAGAAGTCGAAACTGGTAATGTAACTAATAATTTTAAGAGAAAAGATATATTTGGAAAATATTCAGAATTACATTTAATGTACGCTTCAATAGCCGAATTCGGTTGGTCTTTTTCTATTAATTCAGTCCATTTTCTCTTCCATATTTTAATTTCGGTTGACAGTACTTCTAGATCCAAAAATTCTGAATACATATTAAAGTCATTTGACTCGATTTCAAATTTGTTGCATATTCTCGGCAATAACTTTTGCAATGAAGAAATTATATTTTTATGATCAATAAACCTTGTTTGAAGCTGTTCAATGAAATTGTCTATAAAAGGAATAGCTATTGTAATACGGTAATATTCTTCAGGTGAATTTGTAATTTTGTGTCCAACAATTCTAGGTATTTTTATTTCTTCTTTGTCATCAATTGATTTGATGAGAACATTTGCTTTTTCAAAGATTTTAGAAAATGTTATATCTATATTACTCCGCATATCATGTAATTCACCTAACACAGTATCAACATATTTCATTGCTTCGGTCAAATCACAATTTACAGATTGTAAATTCTTACACAGGGGTAATGTTTGGGAAAAAAGTATAGATGCTGTGACCATGCTTATAAGGAAATCACTGGTTATAATAGTTTTTCCTAATTGTAAAGCTTTTGATGACGTTTTAATATCATGTGTTAACTGTAATTCCTCTAATGTATTTACAATTACCTTATACATTTCTGTAAATCGTATAAGTCCGTCATGATTTTCCACCCAACGTGTGTCACACATTGATGTGAGTTTGGTCCATTTAGATTCAGGAAGCTGTTCTTTAATATATTTTTTTAAAACATTTGTTCGCATTGCCGATCCTTTAAAGAAATTTCCCACCGATTTTATGGTACCAATACAGTTGCGAATATGCCGAACACTACATGAATGAGAGAGAGCTAAATTTAAAGAATGAGCACTACAGTACACATAAAGTGCAGTTGGATGTATCTTTCGAATAATCGCTTGCACTCCATTAAAATGTCCGCTCATTGCAGCCGCCCCATCATACCCTTGTCCTACCATGTATTTCGGATTTATACCAAGAGAGTAAATAGTTTCTAAAATAACATTTGCTAAATTTTTGCCAGTCGTATTTTCTACCGACACAAATTTTAAGAAATCTTTGCGTAAAATGAATTGATATTCAGGATCTTCATCGACATATCGAATACAAAATGACATTTGTTCAATTCGCGATATATCAGTCGTCTCGTCTACTAAAATTGAAAATGATTTTGCCCTATTGATTTTATTCACTAAATTATCTTGTATTATTTTTCCGATGACAGCAATTAAATTATTTTGTATGGTAAGACTTATATATATAGCTTTAAATGTGTCGTTTTCAATACGATCAGTCATCAATTTATCACCACAGTTCATACGCATTCGCAAAAGAGCTCTAAAATTACCATCGTTGTGTATTGGCTCATCGAGTACGAGTGGTCCAGCGTCAGATGTACCACGAAGGGCCAATTCTTGACGACCACACAATATTATAGTTTGAATAACCGGTATTAATTTTTTTCTATTCTCAGCAATTTGATTAGCACGTGCAGAATCAATTTTTTGGTAAATATCTAACTGTTTGTTGCAATATACGGAAATAAAATTCTCTGCGAAGAAAACGTTATTTTTATGATACTCTGTCCTGTTATGCGTGTTAAAAAATTCTATTGCATTTTTCCATTTATTGAATGGTTTTGTACGCCAGGTTTTTGATGTGAACCTTTACCGGTAAAATGATGACAAAATATAGCACAATATTTACATACCGCTTCAGAATTTTGCATATTAGTGTAACATAACCAGGGGAATCGTTTAATCCAATTTAATTGAAATTTTAAATTTCTTTTCCCCGATATAGGAAACGTAAACTTTTCATCAGGTTTCCAAACATTAGTAAGTAACTTGTACTTTAATTCATCACTAACCTTTTGATCAAAACAACAACCAATATCGGCAATATCATTCGTAGTTTTCTGTTGTAATTTCTGTAACGGCAGTCGATATAGAACTTGATGTACTTGCTTCGTTTCCATCATGACTTGTTTTAAATTTTTTATTAAAATAATTCGTTAATGTATTAGTACAACTGCTCTTACGAGTTGACATTATATTGAAATAAAATAAATTTTAGTTAATGTATACTTAAACCTTAAACAAGGTACGCTGTACAGTGCACACAAAACTGACCGAAAATGAATATTTTGTTCACAAACACGTACAAGTTCATACGTACGATTACACGAACATACTAGATTATGTTGTGTACAATAAAATTAATAACAATATTACTAAATGTACCGACATACGGCATGGCATGTTATTAATAATATTATGGCAAAACCTAATTATATATAAAACAATTAATGCGATTACAAGAGATTGGAAATTTATTACGTCTAAATGCGGGTTGACATATGATGTGTAAATAGTGTGTCTTTACCTTAATAATTTAGTTTAATAAATTCAATTTATTTTAACTATTGAAAAAATTCGGGGGGGTTTGAACCCCCAAAACCCCCCCTCAAATACGGCCTTGTATATATATATATATATATATATTTCTTTAAATTTATAAATGTTAGAAAGTTTCAACATTGGCAATATGTATAATACTTAAATTAACTTGAAAAACTTTACTCGTAATTTAGTTTAATGATGTAGGTGAACTTTTTTTCAAAATCAAGTTTTATATTGTAGAACTGGATGGCCGATAGTTATCAATCCCATTGATAACAAACAAACGAAATATCAAACAATTAACTCTACTCATATATTTTATACTTTACATAAATCAAAATAACACTTCCAAATCGCGGAAAAGGGTCCAACCACACAGTCGGCGGACCCTACCACACTGACTTAGTTGCGACCGCGAATGTTGCCTACGGCCGTACTCATCATTATCGCAACGGACACGACAATACCGATAAGGTTCGTCACACACACACGCGTACACTACAGCTCGGCCATATTTGACAATTGGATCGTCTCTGATCCATACGATTTAGTATAACATAAATGAATTTTAAAGATTGTACAATATTTATACGTAATACAATTACAGTCAAAGGAAATGATACAATGTAACACGAACATTTATAAAATACATGAACAATAAACAATTCGAATACAGTCAATAAATAATAATCAAATTGTCATGTTATAATTTACAATTTCTTATTTTCTAATCTATGTACTAAATATCTTCTACAATTAATAATTATTAATATGTCTTTACCCAAGGTTTAATATCTCTTGCAGCAATTATAGTGTTTAATGGTAACTGAGTCACCTGGTACCCATCAATATCAGACACGACATATCGATCATGAGGGAGAACTTTATCTATTTTGTACGGGCCTTTGAACTTGGGTAAAAGTTTCTTACATTTGTTAAGTGAAGTGTATACATTTCTAATCATAACATATTGACCTACCGAATATTCTGTGGCTATTTGTTTAGTCAAATCGTAGTTAGCTTTATTGTGTAATTGTCCTAGTCTAATATTTTCTTGAGCGTCAAGTCTAATCTTATCAAAATTCCGTTGGTCATTATCAGTTTCGTCATGTGCCTGTAGGTAAAGTCGAACGTAGTCGTTTGGTTCACCTATCTGATTTATACCAAATAGAAGTTTGCTTGGTGTGTTTTTAATCGATCGGTTAAATGTATTGTTAACAGCGAATTGAATTTTACACAAATGCTCATTCCAATTATTACTGTGTTCGTGCATAAGCTTTGACAACATCACTGTTAAGCCCCTGTTATACCTTTCGACTTGACCATTTGCTGATGGTGTACCTGCAGCTGTTTTAATGTGTTTAATATCGTAACTTTCGCAAAATTCTCGAAATGTCTCTGAACGAAAGCACGATCCGCGATCAGATATAATTTTAATCGGTTTACTATAATATGAAAAATATTGTATCAATCGAGAGCACGTTTCTTTAGTCGCGACTGTGCGAACTGGATATAAACTCAAGAATTTACTGAACGCGTCTATTATAACTAAAATGTGTTTAAAACGACCTTTGGTTTGATTTAATGGACCGTAATGATCAATATGAATCGTTTGGAATGGCTTGTTTCCTTTATCAATTAAATTTAGTAATCCCTCTCCTTTCCCTTCCTTTGGGGAGAATATAATACACTTTAAGCAATTGCTAATATATGTTTTAACGTGTTCGGTTAGTTTTGGAAACCAATAAATTTGTTTAATTAGATTAATAGTTTTGTTTACTCCAATGTGACACATATCATCATGGCATGTACGAATTACTTGGTCACGCATACTCGTTGGGACAAAAAATAATAGTCTATCGCTATCTTTCCGATAGACGAGACCGTTACGTAGTTCATACAGGGGGTGTTCCGATTGTTCAAGATGTTTAATAATAATTTTAATTTCTGGGTCAGTGCTCTGTTTGACGGCGAGGGTTTGGTTAAAAGTACAACCTTCTATCACAAGAATGTCTCTGCAACGACTTAACGCATCAACATGCGGCATTCGGGACCCTGATCTATGTTCAATTTCATATGAGTAGTTTAGCAAAAACATAGCCCACCTGGCTATGCGCGGGTTAATATCTTTTTTCTGCAATGTTAACGTTATACTATTACAGTCAGTAATTATTTTAAAATGTATTCCCAGTAAATAAACATGAAAACGTTTAATGGAGTTCACAATGGCTAACATCTCTAACTCGTAGCTATGATATCGAGATTCTGGATTAGTTGTTCTATGGCTATAATAAAAAATGGGGTGGAATTTATTATCTGATTGTTTTTGAAATAAAATGGAACCTTACCCGTGACTACTGGCGTCACAGTGGAGTTCTGTGGCTGCTTTCGGATCATAAATAGCTAACAGAGGTTGTGCACTTAGTTTTAATTTAATACAATCGAACGATTTTAATTGTTCTTCCGTAAATTCATACCGTACACCTTTTTTTAATAAACTATAAAGTGGTTTAGCAATAAGTGCAAAATCTGGAATAAAGCGTCGAAAGTATGATGCTAAGCCGATGAAACTATGAAGTTCTTTTAGGTTCTTCGGGACTGGATAGTTTTCGATGGCGGATACGTTTTTAGGATAAGGTTGAATACCAAACTGATTAACACAATATCCAAGATATATCACCTGAAGTTTTAAAAATTTAGTTTTATCTAAACGAATATCTAGCTGCCTATCCTTCATAACGTTTAAAACCTTAGCAAGTAATATTAAATGATCATCGATTGTCTCTGTAGCAAGCATAATATCATCGAAATAAACAATGACTTCTTTTTCCTAATAAATTCATCGAAAATGTACTGAATAAAACGACTAAAACATGACGGACCCGTAGCCAATCCAAAAGGCATTTTTAAAAATTCAAACTGACCTAACGGTGTAATAAATGACGTGTTTTTAATAGACTCTTTTGCAACACTGATATGGTAGAATCCATCTTTTAAATCTAAACATGTAAAATATTTCTTTCCTCTTAACAAATCTAAGTTGTCGTCAATTAATGGTAGCGGATACCGATCCTTTACTATATACTTGTATAATTCACGATAATCAACACATAAACGGAGTTCACCATTCTTTTTTTTCACTAAAACAATTGGACTGCTGTATTCAGATTTACTAGGTTGAATAATCTTCTTACTTTGCATATTGTCTAGAATTTTTTGGAGGCAATCTTTTTCAAAAAACGAAAGACGTCGCGGACGAAAATAAAATAATTTGTTACTTTTTAATTGAATACTCATTTCAGGATGACAGTTATTATCTACACTAGTTGTATGTTCACGGTTCAAATACGAGTCACAGTAAATCTGTTTTATTTTAGTTTTAATATCAATCGGTAAAGTGGTTTCGATATCCAGGTCAACGTCTAAATTATTTTCATTTTTATTGTCAAAGTCTACTGATAATATTTCGTCAAATGATACGTTTTCGGTCTGTTTAAACCCAATTACAAATCGTCCATCAGAAACATTCAAAATTACACGAGGGTGGGACAAAAAATTACGACCTAATAAACAGTCACTTTTAATGGTATTGCTGGGCACTACTGAAAAATTCAAATTGATTGGCGCGTCAAGTTCTATATGATTAATGTCCGCAAAAAACTGATCTACTATATTAAGTTTTGACCCATTGATACCTGCTAACTCGGATTTTGGCGGTGCAATGCCCGACACAAATGGAACAATTGTGGATTTAAGGAGACTTACAGGGCTTCCCGTATCTACAAGTGCAATTACATCAGTGGAATTATTATTAGGGAACTTAATACTAACATTTAACGTATAAGGTGGTACAATATCGAGGGGAGGCTGTTCTAGAATCGACACATTCTCACCATGGTTATTGGCTATGTAGTTAGGTTGACCTCCAGTTGTATTTGGACAATCGCGAGAAATGTGGCCTTTCGATTGACATCGATAACACGATCGAGCGTTTCCTTCACGACGTTTTGAACACGAAGTTGAAAAATGTCCAACGGAACCACAATTGAAGCACGTGACACTGGATGTATTGTTTGTCGGCTTCGACGCTGGTCGGTTAATCTCGTTCGTTGGTTGTCGATTGCGGTTATTTCCTCCAAAATTATTACCAGTTGTGCTGTATCCATTCCTCGTTCGCGATGTGTTGAACTCATAGAATCGATGGGATCTTGCATTATTAATACTATCAAATACATTAATATCAGATATAAGATCGTCTTCGTTTACATGATCACGTGCCAATAGATAATGACACAAGTCTCTTGAATATAAACCTTCAATAATCTGGTGTTTCGTTTCACGAAATGATAAATGAATATCTCGACAAAGTTTAGCTTTGTGGTGAAAGTATTCCACGATATTTTCATATTTTTGTTGTACTCGATTTGACATTATTTTAAAACGATCGACCGTACTTGACTGATTACCGATAAATGTACTAGTAAACTGATCGACAAAACTGGTCCAATTCGTAAAAGTTCGACCACTATACCAATTCCGAGCTGGTCCGATTAATTTTATACGAACAATCTTTAATTTATATCCCTCCGGCCAATAATGTAATTTAGCTGTATTTTCAAAAGAAATTAACCAAATTCGCGCATCCTCGCAAGATTCTTTACCCGAAAAATCAGTTAAAACGCTATTGTAGTCAGGCATAAAATAAGACGAAGTTTGTGCCGGGATATTATCGTTCCGTAATAGTCGTTCAATTAAAATTTTATTCTGTTCCATTAAAGTCACAAGTGCTGAGCTCAAATCGCTTTGTATAGATTGGGTATCGCAGGAGTTACCTTGTTGTCCTTGTAGCATCGGCGACCGATCTCGATAATCATGGGAATTTACCTCTTGTTGTTTTCCGTTAATTGAACCAAAAATAACTTCGTCCACTTGCTGCGACGTCATTTCACGCGTTCTTGGCGGAAAACTCACGTTTTCGTTCGATGGAGCTAAATCGAAATCAAACGTCCAACTTCCAGAGTTTACTGACATTTAAAAAAACATTTGCCAGAGAGTGAAAAAAATATGCATATATATATAAACAAATCTACATACATACACGATAAAAACTATAGTTAATTATAATTATTCAATTTATTATTATTTAAAATGAATCCCACTTCTGAAAATCTGTAGAACTGGATGGCCGATAGTTATCAATCCCATTGATAACAAACAAACGAAATATCAAACAATTAACTCTACTCATATATTTTATACTTTACATAAATCAAAATAACACTTCCAAATCGCGGAAAAGGGTCCAACCACACAGTCGGCGGACCCTACCACACTGACTTAGTTGCGACCGCGAATGTTACCTACGACCGTACTCATCATTATCGCAACGGACACGACAATACCGATAAGGTTCGTCACACACACACGCGTACACTACAATATTTTTTTTAAATTTTAAATAGGTAAGTGGACAAACCAGAAGTTTTTGGGTGGACTATTGCATTACCATTATTGCATTATCAAAAAAAACCGTTGAAATATACATTTATAGCGTATAAGAAGAAGGACTATGCAAAGGCATCTGCACCCCGGGTCTTTTCATTTCAGTCCACCACTATACAGCAGGGTCGTAAATTGCAAAGAGGCGCAGAATCGTGTTTCAAAAATGGTATTTTTATTCTACTTTCAAAACGAAATTTTTCATAATACTTTTCGAAATGTGTATGATTTTGCCTAATTTTAAACACTATGAGTGAATTCAATAATAAAATTATGAAAATAGCATAAGGGAATCCAAATTGTTCCATTAATTGTTGTTATCAACGTGTAACACTATGTCCTAATTGAATCTGTGCATTGCGTTTATTGCCGGCGATGCGTGCGCGCAAATAAAGTAATCTGACAAAAATCGGACGTATCTTAACTGGTATATTAAACGTGTGATCCGATAAAACACAACGTATTATCTCACACAATTTAAAGCATGTTTTATTTACCAACGTAACGTACTGCAGGCAAGACTAAATATTGATTCATATAATTCATATATTTCGTACCAGATAATTATTTTGTCATAAAGACTTTATATATTTATTATTCATTAAAGTAAATAGTAATATACGATTTGATTGTTATTTATTTAAGATCATATTGTCATGAAATTCATATAGTTATTGTCCAATGAGGCATTTTCGATTTTTAATGAAGTAATGATTTTTTAAGTAATATAATAATTATTAATTTTTACTTATTAAATTTTAAAATGTGTGAAGAGTGTACTTTCTTGAAATTAGCCAACTACTTTTTTCCTAACTTAAAAATTGTTTGAGAACTAACTGAAAAATTATTGACCCCCTATGCAGGATAAATTCATTGAAAATATTTATGCAATATTTATTCAGATACTTCTTGAATTGTTAAAATTGTTATTAAAATGTATTATATTTCTTAAAATCTGCATCAATAATTAGTAGATGTAAAAGTGATGAGTATTCTATACAAGATTGAAATATAAACATTTTAAATTATAATATGTTATTAAATTTATTTAATATTTGATATAATGTCTTATATTATCCACTCTCACATTTATATTGATATTTTATGTCAAGCTACAAGAATATAATGTATGAATAATGTATAATGAACTAATAATTAATTTATGAAATTTTGAAAAAATGTATGTGTTAAAAACAATTTTGCCGAATATATTAATGTAGTATGTTCATTGTGTTTATTTATTCAGCTATACAATGAAAAATATACGATTTTCATATTGCTTATTCAAGATTCCATATTTTTTTCAGATTCATTTATAACAGCTTAGGCATTTTATTGTATTGTAATAAAATATCGGTTTATACGAAAAAGACAATGAACATGGGCAACAATAATAATATTAACGTTTTCTCTCTTGTAATATTTGTTATATTATTTATTGTCCAAAATTCAAATACAAACGGTAAATATGATTTATACATAACATGTAAACTAAAATATATGATACATATAGTTCAATAAATTATTATTATTGTTATGACTCGTTATTTTGTTTCATGATTCGGTTGAAAGTAGGTTTTTCTTTGATGAAAAAGAAAACACTAATAACTAGTTCAACCCGTGTTGTTAAAAATGTTTACGTTTTACCTCATTTATAACATTTGAAACATTTATTTTCTTTAGTTGCGATCACATTTTCCTCTTGTAATCAATGATTAAATTCTAATCTTATTTTTAAATTAATTTCTAGCATTTCAATAAAATTAGTATAAGCTAACAATATAAAAAATTATTATAAAACAATTTTTTAAGTTTCAATTAAGGGAATCGAACGCAGTTATGACAAAAGCATTCATTTATGTACTTATTAATAAGTTTACCTTACAGGTAGTTTTTATTAACGACTAGTCTGAATTAACCTTGGATCATTTTTATAATCAAAAGTAGAATCTTAATTCATGGCTTAGTAAATTCAATTTTACAATGAATTTTTTTCATAAGCGCAAATAGAGGGAAGCGAGGAGGTATAGCCCCCCACCCTACCTCACAACATAATATTTTGTAAAGCCCCTCCAAAAATTGATAAATATCACTTGACAGTCAATATTGTTTTGTATTATAATATTGTTAGGAGTTTTGAATTGGTATGAAAATCTCATAGTAGTGTTTGGGACGGATTTAGACTTCAGCCTCCCAAATCTCAAACATTATTTGTGCCTATGATTTTTTTCCATATGTTACCGACGACATCTTGTGAATTGCTTAGGCATTTATTCAAAGGAACAATTACCACCATTGTTTATAGAAATTAAAAACTATACAAGTGCACATAAGTTTCTTAATGTATACTTCCCTTTTTATAATTATTTATTTTTCTGACTAATAATCAAAATTAAAAAATTAAAAACATCAAAATAAAAATAAAAATATAAAGAAAACTAATTGTTTTAATATTTTTGGCATGCTAGTATGATGAAGTACCTTGTTGATCGAGTATTCGAATATTAATAATGCATTAAAACTACGTGTTAACCTTTGTTAATTTGTCTATTATTTCGAAAATTTATAAGCTTTGTTCAGTTGTATACGGTTTTCTATTTCTACAGATGTTTCTCTTTCCCTCTAAATTACCAGCTTATCATGGTACAAAGATAGATGATTATCAAATTGATCTGAAAGTTCCATTATCCACTGGAAAATATGTCTATCGCGATCTAACAATAAGCATTCGTAGCGGTCGATCAATGACCATTTCTCTCTCAGTGACGTACGATCTTACGATCTAATAATTAACTCAACTAAAGATTCTCCTCTTTTTCGTTAACAATTATTTATTATTATATTTATAAATATATAATTATCCTACTTGATCAGTGACTAAACGAATTTCTCTATCTTTATCATTGTTATTATTGAGTACTTTAATCATTATTTTGGCATTTTACGTCTTGAATTTTACGAGTATATTTGGCAATCGAAGTATACGTAATTTTTTAAAATTTATTAGTATATTTGTTTAATAGCATGTTTTTAATAATACCGTAGCATCATCAAATACGAACAGTAACGTCATTTATGAAAAGAGGGTTTTTGCATTGGTCAAAGTCTAGTTTTTCACTCAATCTCATGTGGGTGTTCATGAAATATTTAAATCGCTAATACTTTATGTATAACTAATATAAATTGACACTTGGAAATGTTTACTATAGTCTAGAAAAAATTGAAATGACGCAAATGCTTAAAAAAATATGGTATTATATGTAATAAATCGACATTAAATTGAGTGCAATCAACTGCCATCGTTCATGAGCACCAGTCAAATACGCCTGTGTCCGAGGCCACAAACTCAATTTTGTTTTGAATTTTAAAAAATGTACAATTCATTTAAAGACATCTTTTCGACGATTGTTTATTCTGGTTTAAGAAAATATCCACAAGCATACACCAAAAACATTATTAAGTTACAATTTATCCATTCGTGAAAACTAGAAAAAAATCTGTTCAGTCGATACTTAAAGAATCATACACACATGCCGATAGACTTTATTTCATACTATGAATTATTATTCAATAATACATTTCCTTTAGTACAATGGTAATCAACAGTGTTAAAATAAAATTGTATAATTGTGTGGATATATAATTAGAATACTAATTTATAATAATAATTGTACACATTTTAATTTAGAATGCATAGGTAAGAATAATTATTACATCTTTTTGTAAAAACTAATTTACCATAATCAATAAATTTATATATAAATATTTTGGAGTATGTGTTATATATAAACACGATGCATAAAAAAATTGTAGAAAAAACTTGGGAATAAATAATCGCTAGTTATTACATTTTAATCTTTATATTTATTAGTATGTGTTGTATCAAAGGTTTTTGGTATACAATTTTTTGCTGTTGTGAATAAAATTTATAAGAATAGCTGACATAGGAACACCCTCAAATATTACCATTTTTTCTTTTGCTTTCATTAGTTACTGTGGTACAAATTATTATCATCATCCCTTAAGTGTATATTCCAACTAATTGTCCCGTACTTCATA
Source organism: Schlechtendalia chinensis (assembly GCA_019022885.1). NCBI lineage: Eukaryota > Metazoa > Arthropoda > Insecta > Hemiptera > Aphididae > Schlechtendalia > Schlechtendalia chinensis. Next base: position 56,541,320 of record CM032339.1, read on the forward strand.
TAATTTCTTTAAAAATAATATTGTGTGGGAAATTATATAATGGAATAGGAATGTTTATAGATAATACATATATAGTTTCGATATTAACCAACATATGATCATTTATCATATTATAAATGTATGTTAATTGAATCATAAATATAACAAGAGTTATTCAACAAAATTAATCTTCTTGCGGTCAATAATATATAGTAAATAATTATTAAACTAAAAGTATACGTTTTTGTGTGTTTAATTATTTTTTTATTATAATTCAATTTAAAAAATATTATTAATAATTTTAAAATCGATTCTTATTATTAAAAACATACAATATTTAATCTTTAATACTATTTATAATTTATTTTATTTCAATTATCAAATTATATATAATTGCTCAGTCGCGATTTACCTCTCATCTTTAACGGTTGTTTATAGTTTGTCAATTACATCGAAGCTATTTTTGTTTTATTATTTAATTAATTCTTTAAAAGTTATTTAATGCCGTTGCCGGCAAGCTGACCAAGGCTGCAGTCTCGGGTTCAAAACCGGGACTAGTAAAATAAAATCTATACTCGCTTCATCTCATTATTCGGATCCGGAATTCCATTTAGTCAATAAAAAGAAAAAAGACAGGTCTTCAAATGTATCTGGAAATCATAGCAATCCGATTTCACCGAATCTTCAACATATAATTGATACTTATCCTACACTTAATATTAACGACGAGTGTACTTTTACATACAACTCCTTAATTACCGACCCAAACGTTTTATCGGACAATAACAGTGCTATCAACAATGATGCATGCAACTCATTAAAATTTGGGAGCTATTCTCTAAGCAACTCTCGTTTTTTGCCTACTCACGATTTTACCCGGTTCCACACAAACAAAACCTAACATCGACCCGCACCTTAAACAGTTTAAATCCAACATCGATGGCTCACCGTTAATTATTATCGAACGAACTGATTCAAATATTTCTACCGGTCCCTGACGAAGTGGCTAAGTTCCTTAACTCTAACTTGTTTGCTATTAATAATGTTAAGCCGAATGGCCATAAAAAAATAAAAGTTATATTTCTTTCGTTTTTTCACGCCAATTTATGTCTCCGTTCACCACTCCTTGTTGAGTACAGTTTATCGGCATATATCCCTAGAACTTTAATTTTCTCACACCGTATTACCAAGCTAGATATCTCTTTTCCTGAGGAGGACTTTTGGGAAGGCAGTAAAAGCGATGTTTAGTTTAGTAGTTAATATAGTTTAGTTAGACGTTACTTCCGCATTCAGTTACGCTCATGTTGTAAATAAGCGGCCCGTTCCTATTCCACCAATTTTTTTCCCTCTCCCTCCCTATAACCTACTTCCGTTCCTGTGTCATGTTTAAACTCGTACCAGATTACCAAAAAATGTAGACGCCGCTCCTCACCCCGCTTTATTAAACACTTCAATATTCCCACACAAGATAATTTTTCATTACCAAATGGATCTCATATAAATTATGCTTCTAAAAATAATTCCAAAATCAAATTCTCCTCTCAAAATTCGGACTTTTCATGGAGCAATACCCTTTTATTTAAACTATTTGAATCTCTAATAACCTCTCCTAATATCTCCTCCCATTCCACCACTTCTCTTCAAATCATAATTGAGTCTTCTATTTTCTTTCATGTTTAGAAAAACATAACTAATTCACCCATGTTTACATAATTCACCCTAGTTAGCTAATTAATTTTTTTCCCTTCTTTTTATTAATGAATTCTTTCAATATTTTACGTTTAAGTGTTTGTTGCCTCTGCACGACTTCCTTCACTTCAACATATCTTATTCATAAATAAATGTTTTGTAGTACTTATTTCCGAAACATAGCTCCTCCCCGCTCATAAATTATTCCCCGTATTTTTCCCCATTTCAATTTATTTAGATAAGACCGCACCGATGGGTATAGTGGTGTTGCAATAGCTATGCATTCATCATTCAATGTGACACCTATTCACCTATGTAACACCTGTTACCCATTCTTTAAACAGGTTTTCCTTAACAACAATATTGACATAATTGATGTTACATTGTCTGACATTAACGGCCTTCTAGTACTTCCTTCTGATCTTGTTATATCCTTAATGACTTCAACATTTCCCCTAACATATGGAACTCCCTTTTTCAACTTGCGAACCAAAACTGTTATTTTACAGAGGACTTTAATACCCATCACACTGCTTGGGGCTCCATTCTATCATCTCGCCGAGACAATTTTATTTACAACTCTTTCATTTCTTCAAATTTATGTATTCTTAATTATTGCACAGTAACACATGTAGGCAGACTCATTTCTATCAATTCCTGTTTAGATTTATAGTTATTCTCTTCTAATTTAATCTGGCACACAGCTTGGCGTACATTTCACGACCCAAATGGCAGTTACCATTTTCCAATTATAATTTCAGTTAGTATTAACAATTCCAACAGTACATCCAATAGCAGACACACCAATCATAACTCTCTCCCTAATCTCTCTTCTTATCATAAATTCGATCTTAACAAAGTCAACTGGACACTTCTCTCAAACTATCGATTTTGCTATTCCTACTTATAATAATTCATCTTCCTCAATCAATGCGTACAATCAGTTCACTTAATTAATACTTAATGCCTCCAATCAAGCTATCACTTTTAAATATGAAAAGTTTACAAATTATCTCCCTTCTCTATCCTAGTGGAATTCTTCATGCACTTTAGCGGTTATCAATTGTAAATTTTTATTTAAACGTTTTCGTCGTTCAGGTTCCATCCAAGAGTTTCACTGTTACTAACGTATTAGCGCTTTTACTATCCGCTTTTTAAAATCTAAGAAAAGAGATGGTTGGAAAAAGTTTTGTTCTAATTTCAATCCTTCTTCGCCTTTAATTTCTCTTTGTGTTACCGCTAAGCAATTCCGTAATTGTACTCAACTAATAAACCATCACTGTAATACTGATTGCTTCGATGAATTTTTCTCCAAAGTCGCTCCTTGCTATGTTCCCACAGAATTGGAATCGACCTATAATCTGTTACCCTCTGTCTTTCCCTTTTTTTCTAACTTCATTAAATGTAATTAAATCTGCAATTTTGTCTCGTAAATCCTTTACTTCAGGTATTGATAGTATTTCTTCTTTAATGTTACAAAATCTTCTACTGAATATCTTAGATCTGATACTCTCCATATTGAATGACCTATTTAATTCATCTATCGTCCCTGAAGCTTGAACTTCATTTAAAATTATTCCAATTTCCAAAACTAATTCTTATACATCTTTGTGACCGATAGCCTTATCATCATTATGTAAAGTTTTAAAGCATATATTTAAGACCAGATTAGACTAAAGGCAGCAATCCAATTCGACTCTGTCAAACAGTCTTTTAGCTTTCAGAATGTTTTACCATTTACGTAACTCTCCCTCTCATTTCTATTCTAGCCTCTAATAAATGTCTAATTGTCTCAGATTTTCTATCTTGTTTACAAGCTCTTGTAGCTGATGCATTTAAATCGTATCCCTCCCCCCTCCATCTTAAAATAAGGAAAATCTTTTTCACTTTGGCCAAATCTAGTTTTGACATTTGGTTTTTATGTGTGCCCGGCTATTCCGGTATCCGTAGTTATGAATTCGCTGATTTATTAGCTAGATCTACCTTATCGTTACGTTATTCTTCTTCTAACCTACTTCCTTGGACCGACTTCTGTACCGTGCGTAAAATTCATTATTACAAATTACGGTCTTCCTAATGGTTAAGTGTACCGATATTTTTCTCAAGTTAGTACAGAAGCATTAATCCATATATCCCTTCTCAACTTTGGTCTTATAACCTCAATATCAACAGGACAATAATTTATTTTTCTCGTGAACGGATCGGTCACATCCTTCTTCCTTACCATGCATATAAACTATCATTAAATGTATCCCCTTTTTGCCTTCTTCATAACTCCGAAGCTATTTTCGATTTCCCTCATCTGATTTTTAGTTGTCCTTCTCTATTCACTCAACGTCAAGCCCTCTCCTTACTCATCAACTCACTCAAAATGAATTTAAACTCCCAATTAATCTTCTTGTTATATTCCGCCATCATTTCTATAATTTACTTCTTTAATCAGTGTGGCTTTATAATTTAATATAATTATATTTGTTTATAATTGTTTTTTCTATAATTGTCGAATTTAAGAATTTGTAACGTGTCGAAATTTGGAGAGGCAATCGGTAGAACTGATTATGGTGTCTTTGGGCCTAGTTGCTGTCACCCGGTCTGTACGGGTCGACTGGTCATACACCATTTAATCCCCACTGTTTTTTTTTCTTATCGTCGACTAAATGCCCCGCCGACAATAAGGTCCCTCTACTATTATAAGTTGCCGCTCTCTCGTCCAGCGTACGCCAAAGTAGAATGATATACGCTGCGACCGTTTTTTTTTTGTTTTTGATACCTACCTATTGTTTCTGTGTACTATACATATTGTTGTTATTTAATATATACATATTGTTTCAGATTCAATAATTGTTTTTTTTGCTCGCGTCGTGAGTTAGTTGTGACAAATACATACACATACGTATAAACCTAAAAATAATAATCTGAGGAAAATACGACATTTATCGCGTGTGCGCTCGCCCACCCGTCCGCCTCTCAACTCGTCCGACCGACCGGTACCGTGTTTCGCATATACGGCTATACGTATATGCGTTATCTCCATTGCACGGATAACGCGGTGGATTGTGCAGCGAACGTGTTTGTTTACAAACCAACTACCACGTGTGATTACTGTCATCCACTCGTCCGCCGACCGACTTCGTTGCGGTGACCGATCGACGAGCGAACAAAACCTATCGGCTCGTTAGTACCGACTCTCGAGGTCTAATCGACCGGTAGGTCACTGCTCAGTGTCCCCCTGGGCAGTGGGTACGAAGTGAGCCCCAGTATATACTAGGCCGAAACGTTACAAATTTTTTCTTTTGGTTCAATAAAAAGAATAATCTATGACACGGTCGCATTTTGCACCACACATATGTCACCCGTCCACTCCCCGAATCCCTATGCAAAAATCCATATAATTAACGTCGGGTTATCCGACGCTTAATTATTAACGAGGCCTGTGTCACGCGGCGACGATAATAGCCGATAGCGAACTGGCTTGGCGAAGTGTCTTTTACACCACGTTCGAGTGTGTTCGTCCGTCTTATTGTTATTTTGTTTTTCTCGCTTATAAGCAGTTTTCTTTGTATTAATAATTTTCTTTTTTTTTTTAATGTTTGATTTTAATCAATAAAATCTTGTTGTTGTCGAATAACAAACACGAACCAAGGATATCATTCGCAATTAGTTATTTTTTATTTAAATCGTGTACAAAACCGCCCGGCTACCGATAGTCCGCCAGCTTCATCTGTTATTATCTGTTATTATCTACCATGACATCTATATATATATATATATATATATATATATATATATATATATATATATATATATATGATTGCTATAAACAATATGAAGTGCCTATAATATAATTTTTGCGATCGGTATTTTTCGTTTTCCAGTTATTTAAAATAGTTATTTTTAATGAATAAATAATTTTATAAATCTGTGTTTATTTGATTATCTGTTCATTAATTCTAATTTTGAAGGATACATTGGTTAGAATAAAATAATTAAAAATGGTGGTTTTTGTTGCTTTAATATGACATTATAAGGACAAATAGTATATTATAAATGTTGGTCTATTAGAATCATGGAAATGTGGACAGTTATTTCCATACATTTTGTATTTATGGTTTTTTAATGCAGTTTAAAGATAAATAAAATGTCAAACGAATGTTTAATATTGAAAGACACTAATTACTACAAATTATATTCAATAATAATAATAGCTTTAACTTGATATCATATATGGGTTATTAATTGGGATATTAATTTATGAGTTGAAGTTCATGTAATTCTAGTCAAATATTTGTTTTATGTATAGTAATATTTATAATTATTATAACAAATCACAATTTAGATGAAATTTCAAAAGCTGGAATGATGGATAGTTAGTATAACCGTACAGTTATTTGTTAATTTTTATATGTAGAAAGTAATATATTTACATTAGTGATATCATACTGAAAACATATAAAATATATATATATATATATTTACAATTGATTTATTTATAAATATTCGAATCAAAACTTTAACATACTTGTAAGGATATAATATTTTTATGTTTAAATTATTCTATAATTATTGTTGTTAAGTAAACTTCGACAAAACAAAAGCATTTAAACATGCATACTTCACATGTGAGTACATTATAATTGATTTTTGAACATTTATTATACACATCAGTTGATTTGTTGATATGAAAATAAGCTAGGGCTTTTAATCATTTAAAATATAATTTAGTGATTTCCTTTCTTAATTACAATATAGGTATAATCATTACGTTTGTTTGGATATATCTTTGTATATATACGTACATCCCTATAAAATGATGTACATTGGAAAATATGATTATTTAAATTAGTATTTACGTTATGTGTATCTGTAATTTTGATATGACAAGGGAAAAATTAGAGAAATAAATTTCCGAATTGGTGTGAAAATTTAGAAGTAACTGTTAACAAAATCATGTCTACGTATTAAAATATTTTACCAGATTGATAAACACAATGTGTGTAAATATTAATTATCTCAACATAAAAAATTCATTATAAGGCATTATTATTATGCATCACATAAATATATATTGTTATAATTACACTATTATTGATTATAATATTAGATATAGATTTTAAGCACTATATGTTTGTATTACCCGTGTGGTCTCGGGTTAGAATAGGATCACGGGCTGTTCCCCTAGTCGTAAAAGGCGATTAATAGGAACACCAAAAGTCTCCCGGGATAAAGAGACCCCTCTCCAAAGCCAATGGCTTTCGAGGCAGATGAGCTGCGTAGAGTAGGGCACTCTTTTGCCCTTGAGTTGGGAAACCTGCTCTAAAGGCGGAGGAACCACGGAAGTGGTCAATGGCATAATGATGTAGAAGGCAGAGGACAACTACATTAAAGATCCTACGGGATAGTCCTAGTAAAATCATTCATGGCAATGCTCATAGCTAAATTAAATTCCGGAGTATATCCTGCATTCGGTTCTCCGGGGAGGACAGTTATGAGTGCGGACAAGAATGATGCGTCAACCGGTTTTAAACAACCCTTAAAAATAGATACCTGGAATATTAGAACAATGGCGCAAGCAGGCAAAATAGATAATGCTATCTAGGAAATGAAGAGGATGAAGATAGAAATTATGGGTATAAGCGAGATGAGATGGCCTGGATCAGGGGATATAGAATATTCTATTCAGGCTCAATAGGAGGAAAATTTGAACATGGAGTTGGGGTTATAACATCGAAGAATGTTAATATAAGATAGAGTATTATTTCTGCAGGTACAATCAAACCAGGTCAATATGAATATTATACAAATATATACCCCAACAGCAGACAAAAATGAGAAAGAAGTGGAGCTACTTTATCAGAATATCCAAGAGATTTTTTGTCGTCTTCCTAAAAACAATCTTAATATTATAATGGGTAATTTCAATGCCAAACTAAGGGAAGGAGTAAATACATCTTTCGTCGGCCCTCATGGACTTGGAGAAAGAAATGAAAGAGGTGATCGGCTAGAAATGTTTGCGGAAGAAAATGAAATTGTAGTGCTTAATACATTTTTTCGACTTCCACCAAGAAGACTTTACACATGGAAATCGCCAGCAGATAAACTAGAACAAATTATCCGCAACCAAATAGATTTTATGATGGTGAATAGAAGATTCAGAAATAGCATCACTTCAGTAAAAACTTACCCAAGTGCGGACATTATGTCGGATCACACACCCTTTGTGGGTTTCATAAAATTAAGACTTAAGAAGATAAAAAGAAAGACGAAGACATTTTTCAAAATGACACTTTTAAAAGATCCTTCGGTAAAACAGAAAGTGGGAGTAAAAATTAATGAACAAATCAATCAGTTAAAACAGAGTAACAGTTTTCAAGAAGATGTTACTCAGTTTGGAGAAATGGTTCAGAACATAAAGAAAGAATTTTTAAAATCAAATAGAGAAAAAAAGAAACCTTGGATGACAGACGAAATTTTGGACCTAATGGAAGAAAGAAGAAAACACAAAAAAAATAATTCGGAATATAATAGATTTAATATCTTCATAAGAAGAAAAATTAGAGAAGCCAAGAAAAGAGAAGCTATAGAGAGATGTGCAGAGATAGAGATATTTCAAAGCAGGTATCATAGTTTTAATGTTTACAGAAAAATAAAAGAAATAACAGGAACATTCAAAAAACGACATCAGAAAAAACTTATTGGCGATGATGGTATGGTTATTATTGAACATCAATAAATTAAAGATAAGTGGAAAGAATACTTGGTAAAGTTGTTCTATGACAAAAGACCAAGTGAATATTGTTGTTTTGAGAACCAGATAATAACAGGTCCAAAGATATTGACCACTGAAGTTGAGACAGCAATAAAAAATATGAAAAATGGTAAAGCCGCGGGACCTGACAATGTGGAAGCCGAATTCTTGAAACTGATGAATTTTTTTTTTATTTAAAAGGAAGTTTTGCAAAAATCACATTCAACTTCAACGATTACAATATTATTAAACTTAGATTAAATGTACTATAATTATGCTATGCTATTAATCCTAATTAAACTATTTAACAATATGATAGAAAATATAAAAGTAACAATTTAAAGAAAACAGAATTGAATTAATAAACAAATCAAAGGTACAGGGTTTACACAAAAAAACCAGATGCCGATAAAAATCCTGACAATTAAGAACACTACTCGTGGAATGGGAGACGCTAAAATACTCACAATATCCAAATGAATTCCAAGGGAAACTTATGATTCCAATTGCGCTAGCAATGGGGAAACTGATGAATGAAGAAGGAATAAAATGGATTACAAACATTTTCAATAACATCTATGATACAGGAAAAATACCAAAATAATGGCTAAAATCAGAATTCATTGCATTACCCAAAAAGATAGGATCAAAGAAATGTGAGGAATATCGCACCATGAGTCTCATAAGTCATATACAAAAGTTATTTCTAAAGGTTATCCATAAAAGAATTGAAGACCTCCCGTGGAGATCGGTGTATGTTACAAAAATGAAATTTTTCAGGGGAAACAAATAACTGTATATAGACCATTGAAGTCGGTGTATGTGCATGTTTAGTACATGGTTTTTTTCATTTACACTGGTATTATGTTATCTCATAAACATTTACGGTAGTATAACAAAAGTACGCTAGAGATCGGTGTATGAGACAAAAGAAATTAATTTATTTTGGTTTTAAATAATAGTTATTATAATAGTAATTACAACAAAAATTAATATATAATAATATGATAATTAAATTTGCGTGTTTTGATTGTTGGCACATAGTTTTGTGTAGAATTCGCGATACTTCGGTTCCAAATAGTCTAACATCTTTAGTAGGTCTTTTGCTTTTTTTTCGTCAATGATGCGGCCAGTCTTCACTTTTGGTAATACTTCAGCGATATTCATTAAGTATTTTCCACGTTTGGAAACTTTTACTTCTTCCCAGTTCTATATGTCACCGTATGTGCGCTTGGTTAAAACACAACCTTTAAGCAGCGACTGCATTGTAACCTTTATTACAGTTAAATTACTTACATCCATTTTTGTAGTATTCAGAAATCGATTTGCCATTAGGTTGAAATCGACAAAATCTCTATCTTCAATGTTGACAACTTCGAATGGATTGTTCAATTTCGATGTTTTAATCATCTATTTTATTTCTGAGGGAACCATGGAAGCTACCCTCTTTTTCCTTTTTTCTATCATAGCGAAATCTTGATCACAGGGCATAAAGCTATGCCCAGAGACCAAAAATAAACACTCAATACTTTCAAACCAGCCAGTAGCTACAAGATTGAACATAGCAAAAATCAACATTTTGTTTTTCTTTTGTCCAGCGCAGTTGTCACAACACATTTGAATCTTTTTCTTTGTTGTTATTCGAGACGTGACCACTTTTAAAAAACTCGAACAAATTTCATTGGCTCCACGACTAGCGACACCTTCATGTTAGACACACATATAGCTTTTTCTTGTATCACCGACGTGTAAACACATATTGTACACTGAAAGTTGTCGGCTATAATACATCTGGCTGTGCGTTAATGTAAGTACAAACAGAACCTTTTCTAAATCCATACAAAGTACTAACATATCGCTAGTCGGCTCTTGAGCGTCTTTCATATTATTATATATCATGGTTTTCGCAGATGTAATTCTTTATCTTTAATAGCATTTAAACCAACAATCGTTTTATCCTTTCCTATCATGTGCAATCGGTCGCACGTCATACAAGTATCTTTTCGCGGTCGCCGGAAAGATAAGGTTGGAAAATACTTTAGAAACGTACGGCGATAAAATTGTAATGAAACATTTGAATCAGTGTTCTGAATTTTGTATGCCCTATACAATCTCGATATATTAAGATCTGGGCTGAGAAATTTTTTATTGTTTTTATTACGAGTTTAATGTTAAATTCTCTTGGGAATTGTATCACGTGTAATATAACAAAGTTTCGCGTTTCTTCTTGGTATTTTATTTTATGTGCATGCGAATTCGGATTCTTTCCGATCTTACTTATAAAAGATATCTCACCCTTCTTTATGTACTCAATTAAATTCTGTAACCGACTATTCGATAAGGAGAATAAACGCAGAAATGACATTTTACAAACCTGTAGCAATTCCTCTTCGTCCGGCACTGTGTATCTGACTGAACATTGTCTACGACTACTATCAGGAACTTCGTTTTTTTCCTTTCTACGCCGCTTAATACCGATCAGTGTAATTCTGCTTAGTAAATAATCAGCTTGTTGTTTATAATGCAAAGACGCAAATTTTTTACGAGTCATAATGATACGATTCACATGTAATTTTTTACATTCGATGAGGCTATAGACGGGATAGAGGAAGGTATACAACTAAATGGAACCAGAATTAACAACATTAGGTATGCGGATGACACCATAATTCTAGCCGACAATATTGTTGGATTGCAAACCTTAATGAACCACATAGCACAGCACAGTCATCAGTTTAGACTCAACATAAATGTACACAAAACAAAACAAATGGTCTTTAGCAAGAACATTAAAACTGAAGCTTATCTGTATGTCAATCAAACCAGAATAGAAAGAATGAAACAATATTGCTACTTAGGCACCATGACAAATGAAAAATGGTACAACACTTACGAAATAAAGTGTCGTATAGGTAAAGCAAGGACAACATTTAATAAAATAAGAGTATTTTTCAAAAGTCATAACTTATTTCTTAAGACAAAAATGAGACACATAAGATGTTATGTGTTCTCTATTCTACTCTATGGTGTGGAATCCTAGATATTGAATGATGCCATTACAAAGAAGATAGAAGCATTTGAGTTATGGTTATAAAGAAGAATACTGAAAATACCGTGAACTGCCCGAATTACAAATGCCGAAGTTCTTAGGAGAATGAAAAAGGACACTGAGCTAGCAAACACCATAAAAATAAGAAAGCTCCAACACCTAGAAGAAGAAAATCATGATTGCATAATCTAAGGAAATGGTTTGGAAAGAGCTCATCAGAGTTGTTTCGAATCGCCACCAACAGAGAGAGCATTGCTGGAATGGTCGCCAACATTCGGAATAATGTCTAAATATTATTACAGCCTCATTATATTTACTCAATTTCTTTCATTTCATTTCTAACTATCTATGTGTTAAAACAAATTGGACTTTATTATTATCAATATATTTACATGCACTCTCAAATGCAACCGACGCCAGAGTTACACAGAGTGGTCTGTGCTTCTCTGATAGCTCGGACACAATAACACAATGTAGCCACCTAGGCTATAATCTACAAGAAAACAATTTAATTAACAATTGGCTTTTCTGTCAGATAATTCGTCCACGAATGCCTTCTTAGTAAAGCTTGAACTCCTTCAACCTCGTGGATTTAGTTATAGTCCTTTTAGCGCCAGTAGTTATTCCCTTCTTTTGTTCACTCTTCGACTGTTTATCCTGTTCATTTAGTTCCCTTTTCTCTACTTGGTCCACATCGGTCTGGATCTTATACGATTTTAACTGAGTAACATGAGCCATCGTGGCATATTGCTTGTTTTCATCTGCTGCCAATTGCACTACTCTATACACGTCTCCAGGCAACAAATCCTTTATGACTAGGGGTCCTCTATACCACTTTTGAAACTTTGTCGACTCTCCGGTATTCACTGGTGGAGAAGTCATAACCACTATTTCTCCCGACATGTAATGAATATTGTCATGTCGATCAGTCATATTTTTTCTTGATCATCATTTGCTTTTGTAATATTCAACAAATTCAGCCACTTTTCTCGTTCTTCCTGAGAAACGTGTTCGTTCACATACAGAAAATCCTTCTCTGTAAGCGCCGTTAGTTCTGTGTTCTCATTCAACTCCACCACTTGAACAGTTGAATCGATTAGATCGTTATGTGTTCCTTCAGAAGTAGTCATAATTTCTTTCGATATGTGTTTGATAATGAAATTCCATTCCTGTTTGTAATACATCAGGTTTGATAGATCCACCCACTATGAAGTCCGTTCTCTGTGATCTGTCTGGTACTTTACGTATTGTTATAGGTCCTGCTTCTTCTCCATCCACTGTAATAAGTGCTTCAGCTCTACCTATGGTGGTGGTTGTGGGAATAGTAATATATTCATTACCATACAGGGGCTACTTATTGACTATCACTTCTAATCCAACTTCCCTTGCAACAGCTTCCTTGATTAATAAATATCGTGATCCCGTGACTATCAACACTGAGATCGTTTTTCCCAAAATCATTCCTTCCTTAATATATGGGTTGTACATAGAGCTTACAGCTTGGTCATTATTAGTCACATTGGTTTCCACCACCTCTGTTAGTTTTAGGCAGGTCCTGAGAACATGTTCTTTTTGATTTCATTCGTAGCACACGAGATCTTCTTGTTGCTTCTGACAGTCTCTTCCAATGTGCCCAATCTTGTGACAATACCAACACTTATCTAGCATAACATCACGTGCAGTGCTTCTATCAGCCGGTCTATCGTTGTTCCTCTTCTGTGGAATCACATACGTTTCAGCTGTATTTTGAGTGACTTCGCGTCTTCTTTGTGCGTTGTTTCTTGTATCTGTTGGGTAATACATGGGTATTCTATGCAAATTGTTGTTCTATATTACGTCTGTTCCTCACCATATCGCTTCGTAGTGCATTAATTCTCGACCAACCAGATAAATCGCTAATTAATTTAATTTCATCTCTGTGTTGTCATCCCAGTGCGAACATTGCTAAATCTTTGGAGTATATGCCTTGAATAACATGATCTTTAACTTATTCAAAGAACAATGACAGATCTCGAGACAATTTTGTTTTCTCCTGATAATAATTCATCACGTGTTCATCTCGTCCTTGGACACGACGTTGTAGTGCACTCCACTTATCAGACATACGTAACTCACGTACGAACGTTGAGCGGAACAGCTTTTCAAATTCCTCCCAGCAATTAAAGTGGCGTCCAGTGAGCCAATTCTTTGCGGCACCTGTGACATTTGCACTAATATACTACAAACTCACATTAAACGTCACATGTTTAATCTAATTAAAGCAGTAACCGATCTGATCCACGCGTCTGCTTTGTGAGGATCCTCTCGTCCAGTGAACGTTTTTACTGACTTGTCGAAGTCCAGTAACACTCTGTATTCCGTCCTTACCATCCACGATTCTGTTTCCGATGGAGTTACTCGCGTTTCGTTTTCTCCAAGGCCTTCACCTTGTCCGTTAAGACACGTACTGTCTCAAACAACTCAATATGTGTCGGTGTACGACATTCCACGTCAACACCACTATTCGACATTTTAATATCACTATTACGATTGCTGCTATCACTCCGATCACGGAAGAATAAGATTGTAATTCATTTGTTTCGTTACTCACTTCAGATCAATTACGCTCGGTCGCAAAAAAAAGCACGCGTTCGTTTTGAAAAAAATTCTTCGTTTTACTCACTTTGATCACCAGTACGCAGGCACTTGCGGATACTTTTCTTTTTTTGCGAATATCCACTTCTGATTTGTTAAAAATATTGGACTTTATTTTTATTATTATATCTACATGCACTCTCAAACGCAACTGACGCCAGAGTCACAAAGTGGTCTGTGCTTCTCTAATAGTTCGGACATATCTTGACCTTGACTGTAGTCTACAAGAAAATAATTTAATTAACACATGGTTATCAGATTATACATATTTTTTAAATTAATTCAATTATATATATATTTTATACATATCATTTGCTTTTTACCAAGGTGATAAATTACTCCACTACGTAATGATTTCAGAAAAACATATTTTAAGATAAATAAATAATAATTGATTCCTTCATTTAGTATATGAATATAAAACCAGAAACAAAGGTAATATATTATTAATCATAACATAAGCCATATCGTATTAAAACTACCTTTATTTACATAAAGTAATAAATAATATAGTAGTGAGAATAAAAGAAAAAACAAATAAAAAGTAAAAAGGATATTAAAAAAAAAAAATCAAATTTCAAAAATTAAGAAATAAAAGAATTCACGAATATAAATAAAATAAACATTATAAGAAAATACTCATAAATAAAAAAAAATTAAGTAATAATGAGATAAGTTTCATGTTTTTCAAGTTCTATATTTTATTAATTAATATAACGAATAATATCAATATCTCAATACATAGAAATATCAGTGCTAAAGATGAAATATTTTAGATATCTTACGTGGATATTTGGAACATCTCTATAATTCAGTTATGTCGAGTAAGTAAATTTATAGTTATTTAATCTTCATGGCTTAATATTATCCCTTATTGATATGAGATAATTAAATACAAAAATAATGATTTTCAAAGAAAAATGATCAATTTTTAGTTTATAGTGATGACATGCTTCAAAATCCAATTGACTGGTGTGTGAATAACATATCAAGTTCGTTATGATTTTTAGTACATAAATTACCTTTATTTTAGATAAAATATTTCAATGACAGTTTTAGTTGTTTTATTTTAGTGAGACGACTTATGTACCTCTCTCCTTCACCCCCCCCCCACACTCCACCACTTCATAAACAAAAATTAAACTTTACAATAATAGAATTTAAAAACATGTATATATATATATATATAATAATATTCGATAATAATAATAAATAATAATAATGTTCGAAAAGTAAATAATATAAAAAGTAATAGATAAAAAACAGAGCATTTTAAAATTTGGTATTGCCGAATTCGACTTTTTAAGTATGTATAATCTTAAAAAGGACTTTTTAAAAATGCCTAATCCTAGAACTATTAATTAAATAAAACTAAATTAAACTATTACGATTTGTACGTTAAATTTATACTCCTATCTTTTTGACTAACATATATGTTTATAATATTATCGTAAAATGATTCAGTTTCTTTAAGTTTATGATTTAAGGACTTTTCAATTGAGTATTGCAAGAGAACTTAAACTAAGTTGTGAAATACTATTTTGGGATCAGGTTTTAATTCTTTTAAAGCAAGAGAAACTTATTTTATTGAATACACTTGTTGATGGTATGGTTAAAATAAGAATAAATAATTTATAAACTTCAAGTAAAATGTATTTCAGTGCATAAATAATATCATGAAATATATTAAATCAAGTTGATTTCAAATTATTTAAAGCATATTCTGGAAATTTACATTAAATTTATTAAAGAATATTCTTTAAATTTAGTTAGATCAACTAACTGTAATAAAATTTTTTTATTTGTATCTTGAAATCTGGTATTTAATAGCATTATATTATAATTAATTAGTTCATAAAATATTTTTAAATTTGATTGATAGTTAGATTCATTTCTTGTAGCTCTTGGAGGTTATGTAAAATTAACCGCTTGATTAAATAATTTTAAAAAATCACACTCACTTATTTTTTATTTATAAAATCACATGCTATATTTTTTTTTTTTTTTTGAGTAAAATTTTACATCAAATGATTCATTTTGGAGTATGATAATTAGATTGTCAGTACATATGAATATATTACTAAATATCAGTGCTAAAATAGTAAATTAAAATGTTTTGAAATTTATTAAATGAGCAATACACCACAAATAGATTCAGACGACGATTTTGGATCATTGCTAATAAAATCAAAAACATTTATAAACCCAGACCACTCATCAACTACTGTATGTAAAATTTTTGACTGTAAGGACCATATAGTTTAAACGAATTAAGGAATTCATTTTCCTACAATATTATATAAAACATTAGTACTTTAGGTGGAATTGTGATAAATAAGCCGCGATACTAGTTTGATTAGCAAAAATTATATCACATTTAGCATTTTCACTACAACCATATTACAATATCAAATTTAATCTATGAGCGAGGCAGTTTGTAAATAAAGCATTAGGTGCAAGTTCTTTAACTCTAGTCTGTAAACATATTATATGCCCAAACAATACACACGCCCCATTACAACATTAGCCAAATAACTTATTTTCTATATCAAACTCGTGTAAAAAAGAATAAACCAAATTAAATAAACCTTGAGTTATACGGTTTTCACTAACATGAATAAATTTTTCTTTCAGCGAAAAATTGCAGCAATCTTCTTTCTCTTTTACCGCGGAATGCTACGCTATCATAAGCGCTCTCCAGCATATTTCATCAACAAACTTTTGTAATATCTTAATTGCTTCTGACTCTCAATCCTGTCTTTTAGCTTTATTATCCAATCCTTTTAATTCCTCTATCTCCCCACTGGTTTTAATAACAAAATCTTTAGTGTATCAGCTACACTTGTCCAACAAAACTGTCAAATTTCTATGGATTCCAAGTCATGTGGGTATCGTGGGTAACGAGATGGCAGACCGTCTAGCCTTTTCCACTAAATTCACCATCAACCTTTCCGTTTTCAAAACCCCGTTCTCTGATATTCTACACATTCACAGAAAGACTATTTGGAATGCCTGGCAGTCAAAATGGTCGTCGTTACCTCATCGATATGCCTCATGGCACAGAAATGTTTCACCTCAGATTCCTTCGCGGCCGTAGTTTATTGGTCTTCCCCTACCTAGGAACCTAATTGTTGCTCACTGTAGATTACGCCTTGGTCACAATTGACTACCAAACTTCGCCTTTCGCCTGGCTCTTAATTCTTCTCCGTACTGTAAGTTACATTTAAATGAAGCCATCTGTGACCTTCAACATATTCTCTTTCACTGTCCATCCCTATCTCTCAACAGAAATCTTCTTCTTTCCCGCCTCTATTCCCTTGGATATTCCTCTCCGGACGTCTTTCTCCTTCTTAACTCCCGTTCCCCTTTAGTAATTTTTGCAACAATCTCCTTCATCCTTAAAGCTAGCTTCCTTATCTAAACCATTACTTTTCTACAATTTACATTCTTTCACCTTTTTTGTTTTGTTTTTCTTCTTTTGTTTTTGTTTTTGTTTTTTTCTCTTCTCACTTTAAACATAATTTTAATTTATACATATAATATAATGTATAGATAATATAATGTATTTAATAATAATATAAATAATTGTTGTGCTGTAATATTTATAATAAAAGCAATAAAAAAAAAAAAATCATCAATTTGAATAGAATACAATTTACATTGCCTAAATTCATTTTTCATTTGAGTTATTAATAATTTATAAATACACAAAATTAAATCATTTTGTATGGACATGGATAAACCTGAATATGTGTTTTCGTCATCATGGCCACGAAATGCCAACTCTGGTTTTCCCAAAAAAAAATCCAAACCGATTAAATGCTCCATAAATCAACTACTCAATCCCACGTATTCATTATAATTTTTTTAAACAAACTACTATGCTCATTAAGAAGCCACCACACTAAAATTAAAACGTATTCAACGCTACAGAGATGGCGTTGATAACTGTAACTCGGCGGCGGCAGTTCGTAAGTTAGTTTTTCATTTTTGTGAAAACATATATCCGTAAATTTCGATATGCATATAGCATATGCATCGGTCGGATGATTTTACAAAATGTCGATTCTACTATAGCAGTTGAAAATTATCTAAAACCAAAAATTTAAATAATTTATAGTTCATTTTTTAATCAGTATTTCAAGAACTCGCCTGGTAGATGCAAAGTAGATACATAATCGAATTCATTAATTTTTCAAACATTAAAATCGTACTTAATAACACCCACAAAACATGGAAGTGCGGAAGGTCTATAATACATGTATAAATATGAGTGTTGCGGTCCCATAACATTATCTACTAAAGTAAAACTAATTTTTTTCTAGGTTTTTGAATCCTAAATGATTATAAATATGTTATTTAGATGATTTATGTATTTGTATACTCCTAGATAAATTTTTTAAATCCCAACAGTATTCTAAACAGACTTATTTTGGGGTGTATTAAGTTGGCCCCCACCCTAAATTTTTTAAACATTTTCTCCACCAAATATTTGCGCACACCTAGCACAACCTAGCGCAACCACTATTATATCTAGCGCAGGCTTGATTAAGCTAGTACAGCTATTTTAAATCGGAGGTCAACTTAACGCTAGCCCCCCATATTGGAAAATCAATTTTTTTTAATGTGATCCCATCAATAACACCTAGCGCAACCTAGTGCACCCATTTTTACACCTAGCGCAACCTAGCGCACCTATTTTTACACCTAGCGCAGTTTTGGTTTAGCTAGCACAGTCAATCCAAATTTGGGGGGGGGGGGCAGCCCCCTATATTGGAAAATCAAATCTTTAACTTTTTTTTAATTGGATTTCATCAACATAACCTAGAACAGTCATGGTCTGATATAAGGGGGGCTATGTACTCTTTGTGAGGCCCTTTTACACAAAACAATTTTTTTTTTAATTCACATTTAATAACTTGTATTTAAAATTAATTTAAAATATATATTTGTGTATTGTAGTATGGTAACAATAAACAAAACATTACTTTATTATCTAGTCAACGACCATAAAATAATTAAGTTGGTACATCATTCTAATTTTAATATTAATTTTTAATTAAGTCAATGTTTACAATTTTTTTTTGGGTTATATTTCCCACCTAATCTAGTATAGTCATGGTATTAGTTCAACATAATCAATCCAAAATTTAAATATTCACAGCATTATGCGTAATTACGCATTGACAGGTGCGAATTATTAGTTATAAATTAATATTATTATTATTATTATTATAATTGGCTATAAGTTTATCGGATACATTATACAAAAATAGTATAATATTCATTATCTTAATTAGGATTGGTATTTTGTGTCATTATCTACACTCGGTTTTGTCGTGTCGCGAATGCCGATTTGTACACCGCGCTGTCTCATTCTTCAATTATAAAATAAATTCAACAATAAAACAGTTATAATATAAAAAATTTAAATATACCACATTATAATATTAAAAACTGTAATATGAATAATATATGTATATATATATATATTGCGTACGTGCATAACTCTGCTTAACTGTTCACGGCAATATGAGCAGTATTTTCGCATCAATTGATTCATTAAATATTACCAGCAGTTTTTTAGGTAAACTAAAATATTAGTGACTATTTATTTATTCTTAAAAAGGTATCGAGTGTTATGTTTTATGTTATAATATGTGGTTTTCAATTTACTTTATTTTAGAAAATTCGATATGAAGCAATAATTATTGTGAATAATCGATTATGGGATGACAAATAACTTATAAACTTAAAAATACGATTTTATTAAATCAATTTTTACTATACAAAATAATGAATTGCCGAAAGTTAGTTATTATTTATTAACCACATATAATATATGAATATAATAAGTAAATAAAATTAAAGTTATACAAAATATAAAAAAAAGATACTAATTAAAATAATTAATAATTATTATTATTTAACAACTAAAACATAAGTAAATTATAATAAGAGTATTTTATAAATTTAAATTATGTATATATACATACATATGCATATAATTATTATTTCTATTATTTGTATATATCATTTTATAAATTATTATTTAAGCCTGTAATAATAAATTTGTATTATTCTTTAGAATATATCACAGCACACACATCCACCATTTTGTTAACAGTACATAGACTTTTACTATCCTCGAGGTCGTTGTAAGGCTCTCATTTGCCATTATGACGTCTACAAAATGCTAAAAAGTTCCCGGTTATACTTCCACTATTTATGTATGCCACAGCTCCTCTTAATAAATATATAATGTCATTTAATTTTAGTTTATTAGGAATATCAATTAAATTGCATGAAATTATAGTTGTTTTGTTATTTGGTAATAGAAACTCGACAAAAATTAATTCACCTAAAGTCATAATTTTTTGCGTATGCGACAAACACAATCTATTCGTATTGTCATTACGATACCTACATTTTATTTGTGATGTCTTACATATTTTTTGTAGTAAACTTTCTTCTATATCCTTTGGTGAGGCCAATTAAACATTTTTTGGCGATTGTTGCGCCGCCGCCGTGACGGCTGATTAGGCGAAGGCGTACGCGGCAATCATGCGTTTATATTTATTGTAATTACGTAAATTAACAACACCCGTATTTATACGGACTCGTTTTCGCGAACATTCTAATCGGTTCTTCGTAAAGTTACGTATCTCCGACCCTCCGCCGCCGTCCGTTTTTCTGAGCGCATGCCGTCGTCGTAACCGCGCGACATATATTGTTACTTTTGATACATTTATTTGTTATAGTTTTTTATCGTATGCGCTAATCGCCATTAATATATTGTAAAGGGTTATTTTGTAATCGATTTGTTGTCGTAGAACTACCGTCGCGTCGCGTATGTTTGTTTTTGAGTTGTGCGAAAAGTGTCGACGTCGTCGCGTAATATTTTTCGAATAATTAAATTTTTATTGTTCAAATCTTATTAGCTCTAATAACTAATCCTTTTTTCATTTCGACTCTAATAGCTGATAATAGTTTGTATTGTGTTTTATTATATCAAATTAAATTTGTTAAATATATTTAGTTTAGGTTGCGGCAAGCTATCTGCACTATTTATTATTACCGTGAGTTATTTACATTTATTTTGTTGTTTAATAACACGCAACACTTGTTAAGTTGTGTCCGGGCGCGCATAATATAGCTTTATGCTCCCGGCCCGATCATCCTTAATAGAGTTTAATTCTACTTCAACATAAAATAAATTATTTTCCTGAAGTTTATGTGCATGATCAATACCTGAAATTTTAATGTAGTAATTTATATTACAACAGATAGTTATAGTACAGATATAGAATTGTTTATTGATATTTTTCTTAATTAACATATTCGGTATTTACATTGAAAAATTTCTGTTCCAGATTTAAAATATTGTCCCCCAAATATTTTTGTACATTTCAGAAATTGTATAATGTATTCGATAAACTTATAGCTAATAATAATAAAAATAATAATATTAATTTATAACTAATAATTCGCACCTCGTTAAAAAAAATTGATTTTCCAATATGGAGGGGCTAGCGTTAAGTTGATCCCCGATTTAAAATAGCTGTACTAGCTTAACCAAGCCTGCGCTAGGTATAATAGTGGTTGCGCTTGGTTGCGCTAGGTGTGCGCAAATATTTGGTTAAGAAAAAGTTTAAAAATTTAGGGTGGGGGCCAACTTAACGCACCTTTTATTTTGACCTATTAACAAACACGGCAAACAAAATTGTGTTTGTATATAATGACTTCCACATAATCAAGAATGTTGTTGATATATATTTGGATCAAATGACATACAAAATTACTTACTTAGTTTTTTGACAGGAACCAAAACTGATAAAATCAGAATAGGCCTACCTACTTTTAGTAAATCATTTTTACTACCAGACTTCCAACGTCGAAACAGCGTTTCCAACAACATGATAACTACGTTGGTCCCTGGATTTATAATTCTGATTTCCGACAAATAAATTTTATCAGTAACCAGTGTAAATGTTGAATAAAAAGCACAGCAGTACGCGTAAACAAATTTAAACGAACCAACACAAACGACGATTCGAACTAATTCGAAATATAAATTAATATTACAACGGTTTCTGTTTGAATCAATTTAACCACCTTGCAATCTTAGTACCGATATTTTGTATTAGGCGCTGTGACAATAATAACTAAGTGTTTTGTCGTTGAATGCGGCTTTAGGCTGACCATAATACCATCATAGACGTAAATTGGGGTGGGGGAGGGGGGTAGCTTAGGAAGGCTTAATCCTCCCTGAGCCATCTTAAGCCCAACCTATGATATTTGAATTCAAGTTTTCAATAATTATGTTATATTAGTTTTACATATTATATTAGTACATTAAATTTGTTAATTCGTTGGTTACCTTAATTTATCTAAAAAATTAAAAATGTGTATCAGTGACTACACATGGTGGTAATGTTAAGTGTTTTTGTCATTTTGCATGAATATTCAAATGAATCGGCCACACTCTATGGTTGATATACTGATATCAAGAATATTATTATTCATATTACCATATTTAAAAATAGATTTTCGAAGGTAATTTTCCCTAATGTAGAGACGTGATTTTTCAATGTTGGAAGAAATGCGGTATGTGAACTAAAAATTCGTTTAATTTCACTGAAGCGTGCCTCTGTGGGTGCAAAATAAATGTTTTGTGGGACTACGTATTTTAATTATTGTGTATTCGTGACTAGTGCAAAGTGATGATTTATGTACTTAAAAATGATAAATCGTCTAAAATAATTATTATGTTTAAATTATTTAATTTTGAAAATTCAAAAAAGCTATAATTATTATTTAGAATTTTTTAATGCTTTATTAATTTATTTATGAAAATACAATACTTATAAGTTAATATGTAATAATAATACACAATATGTAATTGTTTTACGTTCGGACATTAATAAAATTATATGCACAAAGAGTGAGGGTGTCATCTTCACCATCTATTTTTACTCTAAACCCTGTTGAGCTCATCCCTATGTATTTTTATACTCCGTTTACATCTATGAGTAGCACATCATTTTTTAGTACACAGAGGCGATATAAAACGAGCTTCACGATGGTCATTGCTCATGTACAATTCTACTTATTTAACAGTCACGTGCATTCGGGTACATATGTGTGTGTGTGTAATTTAAGTACAAGTACAAATTCAGAGGCGACGTTAGACAGTGCCTCTTTGATGCCATCGAAATATTGCCGCCGTCTGAAATACCAGCATTTGTTTACGTAATAATTATTTCGTGCATTGCATATCGGTTTATTGCTATTTTTGGTAATAAACACGGAATGATATACAATTTAATAAATGATAATTCATATTATTAAACATCATAGAGAAGAATTTTTTTTCAAATAAAATCATAAATACTTTAAAAACTATTAGCAAGATATGTGTTATCGGCGAGTCAAGAAGTATACTTTTTGAGTACTACTTTTTTACTATAAAATTATAAGTGAGGCGTTGACTCACTTGCCTTACCCTCAAAACTGCCACTGAAATATTTAGTATAATTTTATTATTAATCTACTATTAGAAGGCCAGCGATCTAAAATTAAAATGTTTGATTTAAATTAAATGTAAATGTAAAATATAATTTTAAACTAATTAATTAAATTTTAATAGTTGTTTAAATTACTTATCGTAATTATGTATAATTTAAAATTTATTAATTAAAGGTGAGTCATTTTAAATTAAGAAACATGATAAATATATTAATATTCATAATCATAGGTTTTAAAGCAAATCTTAGTGGTGAAACTGAATATCTTAAAAAAGAAAAATGTATTGGTAAGTAGAGATAGTAAAATATTTTAAAAGTATTAATCATCTCAACAAAAGAGAATGTTAATTAAGATTAATTAGCATCCATACAATGTAATTTTTCATATTATTTATGATCCTAATGAAATAAATATGTTGCAATTGATTTCGTTTTGCTCTTAACATAGTTGAAGAATCTCCCAATTGATATAAATGAATTACATAAATATGTATGTAAAATCAATAGTCTTATTATATGTAATATTTTATGTCAATACATAACAACAAAAATACTTATCGGAAAATATGTCACACGCGTTATTATAGTGCAGCCAGCGAAACTAGAAGGATGACCGTCGCGCGCCTGGTGGCAAATTTTCTTTAATGCTTCTACGAGTATTATGCCGCGTAAAATAAATTTAAACGTACGTGGTGAGACGTAATCATCTTTCTATATATATAAAAATGAATTGGTGTCTGTATGTTATCGATGCCTGGCCAAACCACTGGATGGATTTTGATAGGGTTTTTTCCTACGTACTCAGTGTAGACCCGGGATGGTTTTTGTTTCTTAAAAGTTTTCAAACCTCAACTCCTTAAAGGTCTCAAAACCCGGCACCGGTAAACCGGTGGTCCTTCGCAACTACGAGTTGTTTACCTTTCGCCGTAACTAAGGGTGTGGCGTCAAATGGTTACTGAGGACAACCGTCATATGTTTTTCATAAAGTTTCTGACGTGGTTTTTTATTAGATAGTTATTAAAAAATACAAATTCTCAGTCTTCATGGGTAATAAGTAATGTTACGCCTTGCAAATGTGCAGGTAGTTTGCGTGTAGTAGCAATAGTAGTGTAGCCTTTATAGATCTTTAACGTCAAGGTTTTAGCGTCGTACGTGAGAATTACATGCCAAATTTCAAAATCAAAGAGCAAATCTATCATCGTGCTTCTATCATTGTCAGATTTTGATTACAAATTTCTCCACTTTATCATCCACAGTTATGCCCCCCAACGAAAATCGATTTACCGAACGATAAAGGCCTTTCGAGCTTTCGAAACAACCGAGCAACCAGCATCACGATTAGAAACCGACCGAGAACGAACTGTTCAAGGCCGCTCGACTTATAACATTGACCAACGGAGAGCAAATCTGACTTTATGAAGAGAACACTATGATCGATACAGACGAACGCTGCACGTTGAATTGGATCATTCTGCGTTCCATTACGATGCGGAATATCATTACAGTTGTCAACGAAGTGTCGTCATTGGAAATATGGACAAGTTATGCGAATTTTGCCGTGCCTTGAAATTTAAAAAGAAACTCCAAGAATTTGCTGCGCAGGTGGAAAAGTGAAATTTCTAGAATTGTCATACTTCCGGCTACATTTGGAGGAAGCCAACGATATATGTATGAATACGCACAAGATGCAATAAATTACATTCGCGCACAAGATTGTCCGGATTTTTTCATAACATTCACGTGCAATCCTACGTGTGGATAAACTAGAGAACTTCTGTTGCCTGGACAATCATTTTTGGATCGCCATGACATCATTACACATGTGTTCTAACAAAAATTAAAATCTTTTATGGATTTCATTTACAAGTATCGTGTTTTTGGTGAGACACGTTGTTGGATGTATTCCATTCAATGGCAGAAAAGAGGATTGCCGCATGCACACGTCTTGATTTGGTTGATTGATAGAATTACACAAGACAAAATTCATGCAATCATCTCAGCAGAAATACCAGACGTCAACATTGATCCAGGCTTATTCAAAGTCATTACCAAAAACATTTGGTTTTGATTGATTGTCATGAACATGATTCATAGCCCACGTTAAGCGATCAACACCAAATCTCCATGCATGACGAATGCAAAATGCAGGAAACGCTATCCAAGAGACTTATAAGCAGAAACTATCTCTGGCAATGATGGATATCCCCAATATCGTCGATGATCAACTGAAGATGGTGGCAAACTCATCACTCTAAACGAGCGCAACAATGACATTGAAGTCGATAATCGTTGAGTTGTGCCGTATTTAACATTACTATCTAAGACGTTCAAAGCACGCATCAATGTCAAGTATTGCAATTCAATTAAATCAACCAAATACATTTGCAAATATGTTAAAATAAAATGCGATATGGCAGTTTTTGAAGTGGGAAATTCGTCTGCGCCATTCGATGAAATTGAATGATATCAATTAGGATGCTACATTAGTAGCAATGAAGTTGTTTGGCGTATTTTCTCATTTGCTATTCATGAACGTCATCCAACAGTTGTTCATTTGGCTGTGCATATTGAGAATGAACAGCGCGTGTATTTTACAACAGCAAATGTACATGCAAGAGCATATTTGACACCGCAAACAAAGTTAACTGCGTTCATTTCTTTGTGTACGGATGCTTTGTTCGCAAGAACGCTTCTTTTCTCAGAAGTGCCAAAATACTACACATGGAATGCATCAGTCAAAACTTTTCAACATCGTTGACAGAGCAAATCAGTTGAAGGACATCCGAATTTATATTCGTCCACGTTCTCTCTAGAGTTCATGCAAACAATCAAGAATACTTTTACTTGCGATTACTAATAGTTAATGTACGTTGACCGAAATTTTTCCAAGAACTGAGAACAGTCAATGGTGGTAGTATGTGCGACTTATCAAGAATCTTGCCAAGAATTAAATCTTCTTGAGAACGATGCCAATTGGGACACAGCACTCGCTGGTGTATCAAATATTGCTCAACTATAGCAAATACGTGCATTATTTGCGATATTATTGACAACGTGTTTCACATCCAATTTAAAAGATCTTTGGAAAAAATACAAAGATGGCATGAGTGAAGACATCCTGCGTCGTTTGCGATCAACGAATATCAGCTTATAATTCTCACCAAACGTGTATGAGGCGTTGCATTTGATCAAGGGTATATGTTTGGCAATTGCTAACATAGGATTGGTGCAATTAAAAATGTGTGCACTGACCCAACCTACTAATACTGCATTTGATCGTGATTTGCAACGTGATACACAATTTGATAACAATGACTTGCGTACATATGTTGAATGTATCCATTAAAAAAAATCTTTGGAAACGCTTCATCGTACACTACACGATTTGGGGGGTAATAGACAGCCTTTTGGTGGAGCCACTCATTCTATTGTCAGGGGATTTTCGACAAACTCTGCCAGTGATACCACGTATAATACCCACTGATGAATTAAATGCATGTCTCAAATCTTCAGTTCTATGGCGACATGTCAACAAATTGATTTTGAAAACCAATATGCGTGTTCAACTACAAAATGATGCATTCGTCGAACGTTACGCAAAACAATTGCTAGATATTGAGAGTAGGAAGTTGGCAATTGACTATTCTACACAATGTATTACATTGCCAAAAAACATTTGTAAGATGACATTTACCTAACACGAATTAATTCAAAACGTTTTCCCAAATATTGCACGAAAATTTAAAAATCATCAGTGGCAGAAATATAAATATACAAAACTACGATTGCTCTTTGCAACGCACGGGTATTCAGCTTGTGACTAATAAAAACAACATTTTATGCATCGTTAAGAATTTTATAATATTGCTATTCCTGGCGTTCACAATTTATTTATAAAATTTTTACTAACTATTACTTAACTAATTATCTTAACTAACTATTTATTTACAACTTAAATTAATAATTTACAATTTGTCCGCATATATATTTGTGTGTGTCAATTTAAAATCTGTCATCATCATCATCATCGTCATCTTCACTCGAACTGCTTTCGTCGGGGTTTATGGTCATTATTATCGGCTCCAATATCTCGTCTCTCAGTCTCGCTATAACGAAATCCTCCTTCTGATTTTTGACACAATATTCTCCACATTTCGCCCAGTCTGCGGTAACCGCATCAATTTCATTGTGGAATAAATTTTCAACTTCCGCTATTTTGAATGTCAAATTTTTTTCAGCCACTTTGTTTTGAATTTGTGACCAAGTTGATTCGATTGCATTATATTGACAGTGGTAAGGCGGAAGTCTTACCACTTCATGGCCCATTCGGAAACTTAGTTCATCCAATTTATAAATTTTTCCCCGTGATATTGAGAGTTTTACTCTTTCTCGTAACTCAAGAGTTTCAATTAGAGAAATTTCTATTTTTTTTCTTTCAACCACTGCTGAACATTCACCTTCATACCATTTGATTTGGGACAATTCTCAATTAATGCAGAGTGATACGATGCATTATCCATTATAATAATACTTGGCTCTTCTAATTGGTATAACAGATTCCGAAACCACTCTTCAAAGATTGTTGTATTCATCTGAGAATGGTAGTCTGTTTTACTACTAGAATTACATCGAAAAATCGGTTTTGAATCTTAAATGAATCCGAAAGAAGGGGATCCAGCATGACAAACAATGAGGCGGCTGCCCTGTATGCCTTGTATGTACCTTTAAACCTTCCATATTTTCCGCGATTTGCCAAATACGTCCACGAGTATGGTTTTGATTAACCCAAGTCTCATCTAAATAAACTATCGGCCGAGTATCACCATTCTTACGAAACTCATTCATTTTTCGAAGAAATTTAACGCGTGCAGCTACAATATCCGACCGTTTCATTAGGAATTTATGACCGTCATTACATTTTGTATATTTAAAATAATTTTTACAGATAATTTCGATCCCTGATATTTAATTTTCTCATGTAATACTGTAAGTATTTTAGCACTCGCTTTAAATTCGCCCTTGTCATAAAACCTATGAATAACTCTTCTGACCACATCACTATTGAAATCATCTAATTCCGAGATAGGTTTTTCACGGCTGTAAGTTTATCTGGGTGATCGAAATTTAAAATTACTGAGATTGCCAACTTGTAATATTTCTTTTTGATTACTGAAAATTTTACTTTCCTTACATACTCGTTCTACAGTAGACACACTCACCTCACAAGCTTCGGCGGTCATCTTTTGAGTTTGTCGAAAAAACTAAACGAAATAAAGCTATTTCCGGCTTATCATTATTTTTCGATAATGTTTTTAAGTAATTATATACGTGGTATATTACTTTTTTAGCTTAAGAATGTATATCTAGACGAGTTGACATTTTCAATAAACAATTTACACAAACTTTATACAAATAATGAAAAATACACCAAAATACTAAATTAAAACCGTAATAAATACGTAATACACTTAAATCAAAGGACAGTAATCAATACACACACAATCACCTATGTTATATGAAAAGCAGAAGGTCGATAATTTGTAACGTAACGAGTATATTGCGCGTATGGGATAGCCAACGTTCCTACAAAACCGGTCGGAATGACAACCGATAGCCCCCTTCTCATACGCACTTCATAGATTATTCGTTATTACTGGCCCGGCGAATAAGTAAAAGTTTTGTTCTCTCTCCATTTCCGTCCGTTCAGTGAGCAACATTGAAATTAAGTTTGTGACGTAATATATTACATGCCGGGCTCGGTGGACTCCGCTCCCTGTTGTCGGGTGGGTGCGGGGACCGTATCGGTCCGATTGTTTATTTTTGTAACGAATGTCGTTTAATAATTATATTTCTAATATTTAAATTGTCGACAGTCCAACCGTAACCGCTGTCACGATTCGGTTTGTGTCTCTCGCGATCCGTCAATTTTCGTTTGACTAATTATTATTTTACATTTAACCTTTATTAAATGTGTTACAACAAAAACATGGAGTAGTTTTTCTTTTCCCCGCGGCGAATCTGCCGACGGGCAAGATGTTTGGACACGCATTGATGCAACCGCATCAATGCGGGTAACTATAAGCTTATATATCCGTATCTAGATGTAGAGTATGACTTGGCTAAACTGACCGTTCCTTATTTATTTATTTATTTTCTTTTATTTTCTATTTTTTGTTTTTTATTTATTTACTTTTTTATTCGTAATTTTCCATAGACCAGAACCCCGTATCGCATGTAGGATTCTGGTCTGTGTATCAGAGCGAGCGTACTTCATTGGCGCAAAAGATGAAAATCCTCGTGACTCGGACCCCCGGGTCTCGGCACGGGGTTGGCGACCCGCGTTGGTAGTTCGTGGTCGGCCACATGACGTTCGTCTGACGAGGTAAAGTCGGCGAACAGTCACAGATGGCGACCCTGCCAGGATTCGTATGGTATATTTGCATACAAATAATTATTAAAAAAAAAAAAAAATTGAAATATACTGCATCAACACAATATTTATAGGTACGGTGTGTGTATATATATATATGTATATATATGTATAATACAATATATATGTATGGTCGATGCTAATATTGGATATTTATATTATGCAACAACAATCGTTACGCCTTAATAGATTGTGGTTGTTAATGATGAATCCAATTAAAAGTCGAGTCGTAATGTTATTTATATTTAATGGGTCGCTAAGATTATTAATTATTTTACTAAGATTGTAAATAACTAATAGTTATTAACCGCTCAATATGGACTCCTTTAATTGTATAGCGTAGTACACGTTCTCATTATACAAAAAAAAAAAACAAAAACAAAAAAAAAATATATATATATAAAAAAAAAAAAAAAAATATATATATATATTAATAATAAATAAAAATCGTGTTTGTTTGTTAATACTGTCTTTAGTATGGAATACGCTCCTACATACCGTGTGTATCCATATTGTATGTGTTATTAATTGTTCTATTAAATCAAGACTTGTTTTAAATCCTTGTTTGTTTCCGTTCTTGTTGGTCATATTGGCATAATAGTTATAAATATGTTCCCACGAACTGGTGATTCAAGATATGTTGTTTTAGGTGATATACTTCTTTTGCCTAATGCCAGAGTGTTGATTGATGCAGGATCATCGTCTTTCTCATTGTGCCATCGGGTCTGTGTGTGCAGACAACAATTGAGCTGTATTTCATTAGCGACAGTGCATCCGTTAGCGTTGGTGTCGCCCCGATCGCCGTGGGACAGGCAGAATGAATGGCGGATACTGCAGGGTGATCATCCAAAATCGATGTATGACAGCTTGTAATTTTAAGTCTTTTTGATGACTCACATTTTTTGTACACTTCTTGGTGTGTGTTTCAGTTTAGATTATGGTCGAAAAAAAAAAAAAAAAAAAAATTGTGAATACATACGCTCAGATATTTTCTTTTCTTTTGATATTATCATCAAACAATATGAGCGTTCCCCTTTGTGAAGTGGGTGCTGTTGTTCCATGTAATGGTGTGCAACAGTTCCCCGCCTATTTAGTACTGAATGTCATCTATTACTTAAAAGTATCATTGATTACGTATGAATCGATTCGTAGCATTCAACTCACGGACGATTTCCATACCACTCATGACACTGTGTATTAGAGTCTAGCTCATTTAACTGTAATTATTTTTCTATTTAGTTTTTTTTCTCTATTATTAATTGAACCTGTTAATTTCGACATAATTTAATAAATAAAATATCTGACCGTCCCTGTATAACTTTCTCTAGGCAAAAAACACACCCACCAAGTTGTAATAAATTTAAGCTTGCCCAAAATGTATATCCCACCTGAATTCTACGACACGATACGCTCCCCAGCATAGATTTGTTTTGGTAATGGATGTTTGGTCACTGAATCGTCGCGGCTAAGTTGTTTAACCGCCCTCGGGATAGCATGATAACCAATCAATATTTTTCTAGATGTTTAAATTTTCGACTGTTTCACTTATTTATTTTAATTTGTCTCTTTATTTTCTTTTTCGTTGGTTGTCGCGTTGTGACAAGTGGTGTAATTAGGCAATTACACTTATCACTATTAAGTTAGTTAATGTTTTTTTTCTCATCATAATAAATCCGCATGTTTGTTTAGTTTTGGAATAGAATGTGTTTTAGCCAAGTCATATTATATTACCGGATGTACCGTTAGTTACCATGTCCCGTTTTGCCCGTCTTCGCTGTTGGGAAGGAATATTTTTTATTATTGTTTATTTTTCATTTGTTATTTTAATACTATTTCGCTACTTTGTGTAAGGAAACGTTTATCTTCATTTTATTAATCTATTATTTAATTCATTTCGAGATTTTGCTTGTAAGTCTCGTATTCGGAACACAAATTTCTGTGTTATTTTTTTCGTTAATCTTGGAAATCTGGATGGAAAGTGCGGGAAAGCGTACCACATGACCCCCCTCTCGTCTCCAGGACGCTTTAGTTGAAAGTAACTCGCCCCTACGCCCCCGACCCAGATCAACACCCACCATGTCCGACCCAAAAACGGAAAAACAAACGCTACCTCCTAAAGCAGAGGCCACGATGGCTGACCTTATTGCCATTATAAATAAGAATGCTGAAGAGAGTCGGACAAATTTTAGCCAGTTGAAGGAACAACTGATCCGCAACCAAGAGCGCTTAGAGCAGAATGACGCACGTATGATAAAGGTGGAAGAAAATGTAACCACTCTGAATTGTCAGCATACCGATCAGCAGTTGGTGAACAAACGTACTGACGAAAAGGTAACATCGATAATCTCCGATGTTGAAGATTTAAAGGAAACTGTCAAACGTTTGCAAATTTGTATCAACTCTCCTTTACCTCAGACAGCGTGGTCATCAGACCACGTCTCTTTTCACCCGGCGACTAATTCTACTTCATTGGCGCAAGACGGACCTAGGCCACCAACATCTCAAATGTATTCATCAAACCTGTCTTCTCTAAGTCAAGTAGAACGATTTGCTGATGTTGTCTCAGAATTTAATGGTCGATATCAAGATCTTCACCCGGAAAAATTTCTTCAACAGTTAAATCAATATTTCACGTACTATGGGCAAACTGACACACAGCGTGTCGATCTTTTCCAACGACGTCTGACTGAACACTCCCGCATTTGGTTTGAGTCATTGCTGCCTGCCCCAACTACGTATGATGAAGCCAAAATGTTATTCCGTCAACAATTCTGGTCTGCGGCAACGCAACGCAAAATCCGCAATGAAATTTTTCGAGAGTACCAGTATCGGTCACCCTCAGGAATCGCAAATCATGCGATGATCTGGATTGCCAAAGCAAAATATTTGTCTCCTCCAGTTGATCCTCTTGATCTAATCGGTGTAATAATACAGCACTATCCGGCTGCTCTTGGGGTTGCCATCCGCGGCCGTGGCCCTCGTACCACTAATGAATTGTTAGCAGTGCTAACTGAGTTCGAAGAATCTGCGTCTTTTTGCGAAATTCGACGAGACAACAACCATCCTCGCCCTTGGAATAATCCATTAGACGAAAGAAATCAAAGCTTGTCAAGTCAACGGCCACGTTATGGAAACAATCGATTCCAACATAACCGTGTTCAGCAGACCAATCGCTCAACAAATCCTATGCCTACCCCTGTTCAACAGTTAGATTTATCGGGAAACGACGAAGGGGCTCGTGTGTGAGTGCAACACCTAACGATGCCCCACGAAATTTGCAGTGCACCTCGATAACATCTCATTCTAACTTGTTCGAGTCCAAGACTACTCAGCGCCCGGAATTATCAATTTCAATTTATGGAATGTCCTTTAAAGCTCTGTTAGACTCTGGAGCATCAATATCAGCGATTTCTGAGAAGACATATGCTTCTGTAAAACGTCTTATTCCTCATGGTCAGACACTGGCGGAGTTACCGGTTACCGGTATTACAATTTCAACTGCAGTTCGAGGTCGAAGTCGTAAAGTTACAACTCAAGTGTTAATGTCGTTTTCAATTGACGACAACATCACTGATTGTATATTCCTAGTGGTTCCACACCTTGCTATGCCAATGATTCTCGGTGACGATTGGCTAAACAATCACAGTGTCAGTCTTGATTATAAAGAGAAAACCATATATTTTCCTTCATGGAATATATCGCTGCCTTTTTACCATGCCCTTGAAGAGGACA
Organism: Schlechtendalia chinensis; assembly: GCA_019022885.1. Taxonomy (NCBI): domain Eukaryota; kingdom Metazoa; phylum Arthropoda; class Insecta; order Hemiptera; family Aphididae; genus Schlechtendalia; species Schlechtendalia chinensis. The sequence goes on from CM032339.1 coordinate 56,575,105, forward strand.
CCCAATCGTTGCGTGCGATCTATTCAGTTTCGTCATCGTCTAATTATTTCTGTTCTATTCCGGATCAATGTCTCGCCAGCATAGATTTTATATCTCGACATTTGCACTATGAAGAATCAGCGATTAATAAAAGTTTGAATAATAAACATGAATCTATTAATGGTCACGAAACGTATGAAAGTATACGCGAATATGTTTCTACTATTCCGTCGTTGAGTAAAGAACAAACGGAAAAACTCATGTGTCTTTTGGTGAAATATCGTCCGATTTTCCAAACTCGTCCTGGTTTAAATAAATTGTATATTTGTCGTTTTAATGTTTCTGAGAATCTTCCCTTTAAGGTACGACCATATCCCATACCTTTTTCTCGACGTCATGCTGTCGATCGAGAGTTGCAGCGAATGGTGGACTGGGGGGTTGTGGAACGATGTGACTCACCGTATGGCAACCCAATCCTTTGTGTCGGGAAGGCCGACGGTTCTGTACGTTTGTGTCTCGATGCACGTCGGATAAATAAAATCATCTTACCCATGAGAGATTCGTCCCCACCTATCGATGAACTTCTTGCTCGTTTCAATGGAAAATCCACGTTTTCTAAATTAGATTTTAATTCGGGATATTGGCAGGTGCCATTACACCCCGAGGTTCGTAAGTTCACTGCGTTCGTATATAATGGTAGGACGTATCAATTCTGTGTGGTACCGTTTGGGTTAAATATTTCAAACACCGCTTTTCAACGAGCATTAGAGGCCATGCTTAATAATAAATTACCAGACTTTGATGAAACGGGAGAACAAGACTTACATATCTACGTTGATGATTTGTTAATCTCCACCACCTACTTTGACGAGCATCTTAGTCGACTTCATTTACTCTTCGAAAAAATCTCTGTTTCTGGAATGACGTTAAAGTTTAAAAAATGTGAACTGTTTCAACAATGTATCAAATTTCTTGGGCATATAATCACACCGACTGGAATGGCTATGGATAATTTGAAACTCAGAGCCATCCATGAATTTCCTCAGCCTAGAAATAAGAAAGATTTACAATCATTTGTCGGGTTTTGTAATTTTTACCGAAAATTCGCCAATCAACATGCTTCTCTCATAAGCCCATTAATCGATTTACTTAAAAGGAAGCTAAATGGCGTTTCGGACCTGATGAAATACAACAATTTAATAAAGTCAAAGCAGCTTTCACAGAACGATTTCTATCACACCCAGATTTTACAAGTGAATTTTACTTACAAACCGATGCAAGCACCTTGGGCCTTGGTGCAGAATTATTTCAAATAAATGTCAATAAAGAACGTCAAACCATTTCATTTGCGAGTCGGACACTAAACTCTGCTGAACGAAACTATTCAATAACTGAACTCGAATTACTTTCCGTCGTTTTTGCATGTGAGAAATTTCGAATTTTTATCCTTGGGTATCCTATAAATATTCTTACCGATCATCAGGCTCTAGTTTTCTTATTTCGATGCCGACTTCGGAACTCCCGGTTAACTAGGTGGACCCTAGTGCTTCAAGAATTCGATCTCCGCATAAAACACATACCTGGGACTGAAAACATCATCGACGTGTTGTCCCGAAACCTGTCGGTCGAGATGAATTTGTTCGACAAATGCATGAACCATATATTTATATGACAACACCTAAAGGGTTTCTGCATCATCAAAGGTCGAGAATCAAGGTTTTTCAACACATTTTAAAAGAACAACATATGGATATGCATCTCAAACGTATTAAGGAATTTTTACAAAACAATTCCCAATGTCCGGCAGTCATAGCACAAAGATACTCTCTGTATAATGAAATATTGTTCTATCGTCGATACCCAACGTCCGATACGTGGTTAGTTTGTGTACCTGAGCATCGCCTTGATGAATTAATTACAAATGTTCACGAGTATTTCGGACATGTAGGACCAAAGAAATGTATTTCCGCGATTCGTGATGTTTGTTTCTTTCGGAACCTTTCTGGAAATGTTCGTCGAATAGTGAAGAGTTGTGATCTTTGTCAACGAGCAAAACATAATACCATACGTATGGAAGGTGAAATGCAGCATGTCATGGCAGATGCTCCACTCGATCGCGTTTGTGTCGACTTGTATGGTCCGTTACCACCTGGGTGGAACAAAACTTCTTACATCATTGTTGTTCTCGATTGTTTTTCTCGTTTTGTGCGATTATTTCCAATCAAAAGATCGACTGCCCGGGTTGTCACCAATCGAATAGTCAATGATTATATCAATGTTCATGGTCCACCGAAAAATATCCTTTCGGACCACGGAGTCCAATTTATGAGTAAGCTCTGGCAAAAGCGTCTCTCTGAACTTGGCGTATCAGTTACGACTACAAGTGTATACCATCCACAAAGTAATCCCGCTGAACGAGTCATGAGAGAATTAGGAAGACTGTTCCAAACCTACTGTCATGCCAAACACACAGAATGCGCACAGAATGCAAAACACACAGAGCCCCATTATCTCCAATACATAGAATGGGTATTGAACAATACAGTACATGAGGCAACTGGTTTCACTCCTCAAGAACTTTTCCTTCAAGAATCACGATATAGTCCTATATATGAAGTGATCAAATACCCACCGGGCATTACTCATGACGTCACTATGAAATTGACCATGGCGAGGGAAGTTCAATGGACCAAAGCCGAACAAAGACGTGTGCGCCATGCTAGGGTATACCTGTGAATTATCAAATCGGGGATAAGGTGTTGGTTCGAGCACACCGAGTATCATCTTTTGCAGACCAATGTATAAAAAAATTTTTTTTATTATTTGAAGGCCCGTTCGAAATTACCGCAAAAAACATCAAAATGCATACGTGTTGTCTGATCCTGCAACTAAAGAAATTCAAGGGACGTTTAATGTAATACATCTACGTAAATACCTTGCCCCAAGTCAATTAAAAATATAGTTTGTTCTGGAATATCGTTTGTTTATCAACAGTTCGTTTTTGTTTATTTATTATTCTATTGATAGTTTTTTTAAATCCTATTTATTTATCTATTTATTTTATTTTACTTTCTAAGTTTTCTCCTTGTTTTTAATTTGTAATAATTATTTTTCGACGTCAGTCATATGTAGAAGCATCCTCTGTACACATCGATACTTCTACAGGGGGGTTTCTGTGACGTATTATATTACATGCCGGGCTCGGTGGACTCCGCTCCCTGTTGTCGGGTGGGTGCGGGGACCGTATCGGTCCGATTGTTTATTTTTGTAACGAATGTCGTTTAATAATTATATTTCTAATATTTAAATTGTCGACAGTCCAACCGTAACCGCTGTCACGATTCGGTTTGTGTCTCTCGCGATCCGTCAATTTTCGTTTGACTAATTATTATTTTACATTTAACCTTTATTAAATGTGTTACAACAAAAACATGGAGTAGTTTTTCTTTTCCGGTCCCCGCGGCGAATCTGCCGACGGGCAAGATGTTTGGACACGCATTGATGCAACCGCATCAATGCGGGTAACTATAAGCTTATATATCCGTATCTAGATGTAGAGTATGACTTGGCTAAACTGACCGTTCCTTATTTATTTATTTATTTTCTTTTATTTCCTATTTTTTGTTTTTTATTTATTTACTTTTTTATTCGTAATTTTCCATAGACCAGAACCCCGTATCGCATGTAGGATTCTGGTCTGTGTATCAGAGCGAGCGTACTTCATTGGCGCAAAAGATGAAAATCCTCGTGACTCGGACCCCCGGGTCTCGGCACGGGGTTGGCGACCCGCGTTGGTAGTTCGTGGTCGGCCACATGACGTTCGTCTGACGAGGTAAAGTCGGCGAACAGTCACAAGTTGTGTGAATTTAATTTATGTTTTTTTTGTGAATTTTTTTGTGATTACAAAATGATGGAGTAGATCCGGGAAGAGATCTCTCTCAAATGATGATAACACACGGGCAAGAGGGAAATGGATTTTTCACTCCCTATACATTCGTATCGGTATGTTTATGTATGCACTTTACCTTGGCCAATCATACAATTTTTTTACATAAGATTATATTAATTATGTTGTTGATTGTTTTGAAATTATTTTATTATATGTATCGAGTGTGAATTTTTTTATCATCAACATAAACAAGAAAATATCAAACAACATGATGTATTTTTTTCATTAGAATAAATCCTAAGTCTCCGCCACAATTTGCGTTATCCGGAATTAGGTTGGTGACCCCAATTTGAACAAGGGCGTCAGTAGCCGTAAGGTTAAAAACTGATGTCTATCTATCTAAAAATATGAGAACCAATGGCTTTACGAAAATTGGCCACTATGCGCGCGACGGTCATCCTTCTAGTTTCGCTGGCTACACTATAGTGGATTCGTTAATTTAGACTTAATGTTGTGATTCGATTGTTTTCACGTACCGTATGTACGATAACGATGTAATAGCAAAACGTCGGCAGTTTTAAAGCTATAATTTTTTTTGTATTTAAAAAAATGGTTTTTACATTGCTTTGACATAATTTAAAGTAAGTTTATTGACAGGGATTTCTTAATGATAGGTAATACGATATTTATGTGCTCAGCTACTCTCCGACATGCCAAGTCAGACATTATGGTAATTAATAGGAAGAAACGACCCTAGTTACTCTAATCTTGCTTTAAATATTACTAAGCCATTCTACATTCGATTCAGTTTAATTTTGTCGTCGACCGACAAAAATTGATCGCGTTTATACTTAAATGTTGTCGCGACGAATGCTGCTGTCCAATTTCGTGACACACGCAAAAATCTATATAAACGGTTGCAACGAGTTATGGCAGCTATCAAATAACGATGGCCAAGCTTAAAGTACATACTTCTCTTTAAAATTTCCGACCGTTACAGCATCTCATTATGCTAAGTTATGTAATAATTAACTGATTGAAGCAGTGGCGGTCAATCGGTCAACGGATATTCCCCCCTCCCCCTTAAATGACCTTTTTGTTATTATGTATTAGTTTTAGTAATTTACCGTTTATTGCCTATTTATTAATAACTAGTTGAATTACTCGGCTTCGCCCATGAAAAGTTAAAATTGTATTGCTTCGCTTCCAACAGAAATCGAATATCAAGAGAGTTCATTAAATATTGAAGTGCTTTAGGATACACTAAATTTCTTATTTTCCCTTCTTATGCGTAGATGAACAAATCTAAGGTTTACCGACTGCATGTGAAACTGATGAATCAATCTTGATGGCCAAATACTGGGACATATAGCCACGATTACATTGGGCAATTTTACTCGCTGATTGTTAGCATGCAAAGACGCATGCGATTGAGCGTGTAACAACCTGTCTGATTACATTGAGCAATTAAATTCGTCCGCTCACTAATTCTGCATACACATTCAGTGAATTTCACATGTAACAAGAAATTGTCGTTGCGTAATAATTAAACGTTAATTATATCATTATTACGCTATTTTTTTTATTTTATCAAGTATTAATTTTCAAACAATGAAGTTGAATAGCTTGATGTGCCATATTTTTCTCGTCTCGAAATCCAACTTCTGATCCAAATCCTTTTTATTTTAGATTTTTTTTCCAACTACTAGCGTAAAAAATGAGAAATAATAACAACTCCCGCGCGAACTATAGCCTCCGACATCTTGACAAGTCTCTAATCGCGTGAATACAAGCGATTTCGCTAGCCATGGTCATTACATAAAGTGATTTTACTCGCCAGATAATAAAATAATCAGCATTTAGCGACAAAAGTAGCCTGGTCGTTATTTTTACATGCGAGTGCCCAACACGCAGCAAATAAGTGAGTAAGTCGATTACATTGAGGGAGTTTGGTACTAGCAAGTAAACTCGCCAGCGAGTAGCGAATAAATGTAATCGAGGCTTATATCATTGGATCTTGTGCGTATGTGCCGTGGACTAAAAAGTTATATTAATAATGTTATTTAAAATATTAAAAAGTTTTATATTGAAATGTAATATTAAAGATATTGATAAAAACGAATGATAATGATAAAATTGAAGAAAAAAATGATATTAATGTAAATAATTTTTGTTTACCATAATCTGATAAAACTATTAATAAATTTTGTTAGCAATTTTTTTTTGTGATAATAAAATCAATTAATTGTCAAGTTACAGCTGCAACTGTTTCACAGTCATGGTTTTCACATAGATATTATATTTTTATTTTATCTAAGATTTTTCAGTGTTATTGAAGTTGCAAGAACTAACAGCTGTTTGTTGGTGTAATCATAGTTATAATCAGTGTTGCCATTCGTATAACCATTTTAACTACCGTATGAGGAAAGTGTTGAAGAACAAGTTGAGGATTTATCGAAAGTAATAAAGATCCCACTAACGAAATCCGCAGAAAAAGTCATTCAATTCATACCAAGAAAGAAAAAAAAGAAATGGTTTAATGATAACTGCAAGAAAATAATCAGGGAACGTAATGAAGCTAGAATCAAAGCAATCCATTCACCAACCTCCGAAAACAAAAGGGACTTCGAGAACAAACAAAGATAAGTAACTACACTAATAAGAAAAGAAAACAGAATATCAGCAAAAGAGCGATTAGAAAACATTGAAAACTTGAAACAAACTCCCAGAGAATTATCAAACGTTGCAAATCAATCAAAATTGGATTCATACCAGCTATACAAATGATAGATGATAATAATTATACTCTAATTACAAGCCCGGAAAATACTGCCGAGGAATTTAGAGTGCACTTTGAAAAACTCCTTAACAGAGACTTAACAACAGAAGTGGGTGAACATGAAGACACCATATACAATACAGCAGAACCAGAAGTATTAAATCCGAGTTTAGAAGAGATGCATTCCAGACTCTAAAAAATAATAAATCACCAAGAGATGATAAAATTGCAACTGAATTATTTAATATTAAGAGAACAAAACTTAACACAAAAATTACATGATCTAATTCAACAGATATGAACAAAGGAAAAGATACCATAGGACTGAAATAAATCATTGATATGTCAAACTTTTAAAAAAGACATCCAAAATAAAGTAGAGAATTATGGAAGAATAACATTTTTGAACACTGGGTGTAAGGTATTATCATTAATTATACTCAAAATTTTGCAAATATAAATAGACCAGATAGTAGGAAACTACAAATGAGGTTTCAGAAAAAATAAATCAACTACTGAACACATATTTATCGTAAGACAAATTATGGAAAAAAGATTCGAGTTCGCAAAAGATCTGCATATGGTATTTGTAGACTACAAGCAAGCCTACCATAGCATAAACAGAGAAAGATTATAGACATTTTTTTAACATTTTGGTGTACCAAATATACTAATCAACATGATACAACTGTGTAATACAAAGATCAGCAGTTTAGTCAAGGTGAACATCGAAATATTATTATCATTTATAATTAATAGAGGATTGAGACAAGGGATGCGATGTAACCAGTGCTCTTGAATGTAGCTCTGGAGACTGTTATAAGTAAAATACTGCCAACTAAAACATTAATCCTTGGCGAAGGAAATGTCTTACTAGCATTTGCAGTTAACATAATAGTCATTGAGAAATTACGAGAGGGTATTCAGAGTACTGTTGAAGAACTTATAAAAATAGGAAAATATATTGGCTTAACAAACAACAGCAAAAAAACTAAATACATGATGATAAACGAGGAGAGGGTGTTCATAATAGTCTCTACGTAGTAAATAACAACTTTGATCAAGTAAAAGAGTTCATGTATCTCGGTAATTCACTAAATAGCCAAAACAATATGCTTGGAGAGATTAATATCAGATTGGGTGCTACTAATCGTTGCCTTTATGCACTAAAAACCCTCTTTAAATCCATGTTGTTATGAAAAAAAAACAGAAAAACGTTTTTATATAAGTTACATATGCTTTGTATTGACATATGCATGTGCCACATGGGCAATGACGAGAGGTGATTGTAAGAAACTACGTCTCTTTGAATTGAAAGATCTCAGGAAATATTACGGACCTATATTTAACAATACAGAACAAAAATGGGAAATAAGAGCTAACGCCCAACTATGTCAACTTTACAAAAGAGAAGATGTGGTCCAATTCATCAAAGGAACAATAATATAATGGTCAGGACATTTATGACAGGCCAATGGAATTATGTTGAAAGGAGCATTGAGATATTTGGTGAAGGGAAAGAGACTAAGGAAAAGACCACGAAAAAGATAGATGGATAGCGTCAAAGAATTATTAGAAGAAATAGGAGTGGACTGGGAGCAGGCATACGAGATGTTAGAGAGCGATGAAAGGAAGTAGTTATGATGGCAAAGAGTCTAAATGGCTCAAAAAGTCTAAAAAAAACAACAAAAATACCCTAAAGCATTGAATTGTTCATAGACTTAATTTAGCTGCTTTTAAAGCTAGTAGTATTTGCCTATTAGAAATTGCTTGGGCATTGTAGAAAAAATATATTGCTCTTTTAATTTACTTAAACGACAAATTAAATTTTTAAAGAAAATTTTAGATTAGAAAATTGAAAAAAGTGGTTTAGATCCAAATCTATAAACGTTAAAATTGTTATGCACAACAAGATGAGTTCAAAGATATGAAGCTTTAAATGAATTCATTGAACTCTTTTGCTTTGTAGTAGTTTGTGTAGAAAAAATATCCTACTTCAAGTTATAATTTTATGCAACAATCAACTGTTTCCTAACATCTATACATTGTTACAAATATTTTGCATGCTCTCGGTACCTACAGCCGAACTAGAAAAGTTATTTTTATGCCTAAAACGGTTGAAAACTTATTTAAGAAATACTATGATTAAGGTAAATACTTAATATATAACTGGATAAATAATTTAATTAACAGTTTGAACATAAAATATTTATTTTATATTACAATGATGAATTAAAAACATGTTTGATATAATAATATTAATACTTTAATATTTATTAATTATGTAATTATGTTATTTTAAAATCGTTTTAATGGCTTGGCCTCAATGGCTGATCACCGTGGATATATAAATAAAACCCCAGATGATGTATTGGATGTATTGGAAAAAAAATAGATTTAATAATTTAATAATAATAAAATTATTTAATAAAGTAATCTCTTATCTTTAAATTACGACTTATGATTTCAATGATCAATGTTTACGTTGAAAAATCAGGCTCAACTCTCCCCTTCCCACAGGTCAAATCACTACATAATTTGACCGCCACTGAATTGAAGTATAAAACATTTTTTAAAGTAAAAAATTTTCTAGAGAATTTCAATAAATCGCGTTTTAATGGAGGTAATTTAATATTACATTTACATAGTTTTGGGTTAAATAAAACTACTATTAAAGGCTTATATACATATATACTATTCAATAAACCTACATTTTAATTGGAGGCAAAAATGTATTTTTACTTAATTAATTAATTAATTATATTAAAAATAAATTATTTTTATATTTTAGGTTATGGTAATGCCAGAATAGCACTGTATTATGCATTTTTCAAAATTAGTGAGTTAATTATATTTGAATATTTTTTAAAATTAATCATATTTTATACATTGATAATACACATTTTAAATAATTATTTTTCTGAAGCATTTGTAATGAAAACAGATATAACAATCAAATCTTTTGTTATTGAACAGTATAATTAGAGTTTTAGCTAAACAAAATAAATTTAATGTTAATACATTCACATTAGTTAAGGCAATGTTATTACCAGGATTCTATTAAGATAACAATTGAATAATGAGTGAATTAAAATTAAATTTTTAATTTAATTAATTTGTTTATTCATATTTTCGTATATTGATTTAGATGCTTAAATTATTTACATATTTCCTATAATGTTTACGGATGAAATAAATCATAAGTTTTTATCAATTTTAAAAACAAATTTATCATACATTATATTTATTTGATATTAATTCATAATATAATTAAATATAATAAAATTCTGAATGGAAATAGTCATTCTTTAATCTAAATAATTGTGGACAAAAACAATTCCCATTTATCCTATAACAAGCGGAAAATTTTGTAAACATTGTTATTAAAAAAAATGTGTATTTGTTTTTCATCTTCATCTCAAAATCAAAGAATATTTTGTTCATGCATTGAATGGTATGCTATGATTTATTGAATATTTTGATATGATAAATACCAATCAGAATACTGATCTTCACAACTAATTAATTTCAAATAAACAAAATTCAGATTTATATCAAACTTTTTATTAGACGAAATATATTTTTTTAATGTCACTCATTAATTAAAAGGCAACTGACTTTTAAGTTTGATAAAATTTAATTATTACCGAGATCTAAATAATTTAATAATTTTTGTTTTTTTTAAATAAAGAATAATATTAAATGTATGATTAATTCAACTTTAGTAAAATGAATATCAATGGGTATATTTTAATGATATATTCTCAAATTATATTGTATTATAAAGTATGTTCGTCAAACATCAATTCTGGAATTTGTAAACAATATAAACTATTTTTTATTTAGTATTAAATAAACAGTAAATAATTCTTATTAATAACAATCTTAGGGCTATTTTAAAATAAATATTGCAAAATAAATTTCAAATTTTGATTAAATTCAAAGTAATTGCATAAATCATATTTCCGTAAACAACTATTTATTAAATTAATTACCGTTAAAGAAGTAAAACATATTGAATTTTATACTTTTATAGTTATAACTTATAATTACTACGAATACATGCTTGACATTATTTTACAAAATATTGGTATGTATTATTATTTCAAACAACAATATGGATTACAAAAGTCTATCGTTTTACTTAAATAGTAATACGTAACACTAAAATAATGATAAATAATCCAGATAAATACTCATTAACTTATCGTACTGAAATTTTTTTTATATATGATAATAGGTTCTATATAATTCTCTAATAGTCTTATAAATATCCAAATATTTTTTCCTGATATTTTCAAATCTAACTCTATATAATAAATGAATTATAATAATTTCATATCAAAATACATGTAGTTTATAATAAATATTTTTTTAATTTACAAAAAAAATTATTTAAAAATATTTCAATATCGACTTTTATCAAAATTTTTATTTAATATATATAGTTAATGATTAAATTGCACAATTTCAGTTCTTAGGTTAATAATTTACGCAATGTGCAGTTTTTATTGGATTTTTGTTCTAGATAAGACAAATGCAAAAGGACCAATGGAGTTTTGTCAAGATTTGAGTTTGTGGATGGATTCCACCCACTTTTACATTGACTATCACTTTTCAAGTAATAAAATGTATACTATAAATAATATTCAAGCATTGAAAATGTTGATTATAATATTAAATGAACAATACCTTATTGTAAGAAAAAAGAAAGATCTAATTCATTAGTACAAAAATTTGAACATACAATTCAATATAATTGGAACACATTAGTAGGGTATTTATAGCGGTTTGAATCATAGGAAAACCCATAGCACCCGCAGAGCTATTGCTAGTGCTATACTTTAACACAGCCGCCCACCGGCACCGCTGCAGACGCTAAACCTTATTCAACCCTGGTACCCCAAAACTCTTTCATCGCTGTACTTAACCCTTACATACATCTATAACTCCCCCCCCAACCCAATATATCATATCTAATGATTATATACGAGTGATCGTGGTGATCGCGATTGATTAAGATTGATTACGATAGATAACGATCAAACCTTATTCACCCTTGGACCTCCCATTATATTTTATCACATGTACATACACCTATGATCGTAGGAATTTCACGCACATAATATTTATTATAATAATAATTAAAAAATATCTCATTATTTATAATACTATATAACAAACTCTATCTTCGCTTAAAAATATTCCATACAATATAATATCAGTTTTACCAATATATGTATAAATATATTATAGAGGCTTTACTAATTCACATAAATATGTTCATTTCATAAATTTTTTAATTACTCATTAATACATTAGTAAAAAAAAATCTGTTATAAACATCGATAAATAATAACATATTTCACTCCCCCTCGTGCCAATAAAGTAAAATTCATGAACTACATTCTTATAATATGAGTCATACGAAAGGGTTTCTCAGTCCTGTACAGACCTACATAATATTTGTCGTCAAATGAATAATAAGCGTATCCTTTAAAATAAAAATGTATATAAATACTGACTATCGTGTAGAATTTCTTATTGAAAACAACCAAATTCACATTCACCCCTGGTTTTATACTAGTTTGTGATTACTTTAAGTCGCCTCACGTAATCAATTTAGCCCATATATATATATATATATATATATATATATATATATATATATATATATATATATATATATTATAATTAATATAATATATATTATTAATATAAATACTACATATAACGTATAATTATTATAATAATTAACATATATCAGATTATTAATCTATATATATATAAATGAATTGATGCCTGTATGTTATCGATGCCTGGAAAAACCGCTGGACGGATTTTGATAGGGTTGATTCCTATGTACTCAGCGTGGACCCGGGATTGTTTTTGTTTCTTAAAAGTTTTCAAAACCCAATTCCTTAAAGGTCTCAAAACCCGGCACCGGTAAACTGGTGGTCCTTCGCAACTACGAATTGTTTACCTTTCGCCGTAACTAAGGGTGTAACGTCAAATGGTTACCGAAGGCTACCGTCATATGTTTTTTATAAAGTTTCTGACGTGGTTTTTTGAGTTTATTAAAAAATCCAATTTCTCAGTTTTCGTGGGTAATTAGTAATGTTACGCCTTGCAAATGTGTAGGTAGTTTGCGTGTAGTAGCAATGGTAATGTAGCCTTTAACAACCTTTAACGTCAACATTTTAGCGTCGTACGAGAGAATTGCATGCCAACTTAATAATCCAAGAGCAAATATATCATTGAGCTTCTACCTCTGTCAGATTTTGATTACGAATTTCTCCACTATATCATCGACAGTTATGCTCCCCAATGGAAATCGATTGGCCGATCTTCATCTGTAGCACAAACGATAAAGGCCTATCGAGCTCCGGAAACAACCAAACGTGATGGAAATCATTCGCAAACGAGCTGCTCATCCCAGCTCGATTGAAACTGGAGAACAGCGAGCATCACGATTAGAAACTGACCGAGAACGAACTGTTTAAGGCCGCTCGACTTATAACATAGACCAACGGAGAGCAAATCTGACTTTATGAAGAGAACACTATGATCGATACAGACGAACGCTGCACGTTGAATTGGATCATTCTGCGTTCCATTACGATGCGGAATATGATTACAGTTGTCAACGAAGTGTCGTCATTGGAAATATGGACAAGTTATGCAAATTTTGCCGTGCATTGAAATTTAAAAAGAAACTCCAAGAATTTGCTGCGCAGGTGGAAAAGTGAAATTTCCAGAATTGTCATACTTCCGGCTACATTTGGAGGAAGCCAACGATATATGTATGAATACGCACAAGATGCAATAAATTACATTCGCGCACAAGATTGTCCGGATTTTTTCATAACATTCACGTGCAATCCTACGTGGGGTGAAACTAGAGAACTTCTGTTGCCTGGACAATCATTTTTGGATCGCCATGACATCATTATACATGTGTTCTAACAAAAATTAAAATCTATTATGGATTTCATTTACAAGTATCGTGTTTTTGGGGAGACACGTTGTTGGATGTATTCCACTGAATGGCAGAAAAGAGGATTGCCGCACACACACATTTTGATTTGGATGATTGATAGAATTACACAAGACAAAATTCATGCAATCATCTCAGCAGAAATACCAGACGTCGACATTGATCCAGGCTTATTCGAAGTCATTACCAAAAACATGATTCATGGCCCACGTTGAGCGATTAATACCAAATCTCCATGCATGACGGATGAAAAATGCAGGAAACGCTATCCAAGAGACTTACACGCCGAAACTATCACTGGCAATGATGGATATTCCCGATAATGTTGACGATCAACTGAAAATGGCGGCAATCTTATCACTCTAAACGTGCGCAACAATGACATTGAAGTCGATAATCGCTGGGTTGTGCCGTATTCACCATTACTCTCAAAAACGTTCAAAGCACACAACATTGTCAAGTATTGCAATTCAGTAAAATCGATTAAAAACATATGGAAATATGTTAACAAAGTGGGAAATTCATCTGCACCATTCGATGAAATTGAAAGATATCAATTAGGACGCTACATTAGTAGCAATGAAGCTGTTTGGTGTATTTTCTCATTTGTTATTCATGAGCGTCATCCAACAGTTGTTAATTTGGCTGTGCATATTAAGTATGGACAGCGCGTATATTTTACAACAGCAAATGTACATGCAAGAGCATATTTGACACCGCAAACAAAGTTAACTGCGTTCATTTCTTTGTGTACGGATGCTTTGTTCGCAAGAACGCTTCTTTTCTCAGAAGTGCCAAAATACTACACATGGAATGCATCAGTCAAAACTTTTCAACATCGTTGACAGAGCAAATCAGTTGAAGGACATCCGAATTTATATTCGTCCACGTTCTCTATAGAGTTCATCCAAACAATCAAGAATACTTTTATTTGCGATTACTAATAGTTAATGTACGTGGACCGAAATCGTTCAAAGAACTGAGAACAGTCAATGGTGAAGTATGTGCGACTTATCGAGAATCTTGGCAAGAATTAAATCTTCTTGAAAACGATGCCCATTGGGACACAGCATTCGCTTGTGCATCAAATATTGCTCAATTATAGCAAATACGTGCATTATTTGCGATATTATTGACAACGTGTTTCACATCCAATCCAGAAGATCATTGGAAAAAATACAAAGATGAAATGAGTGAAGACATTCTACGTCGTTTGCGAGCAACGAATATCTACTTGTAATTCACACCAAACATGTATGATGTGTTGCTTTTGATCGTAGATTAATGTTTGGCTATCGCTAACAATGGATTGGTGCAATTAAAAATGTAAGCACCAATCCAACCTACTAATACCGCATATGATAGTGATTTGCAACGTGAAACGCAATTTTATTTCCATGACTTGAGTACATATGTTGAATGTAACCATAAAAAATAGCTTTAGAAGCGCTTCATCGTACACTGCAAGATTGGAGGGCTAATAGACAGCTTTTTGGTGCAGCCTTTCATTCTATTGTCAGAGAATTTTCGACAAACTCTGCCAGTGATACCATTTTAACATCCGCTGATGAACTTAATGCATGTCTCAAATCTTCAGTTTTATGGCGACATGTCAACAAATTGACTTTGAAAAGCAATATGCGTGTTCAGCTACAAATGATGCATTCGCCGAACGTTTCGCAAAACAATTGCTGGATATTGGGAATGGGAAGTTGGAAATTGACTATTCTACACAATGTATCACATTGCTATCAAACATTTGTAAGATGACATCTACCAAACACGAATTAATTCAAAACGTTTTCCCAAATATCGCGCGGAAATTTAAAAATAATCAGTGGCAGAAATATAAATATACAAATCTACATTTGCCCCTAACAACGCACGGTGATTCAGCTAGTAGTATTATATAACAAACTATATCTTTACATAAAAATATAATTTATAATTGTCTATCGATATATTATAGAAATTTATTTTACTTTCACATACATATTATAGCATTTTAACTAATTCATATAAATATATCAATGTATTAAAAATGTAATGACATATATCTTTGTCTATTACACTCGTATATGTGTCACCGTTATTTGGGCAAGCGTATATTAAATAATAAAAATCATTCATTTACAATATGTTTCTACATCTTATGGTATCAAGACTTGAAAATTTGAATTTAGTTAAATGGTTTTATTTCGATCTGTGATAACTATACCCCACATAATAGATTAATAAAAAAAAATATTAAATTAATTATTATATTACACTAGCTGAAACCCGTGCATTGCAAGGGGCAAATGTAGAATATTTCACAATGCACCATATGATAATACAATATTCGATCATTATGGGGAACAATATTCAAGGCGCAATTCAAGTGCTTTTGGATATACGATATTTTTCTTTGTTCAGTCTGGTGCGTAATCGAATAAATCAGGTTTTCCGACGCGTGAGCAGGCCACATAAATTTGTCCATGTGAGAAGCACGGATTCCGCAAATCCAGCTCACACACTTGAAACGATTAACCATGGGCTTTGTTGATAGTCATTGCAAAAACAAGACGTACAGGAAACTGCAAAGTTTGAATTCAAATGGCATAATATTTGGGATCATTGGAATACGTGGCAACAGTACATATTCTTCCTTGAATTTCCCATTTAAAATTGTAGCTTCGATGAGATTGATCATAATCTTTTTCACCAAAAGTCTTGTACCGTTGCAAATTCGTGGTGGATTTATGTTTCGCAGAAGAATAATAGACACGCTAATTTTCAATGTTAGAAAGTGCGGTAGCATATCTGGCAAATTGAGTAAATTCAAGAATTCCTTTGGGTAATTGACAACTTCGTCTTGATTCATCACAGTATCGATAGACATGTACGTTGTCGCATCGCCTGGTATTCCGTGTTGAATACTCAAATTTATGGTATTGACATCGTTGTTCGTAGCTGCTAATATACCACGTTCAGTAGCCACTGATGGTTTTTAAATTCCGCGCGATATTTGGGAAAACGTTTTGAATTAAGTCAAGTTTGGTAGATGTCATCTTACAAAAGTTTATTGACAATGTGATACATTGTGTAGAATAGTCAATTGCCAACTTCCTATTCCTAATATCCAGCAATTGTTGTGCGAAACGTTCGGTGAACGCATCATTTTGTAGTCGAACACGCATATTGGTTTTCAAGGTCATTTTGTTGACATGTCGCCATAGAACTGAAGATTTGAGACATGCATTAAGTTCATCAGTGGGTGTTGAACGTGGTATCACTGGCAGAGTTTATCGAAAATCCCCTGACAATAAAATAAATGCTTCACCAAAAGGCTTTCTATTACCCTTCAATTCTTGCAGTATACGATAAAGCGCTTCTAAAGCTTTTTTTGAGCCATTGTACATTCGTCCCATATAAAAAGTTCATATGTTCGGAGAACTTTGACGATTCCAGAATTTTTTTTGATATTGCATGTTGGCATCTTAGTGGTTTGCAAATTCAATGGTAATTTCAGTGCTGAATGCGCTGTTCGACCACCGTCCAATAGTGTTGCCGCAATTTCTGATGATGCAATTGCCAGTGCTATTTTTTTCTGTGATCGTATACTTACTAATATCATAGAAATGAGTAAAGTTTTTCCTGTACCACCGGTCGTATCTATGAAGTACAATCCACCGCTATGCTTGTATATTGCCTTCATGATTGTGTCATATACAATGTGCTGTTCTGAAACCAATTTTGGAAGATTACTTTCAACAAATGTACCCAAGTCATTGATATAAAATTGTCTTTCACGTTGCAAATGACGATCATATGCGGTATTGGTACGTCGGATCGGTACACATATTCCTAATTGCACTAATCCTTTGTTAGCAATTGGCAAACATACATCCTCGATCAAAAGCAACGCTCCATTGTACACTTTTGGTGTAAATTGCATATTGATATTCGTTGCTCGCAAACGACGTAGGATGTTTTCACTCATGTCATCTTTGTATTTTTCTCAAAAACCTTTTGGATTGGATGGGAAACACGTTGTCAATAATATCACAAATAATGCATGTAATTGCTGTGATTGAGCAGTATTTGATGCATCAGCGAGTGTTGTGTCCCAGTGGACATCGAGCTCTAGAAGATTTATTTCTTGGCAAGCTTCTCGATAGGTCGCACATACTTCACCATTGAATGTTCTCAGTTCTTGGAAGGATTTCAGTCCACGTGCATTAACTAATAGTAATCGCAAGTGAAAACATTCTTGATTGTTTGGATGAACTGCATAGAGACGGCCTAATGCGTTGGACGAATATAAATTCAGATGACCTTCAACTGGTTTGCCCTGTCTACGACGAGGAAAAGTTTTGGCTGATACATTCCATGTGTAGTATTTTGGCACTTCTGATTAATGAAGCGTTTTTGCGAAGAAATCATACGTACACAAAGAAAAGAACGCAGTTAACATTGTTTGCGAAGGCAAAAATGTTCTTGCATGTACATTATCTGTTGTAAAAAGTACGCGCTGTCCATACTCAATATGCACAGCCAAAAGAACAACTGTTGGATGACGTTCAGGAATTTCCAATGAGAAAATATTCCAAACAGCTTCATTGCTACTAATTTAGCGTCCTAATTAATATTTTTCAATTTCATCGATTGGTACAGATACATTTCCTACTGAAATATCGCATTCTATTTTAACGTATTTCCATATGTATTTGATCGATTTTACTGAATGACAATACTCGACATTGTTGTGTGCTTTGAACATCTTAGAGAGTAATAGTGAATACGGCACAACCCAATGATTATCAACTTCAATGTCATTGTTGCGCATGTTTAGAGTGATGAGTTTACCGCTATCTTCAGTTGATCGTCGACGATATTCAAGATGTCCATCATTGCCAGTGATAGTTTCGGCGTGTAAGTCTCTTGGATAGCGTTTCCTGCATTTTGCATCCGTCATGCATGGAGATTTGGTATTAATCGCTCAACGTGGACCATGAATCATGTTTTTGGTAATGACTTCGAATAAGCCTGGATCAATGTCGACGTCTGGTATTTCTGCTAAGAAGACTGCATCAATTTTGTCTGGTGTAATTCTATCAATCAACCAAATCAAAATGTGTGCATTTGGCAATCCTCTTTTCTGCCATTCAGTGGAATACATCCAACAACGTGTCTCCCCAAAAACATAATACTTGTTAATGAAATCCATAAATGATTTCAATTTTTGTTTGAATACACGTGCAATGATATCATGGCGATCCGAAAATGATTGTCCAGGCAACAGAAGTTCTCTAATTTTATCCCACGTTGGATTGCACGTGAATGTTATGAAAAAATCTGGACGGCTATATGCACGACGGTAAATCATTGCATCTTGTGCGTATTCATGCATATGTCGTGGGCTTTCTCCAATTGTAGCTGGATGTATTACCATTTTTCACAATTCATTGGGACTGTTATCAGTAGCAATCGTATCGCGTAAATGAATATATTTTTCCAAGAGCAGTTTGGTTTGATTCAACCGAATGAAAAAAAGTCGTTCGGTTTCGATTTTTACATACATATCGACAATATACTGGTGGAACAATTGCCGAATTTGAAAATGTGATTGTCTGAGTTCTCACTAATCACCAAGCGATATGAAAAATAATTCATTGCACTGACTTTCTTATCTTAGTTTCCTTATCTTAAATTAGTTTCCTGATGCGTTTATGGATTGAATTTGTTATTATTTGTCAATGTATATGATAACAGATTTTTTTTTACTAATGTATTAATGAGTAATTAAGAATTTTGAGAAATTAACATATTTATATGAATTAGTAAATCCTTTGATATATATATATATTAGGGTGTCCCTTATTTATCAATATCAATATTTCTCCAGTCTCACCCCCTAAATTTATGTATTTACATAAAAAAATGAGCTACAAAAAGTTTTAGGCAAATCAATTAAGATTAACCCGTGCCGACTTGAATTTGAAATTTGAGTACAATAATTTTTCGTAATTTATTGATATATTTCACATTTTAATGAATATCTTGTTTATAAATAGGAAAATTGAAATTAATTAAATAAGATATTTTAAATTAAATTAAATTATCTTTGAATTTTGTCTCTACATAATTTTTGTAATTTCTAATTATGTACAAAATATATTGACTTTAATGTATAAAATATTGATTTATCAAAATTTTTTTTATCTTGTCTATGTTTTTGTAATTAAATACACCTAATTTCTGCACAATCATGATTTATAATAATATAGTATATTATAAATCGTGTGTACAACTATAGAAATAATTACCTATCAGAAAATTAAGAGATTACAAATATCGTGTAGTTAAATATAACTTACTAATGTGTTCAATGTTCATTGCAGTGCGTAAATGCTCGTGCAATCGATTACGTTGTCGTCTGTTGTGCGCTTTCTTGTTGTTGTGATTTCAATTGAATTTTATACAAATATGTCTAGAAAATTACGAGCTGATGAAAAGATATTTTTGATTGGGTCGGCATCAACTCAAATTCTAGGCTCAAAGCTCCCGTCAATTGGGCAAGTTTTATCTGTGTTTTTTTATAATGTGAGAACAGTAAAACTTAACACGAGAGAAAGTGCGTCGTTAGCTGTTCGTGAATGCAATATTTTCTGGGAAAAAGCTCGAATTCCTGTCCGTGCAGTTCAACATTGTGTAAAGAAGCTCTTAAATTTGTATGAAGAATGGCGTGAACTCCAAAAAAACTCACATAAAGTAGGTGAATCATTTAAATTAAAAGAAAGAGAATTTATTAATAAACTTGATAATTTATTTGACATTGCACATGCTAATGCGTTAAGTATATTAAAAATAGAAAACGAAAAACAGTTTTTAATTAATCAAAGGCTTCCGGGGCGAATTGGTTGTCTTGGTGGTATTGACAAAAATTTACAGGAAAAAGAAGATAAATCAAAAAAACGCAAATTTAAAGAACTAGGAAAACTAAAAAACAAAGAACTTCAATTATTGGGTCCATCTACATCAAATTCTAATCCAACAGCAAATCAAAGTCAATCATCTGATATGTCTGTAAGTTCACAATCATCATCATCAGATTCTGAATACACACAAAGAAGTTTTTTACCACTATCAGAGAAAAAAAGGGGCCGCACAAATTTCATTTCACCTAAGCTTGTTGCTGCATTGGATCGATGTAAATTAAGTGTACGGGAATCAGTTTACATTATTCAAGCAACAGCTGAAGCTTTAGGTCATAACGTTGATAGTCTAGTTATAAATAAATCATCTATACATCGATACCGTGATGCTTCACGTATTGAACGCGCCAACAAAATCAAAACCAAATTTCGAAATTCTCCTCCAACTTATGTTACTGTACACTGGGATGGAAAAATACTACCAACGTTTAATGTCAGAGACACAAGTATTGATAGATTACCAATAGTCATTACTAGTAAGAACACAGATTTGCTTATTGGTATCCCAAAACTTGAAAATTCAACGGGGCAAGAACAAGCTAATGCTATATATTATGCATTAGAAAATTGGGGTGTATCGGATATTGTTCAAGCTTTATGCTATGATACCACCGCATCAAACACAGGGCGTTTAAACGGTGCATGCGTTTTATTAGAACAAAAATTGGAAAGAGACTTACTTTACCTACCATGTCGCCATCACATTTATGAACTAATTTTACGCGGCGTTTTTGAAACTGTTCTTCCTCATTTAACGTCAAGTCCTGATGTCCCCATATTTAAAAATTTTCAAAAAAGTTGGAATAAAATTGATACTACAAATATAACTACTGGAATGGATGACTTGGAATGCTGTACTGCGTTAGAAGATGTACGAAATAACATCATCCACTTTTCTCGAGCTATGTTGCAAAATAAATGTTACAGAGATGACTATAAAGAATTACTTGAACTATCCATAATTTTTCTGAATGGTAATTTGGACAACATGTTAAAAATACATCCTCCTGGAGCAATACATCAAGCTCGTTGGATGTGTAGAGCTATTTACTGTTTAAAGATATATATTTTTCGAAATCAATATTCCTTATCTTCTTCTGAAAAAAATGCTATTCGTGATATTTGTATTTTTATTGTTCGGTTTTATTTAAAAGCTTGGTTTAGCTGTTCTGTTTCAGCAAGAGCTCCGGCTAATGATTTAAATTTTATAAAAAGTTTAAAACTATATGAAAATGAACATTCAAAAATTTCAAAAGCAGTCATAAAAAAAATAAGTAATCATTTATGGTATTTAACAGAAGAAACAGCAGTTTTAGCACTTTTTGATGATACATTATCAGACGAAATCAAAAGGTTAATGGTACAGTCACTTAAAAATGATGGAAATATTAACTCATCTAAGCGTCTTATTGTTTCATTTCATGACCTTGGAGAGACTTTTTCAGGTATATTATTATTATTAAGTTACTAATTATTAGGTTATAAATAAAAAAATTATTATAATTTTTTTTTAGAAAAAACACTGGCCTCGTTTGTATCAAAGAATAGTATGAAATTTTTTTCTCGATTTAGTATTAACACAGATTTTTTAAACAATGACCCTAGTACGTGGAATACTCAAATTAGTTATTTACATGGAAAAGAAATTGTATGCTCTCTAAACGTAGTAAATGATACAGCAGAAAGGGCAGTTAAACTTATGGAAGATTTTCATGGAAGTTTGACCCAAGATGATGAGAAGTCCGAGTTGCTCCTACGCTGTGTCCAAGAACATAGAAGACTATACCCAGATTGTAAAAAGGAAACGTTGAAAAAACAATTTTAATGAGTGTGTTGTAATGTATAGTGTCTAAAAAATAAAAAAAAATAAAAAAAATAGTATTTTATATATTAAAGTCAATATATCTTGTAAATAATTAGAAATTATAAAAATTATGTAAGGACAAAATTTAAAGATAATTTAATTTAATTTAAAATATCTTATTTAATTAATTTCAATATTCCTATTTATAAACAAGATATTCATTAAAATGTGAAATATGTCAATAAGTTACGAAAATATATTGTACTCAAATTTCAAATTCAAGTCGGCACGGGTTAATCTTACCTGATTTACCTAAAACTTTTTGTAGCTCATTTTTGTATGCAAATACATAAATTTAGGGGGTGAGACTAAAAAAAATGCAAAAAAAAAAATAATCTATAACTAAATAAGGGACACCCTAATATATATATATACATATATTGGTAAACAGATATTACGAGTTTATTGTATGAAATATTTTTAAGCGAAGATAGAGTTTTTTGTATAGTATTATAAATAATAGGTTATTTTTTAATTATTATTTTAATATATATTATGTGCGTAAGATGATTACGATTATATGTGTATATACATGTGATAAAATACAATGGGAGTCTTAAGGATGAATAAGGTTTGATCGTTATCAATCGTATTTATTCGTAATCAATCGCGATCACCATGATCACTCGTGTACATTCTCTATACTCCCCTGCCAATCCATCAATCGTGGTGGCGCTATTCGACATCGCCGTCACTCAGATTCGCCGAGTCTGGTAGACTGGTCTGTGGTCCCGGGACGGAACTTGGGAGACTTTCCTGTACCATGTCGCAATTCACCCTTTTGGTGTAACCCTGTGGCAGAACAGGGCTTGAACTTGGCTTGTCCCTAGGACCTCGGGTAGTTTGTAAAACTCCCTGGGTTCACGGAACAACCTAGTTCATCCTAAGGGTGATTTGGTGAACCGAGTACGAAGAACGGCGGTTCCTCATCACTCAGCTCGAGATTCCCCGGTAGCGATGGCTCCGGAGAATACAGCAGGGCATCGTCGGAGGCAGTGACCTCCTCCATCGATGCCCCACTACCGTCCATCGGGGTTGTCGACCCTGCACGTATTCCTAGACCGGGCTTGGTCTCGGATGCCGGCAGGTCGACCTCCATCAACTCTGTGGAACTCTTGCCAGTGACATGAACCGAGTGGGTAGTGGGAAGGTTGGGCAACCGCTTCTCCAATCTATACTGCTGACTCCCCTCCTTCCACGCCTTCCTCTTCGCTGCCAGTATGGCGAATTTTCGTTTCCTCCTTGCTTTGGTAGCTTCCGAAGGTAGTGCTCGATTGGTGACAGCAGCTGGTCCAGCTACGGCTCGTAACGTACAGTCGTAACCGCTCCTGGGGTTACGACTGTTGCCGTGACTGCTGCTGGCGTTGTTTTCACCGGTGGCCGCCATACCGTGAGAACCCTCGGTGTCCTTTCCGGCATCTCCGTCTACTCGGTGGATGTGGAATGCGGATCCGTGTGTGGTCGGAGGTGGAGCGCCCTTTTCTGACTTTCGGACAGCCATTTCGTCCGTGTTGCTGGAGCAGCCGTTGCATTTGCGTGTGGTGCACTTGTCACCGGTTGCTGCGATGGCCTGCGTTTTTGCACCTCCCGGTGTTCCGGCGTGCGTAGTTGGGGACAGTTTGTCGGGGCCGGTACCTGCAGCGCTCGCTGCAAATCCGCATTCCTCGTCTCCTAACCGCGCCGGAATGCTGCTGCCAGTACCGGGTCTGCTCGTAGCTGAAGCTCCGGCATCCGCGCCACTGCTTCCGCCGTCAAGGGTGTTGTGGCGGATCTGATCCCTCGCCTGGTCCAGGAAGTCCGTCACCTTCTGCAGGGCCCTCTGTGCGTCCAACCGCGTGTCCATGTTGTTAGTTTACTGTCAGTTTATAAGGATATAAGATTTATTAGGAAGGGTTTTGAATATTACCCTACCCTATACTTATTTTATCCTTATGACAGTGCTGTTCGTTTTAAACATGACACATGGATCTTCCTTGGTGGTTGCTGGTCGGTCAAGAATACCTCTTTTCCAACTTGCTTTTCCAACCTTACCGGTCCCCACCATTTAGGTGCGAACCCGGCATGAAATCCATGTTGTGCATTAGACAAATGGTGGGCTCTGTAGTATACTACGTTGCCTACTCGAAATTTTACTTTCTCAGTACCATTTGTCTTCGGTTTCATGTTTAATACGTGTTTTTCCCGCCTCAGTCTTTCCGTATTCATCAATTCATATGAATTAGGCTCGTCTCGTCCAATCACCCGGTCTCTTACACTCTCTGCCGAGTACTAGAACCGCAGGTGGATTGCCTGTCGAGTCATTTCGCCTATTCCGAATCGCGAATAAAATTGACGCAAGTTTTGTGTCCCAAGAACTATGTTTGCCGGTTACTAGCTGTGCGCGTAACCCTTTTTTTAGTTCTTGATTTCGGCGTTCAACGGGGTTGGCCCTCGGGTGATAAACCGGAGTAGTCCAAGCCTCCGTGCCCCAACGTTCTAATACATAGAGCATTTCACGAGATACGAATTGGGGACCGTTATCGCTGAGACACACGCGGGGATAACCGAAACGTGAGAAAAATTCTCGTTTGAGAGTTTCGGTTATGGTTTTAGTGGTGGCTGAGCCAAGTGGATAGGCTTCTGTCCACCTACTAAAACAGTCGGTAGCTACCAGTATAAACGTTTTCCCCCTGCTCATGCGGAGATACGGACCCATGAGGTCTATACTGATAACTTCCCAGGTCTGTCTAGGAGCTCTGGTGGAAATCTGGTCATCAGAACGCGCGTGAGTGGTTTAGTGCATGCGCATATGTGACATGAATTAACGTATAACCGAACGTTGTTCTTTTGACCTTCCCAGAAAAATCATTGTTGTACCGTCCTATACGTTTCTTTCCAACCCGGGTGGCTGGATAGAATGTGATCGTGATATCTCGAAATCACATGTTGCGATTTCGACTTTGGTATCACGATACGTATGTTGGTCCCAGCGCCTATGCATAGTAGTCCGTCGGAACTCATATGGTAATTTGCTCCCAACGTGGGACTTCTTGTACTGGTCGCCAGCGTACACGATTTTACGAAAATGATATGTTCTTGTATTTTGACGTCGTTGGATTGCCAGCTGACAAGGGTGTGTGTGGTGAAAGGTCGGTCACTGATATCACGGTTCATGGTGATCGCAAAAATGTGATCTGCCTCAGAATCGGTCGTATCGGTGTATGGTAGTGTGGGTACACCGATTAATCTTTCGGCGAGTAGGTCCTCATTCATCGGGGGACCGGGCGCTGGACGCGAGATAGCAAGTCCGGTGCTTCGTTTATCCGGAACATGTATCGTGCCAAAATCCAAATTAGCTAGTTGGAGTGCCCATCTCGTTAATTTTGAATTTTTGTCCTTTGCCCGATGTAACCACGTTAGTGTACTATTGGAGTGTGGTTTCTCAGCAGAATGTCGTGTTCAATTAGTTTGGTGCGCCCTACCTTGTCGCAAAACACGTCCGCGTATTTGTTCAATATCGCGGTAAGTCTTGTGCGTACTTGGTGATTGTCTCCAATTTCCAATTGTGACAAATCGGGGATCGTACTAGTTGAGTTTGCGCGTCCCTTCCAGCACGCTGATGTTCTAATCTGAGAACCGAGGTAAATAGTACATGCAGAGTAATCCCAAGAGACTTCGTTTTCAACGAGAAAGTCGTGTCCTAGTAATACATCGCAGTACAAATTCTTAAGGACGGTGGCCGAAAATGTTAAATTTAAGTCACCTATCCTGGTGTCGAAGGAGACAGTACCGCTAGTTGTTGCGGTGTGACCGTCTGCCATTCGGACAGTGGTTGTTAGTCCGGAAAGTGGTTTGCCGAATTTGGCGGCAATGGTCGGATTAATATATGATTTTTGGGCCTGTGAGTCTAATAACGCCGTTACGAAGCCTGACCGAAATTCGAGTTCGACCGCAGGGGTCGGAATTTTGTCTGGGCATTTTCGTTTAACGTGATTTGACGTATTGGAATTTTTGAAACGGGACAACTGGTTCTGAACCGCGAAATCGGCAATTTGATTTACGGTGTTAACCGCCATAACCAAAATATCCGACTCGGTTGCCTCTGGGTTCACTTGTTCCTCTACTGTGACAGGTTGGCCTACCACGCATTTTTGTGACGGGCAGACAGTTACAGACCTATTGGTGGTGGTAATCGCTTCAATCTCCGTTGCCTTTGTCCCTACATCGGTGTGATCACTGTGTGGGATGGTGATACGCCGTGAACAACCTTTGGAGTTGTTGGCGCGTGGTGGGTGATGTATGTTGGGGGACAGAGACTCATAGCTCTCGGGCGTACGATAAGCATCGAGGTGTGATGTGCTGTCTACGTCGAGCACGGTGTTTGCGGGTGGTGTGGTAGAAAATCCTTTTGTAGTCGCGTGTTTCGAATTACGCTTTACCGTTTTCCGTGACTGGCGGCTACTCGATAAATTTCCTTTCATAATACCGATCGGTGGTGTAGGAGGGGAAAATGAGTCAGTGGAGTGGACTAAGCTCCACCGGCTCCCCTGCCGTTTCCCGAACTCGTCGGTTTGTGGGGACATGCACTGTGCCAGTGCAGCTTATCACAAAACCTACACGGACCCGGCGGAGGTCTATTTTGCTGACCTGCGCGTAGTGTAGTTCGGACAGGGCGGCTATGCTGTGTTTGAAACCCCCTGGCACCCTGATATGGAGGTTCACCTTCTGGCGGTTGGTTATACACATTCGTTGCTGGGTCTAGAGCGCCTGCTAAACGTCGCA
Source organism: Schlechtendalia chinensis (assembly GCA_019022885.1). NCBI lineage: Eukaryota > Metazoa > Arthropoda > Insecta > Hemiptera > Aphididae > Schlechtendalia > Schlechtendalia chinensis. The sequence goes on from CM032339.1 coordinate 56,602,351, forward strand.
GTTCGCTGAACGTTCCGGGCCGATGCAGTCGAATGTGTGTGCGGAACTCGTCCCTAGTTAATCTGGCAATGATGCCTACTAACTGGGTCTCGTCCAGCCCCGTGTTTACTCGACGCGCAAGTTGATTTTTTGATAGGATGAAATCCGTTAGCAATTGATTCCGAGACTGGCGAACGGAGACGATTTCTGCGCGTAGCTGGGATTGAATTTCGGCGTTATCGAATTCGATTCGAAATTCTTCCCAGGACAAATCAAGTACTTTGATGGAATTCCACCACGTACTTGCTGTCCCTTTCAGCTGCGGTTCGATCGCTCTAGTCCAACCTGTCCGGTGGATATTCGCTTGCTCCAGAATCGATTCGAAATTGTGAATAAATCGAACCGGATCCTCGGATTTGGTTCCGAAGAACTCGGGTAGTGACATCCGAGCAGCGCGTAAGTCGTCGAACGGAATTAACATTGACCTTTCCCGCGCGTGCTCGCTGAATAGGTGTGTGTTCCGCGAGTGGATTCGGTTCGCGAATCGTCATCTCATTCCGTCCGAATTGATCGGTTACGTGCGTGGAATTTTGAAGAGGTGGCTCAGAAACTGACATGGGGGGTTCGGATCGTTGTGTCTGTCGGTGCTCGTTTAAGAATGCAACCAGACATGATTCGATTCGCGCTAGTCGTGTTTCGAACGCTCTATTTCCGCAGCGTAATCGATGTTTTGCCGTAACGATGTCAGCTGTTTGGCTGCGACGTTGAGAGCGTCGACTGATTACCGATCGTTGATGGCAGTCGTTCGGACCGTATTGCTTCCGGAATCGAGGTTTGGTTGTTTAAGGACACTAGTTCCGGGCTGCGCTGGAGATAGTAGACAGGTCGAAACACTGCCCGCTTTCCTAACAGCGTGTGCACCGAACTGATTGTCCGTTTCGTCCAAACCCTCTACCAGTAGCGTGTTACGGCTTTCCTCCCCACTGTTTCCCTGAGCATGAGCTGGAGACTCGGGGATTCAAAACGCACGCTGTTCGGCTCGATTCCGTTCTCTCTTAATTTTCCTGCGAGTTTGAGTTCCAAATCCGGTTTTGTACCTGACGTTTGAACTCCACGAACCGCACACTCATAACGTAATTCCGAGAGTGATAACTGACCCAAAGTCTTTCCGGACATTTTTAACAAATTTGTTTTGTAAATATCGGATATATTTCGAACTATTACCACGTCGTCGTACGTATTTGTAGCGCGGTTCAATGATCCGAAGACGATGATAATAGTGCGATATGTTGTCGCCGGTATCTACGGAGTATCAGTTGGGTAGACGATTATATTCTTTGACTTCGACTTTGACCCGAAACGCTCTAGCGATGTATTCGCGTGAATGTATGGATAGCGGTTGCCGTCGTTCGTTGTAATATAATAGTCAACCGGTCGTGACGTTGACGTTGATAACGCTACTCGGCGGGCGCGCACTGAATATTAAATATATCTGCGCGTGCGTACCTTGGTGTGTCTCAACGATAACTGTTTTCATTCGCGCCGGTTTTGCCCAATTACCAGTGCCAAAATTAGATTGTTACTGCTGGTAACTTTCCGACTCCGTACTGAAAACCACGTTTATGGTCTACTTTCTTTAGCACTTAAAATTACGCGCCCCGAAAGTTCGACCTGAGATTCGTGTTTAATAATTAAGCACTTACCTCGTCACGCGTTGACCGGTAATTCCTCTGCGGGGAGCCAATTGACACGGTACGGGTGGTTGGTAGTTTCGCTGCCGACATTCACCCGAACGGTCGTGGAGTTGATAGGTGTAGCGGAAGAAAAAAACAAAAGTTGGTGTCTATTCGTTTATTATTAAGAGAAAAAAAAAGAAAAAAAAAATGGCGAAGAGAGAAAAAAAAAGAGAAAAAAAACAAAAATTATACGGTGACTTCGCGTTATCGGTACGAGCTGTCTTGTGTCGTGTGAACGACTTAACGGCGATACAAAGAACACAGACCGGTCCGGCTCCACTTTCCCACCGTCACTACCATCACTGGTTAAGGTGGTGGGAGGGTGAAGGCGATCCAACACTGTTACGCCGCCTAAGTGGTGGTCGATAGAAAAAGCCGGACATAGTGATACTAGTCATATGTGCAATATCGCGAGACCGCGTCAACGGTTTGGGCGGCTGTGTTAGGGTACATACGCACTATGCGGCTGCCCGTAATGTGGTCAGCCGTCCGGTTGACCGCAGTTTACGGTTGGTTCAGCGGGTGTAAAATTAAATAAAAACATGAGTGTAATTAACTTATAAATAAAATAAATCATTTCAACAATGAACGTCGAAGAAGTTATAGCAGTTTATTACATCTACGATCGCTACATAAAACAGAAAAAGAAAAAAAAATACTGGATACATCCTTTTTTACAAACAAGAGATGAAACCAGGCATTTTGAAATATTTTTTGAAAACCTCAAAAAATATGAAGAGAAGTTTTTTGGATACATGATAATGAGCTTAAAATCATTCGAAGAATTATTGAGTGTTTTAAGAACATTCATTACGAAGGAAGACACACGATATTAACCACTATATAATATTGACCACTTTTTCCCATTGTCTTTGTTTAATATTTCTATCAGAATAATCTGAGCATTTCGTGTTCCAAATTGACTGACGGTTCTGGATTTCGATAATAAACTTTTCAGTATCAAACTCCATTTCAAATTTTTTTTGTCATAAGAAATATTATATACCATAATGTCAGCGACGGTTGATCGCAAACTAACCGCACAGTGCGTACACGGACCGTGCGGTGAACCGGCGAAGCGGCCGCAGCGCTCCAAGCAACCGGAACGGTTTGCGGGCAGCCGCAACGTAGTGCGAATACAATTTTTTGTATATACAAAATTTACGTATAGTTTATCACTTGCGGTCAACCGGACGGCTGGCCGCAATACGGGCAGTCGCATAGTGCGTATGTACCCTTAAAGTATAGCAACCGCAATAGCTCTGCGGGTGCTATGGGTTTTAATATGATCCAGAACCGCTATAAATACACTGCTCATATTGTTTCATAGAATTTACTCGATTAAAAAAGGAAAATAAGTCGTTTAGTTCCATTCGTTAATCTTCGATGTTGATATATTATTTTAAATAATTTTAATGAAAATCTACATTGTAATTGTTTACTTTTTGTCACATTCTACGTAAACTATAGTCGATGGAAAACTGAAAGACAAGTGTCAGACAGGGTAAAATGCTTGAATATAAACGATTAGCCAAATTAAAGGAATAAAAATATCAAACAGTATATTCTGATAATTCTTAGCGTTATACTAGACAGGACACGAAGTACACGAATTTAAACTTTTTTCATTTTGTTTTCCGGAGATTTTGAAGTTACAAAAGAGGAAACATCTGTACATACAAAAAAAATAACATCATTGACATATCATTGACAAATACATTTAGTCTAATCAAAGGATAAATACACAATGCAGTGGTAAATAATGCGTAGACATAATTCCACTCAGAATATGATTATCCTAATATGCAGACTAGGAGTGGACAAAATAATATAGGATGCGTAACACGTAACGCTGGTTACATATATGTGTTCTTAAATCTAGCAAAATTTTTCTAAAGGAAACAAAGTACATTACGTAAAATTCCAAAGACGAGAGGTTCTTTTTGAATTGAAATGTGAAGTGGAATAATTAGTGGAAAATGGAGTCTCTTGCTATCAAAGCGGTGAAGATGTTACCAATTATAATTTTAATTTTTACACTACGTTATTTTATTTCTTTTTATTACATATTTCAATAATTCATTTATTTATATTTATAATTTAATTACTTAAGTTGATTCTATTCTATGTTAAAATTTAAACACAACCATTTTTGCCCATTATCCTCATTTGTGGGGTTTTAACCACAACAATGATTAATCATAATAATTTTTTTTTTATTTTCAGATCCCCTTTTCATTAGAAAAAAACGCTATTGTTTTGAAGGTCATTAGAAGGTTTAACTTAACCTTGTGAAATACACATATCCTATATAAAACATCAATAATAAATACAATTTATCAATTTTGTTTTAGAATGTATAAGTAAGAATATAGAGATTATCAATTATTGTAAATATTACGATAAAATAAATATATATACATTTAAATATACTTTATAAAACATTTGGAAAATGAAAGTCAAATTTAGGTAAGATGTATAAAATATTATTGCATTATAAACTAAACGATTTCAATAGTATGTTGCAATGATAGTTTTCCGTATAAATAATTGTGAAAAAAATATATATGAACAGATAATGAGTACATGATGTTTAGTACTCATTCTTCTGTTTATGTCTTCAGAAAAAATTCATTTATGTTTTTCGCACATTTATTCATATTTTTTAATGGATACTATTTGGGAAATTACTAAATTTTTTTATATGATTCCTTAACAATATCATTAAAAAATTTCAATATTTATCAGTATATTACGATACATAATAGTTTGCTATTCTACATAAAAAATCTGCTTAAGGGGATGTCGTACCGAAACGAGAACGTATACAACGACCGATAGAATGCGTTGTTAAGTGTTTTCACGATCCGCAAGCACGCGACGCAATCACGCGCCCGCTACTCGTCGGCGGTCCGGCGCCCAGGTTCATACGAGTGCTTATTCGGGTCTCAACTACACAACGAATAATCTGATAAAATATTACGATTTCGGGATTCGGTATCACAGTTATGTAGGGAAAAATAAACATATTTTTACATAACGTATTTATAACACTAATGACCACCCGCATATAGGATATTTAGCTTATATCACACAAAACGTTATATACATATAGGTAGGTATTTTGTTTGTGTATAAACAAATGATTATCTTTTTATACAAAACACTATCAATTTTACCGTTTTCGTTTCTTCTATAATTTTTTTAAATGTTTTGTCTGGTAATTTTTTTAACTCGCCCGCGATCGTATGGCTCTCACTCTGGGTTGGTGTCCGCGGGTCCGTGTTTTTTTCCGATTTTTTCGCGTCTCGTTTTATATAGCTCTTATTTTTACTCAAGCATTAGATGGCGTTTTTCGAATTTTATTAATTTTTTAATCCATCGTAATTTTTTCTAGTTTATAAATATATATTTTGACGAACTATGAATAATATATCACATACAAGGGATGTGGTACACGATTTACGGCTACGAACGTTCAGACCAAATATATCGATTCGAAATATTCAGATTAGTCGATCGTTCGTAGGTCATCGTATTTTCACCTTTATTCGAAATATTCATTTTATAATAACAATGAAGTACTAGTGGAGGAGATTGAGCGGAAAGCTCCAATTACGCAAACACTAACTGCATTATCTATAAATATAAATATTTCGTTGTCTCCGTTGTCAGTGGCCTGTGGTAACGTTTATCGTGCGCTGACGTGGGAGGGTAGGTTGTTTATGATCGGCCGTGAACACATACGATAGTGCACTTTTGATTTAAGTTTTAAAGTATAGGCGGCGCCACTTTATGGCCAAGAAATGTATATCTTTGTCATAAAACATCTCATCGTATTTCTAATAGAACCAGTGCCGGCCCAAGATACGGGCGAACCGGGCGGTTGCCCGAGGCGCTACTTTTATAGGGGCGCTTTTAATATACGAATATTTTATAAATTTGAGTGTAACATTTATTCAAGTTAACAATAATATAGCTAAATGACTAAATTATCCATGACAGAATATTCTGTTATTTAATTTTTTTTATAGATTATACGATTTTATAATCATAATTATTATAGAGAATTTGTTTAAGGGCGCCTTTCAAAAAATTGCGCGGGGCATCAAAATATCTCGGGCCGGCCTTGAATAGAACACAGGCATTATTCATTTGTTATAAATGGAGTAAACATATTATGAAAGGTGAGAATTTTTACCATGACATGTTGGAAACCGATTTTGGATATCTGCAATACTAAGGAACGTATGAAAGAAAACATTTTAGGTAATTTTCCCAATTTCAATGACAAATATCAATAGTTAAATTAAAATTTTTTAAAATTCTGTTTCCAACATGTCATAGAGAAACATCTCATATTTTATGGGATACTTTCAAATCAAATATACGATTATTATAGACTTTGCTGCATTAGAAATACGAAACGCTTTTTTTGTTGCGTAATTTTCTGGTACTACGTCCCCTTAAGAACATAAAATAGGTAAATCACAATATATTATCATGAAAATTATAACCGTACTATAACAAAACCATTTATGTTTTACTTAATTTTGGACAAAACATTTGTTATTAAATTAAATGATATATTATTGGAAATTATAATATATAGATAAGAAATTTTTAATATTGTTTTTTTATTCAAGAAGTTTCCATAATTACGATTAGTAGGGCTCAGAAGTTATAGGATATATGTATATGAATATGAATGAAAAAATTTTTAAATATGCAAAAAATTATTTTAAGTCCAAAAAAAAAAAACACTGTAATATTATTATTAATGCATAAAAAAATTTAAAATATAGAAATTTAAATTAGTAGCATTTAAAATATGACGCGAAACTGGTTGGAATTTCGACAATTTTATTTTATTGAACTAAAAAATTAGTTTAAAATAATTATCATTGATAAGCAAACAAATACAGATAGGTTTTGCTTATATTTTTACGAACGGTATAACCAAGGTTTTCCAGATATTTGATACAATTACATTAAATAAATAAATAATTAATTAAAATAGTATTTATTTTTCAGTTTATTCACTTATACATAATTTTACAGACATATAGTGTAAAATAAGATAACTACAAATCTTTGTCAACAATGCATTAAATATGAGAATATTAGTTGATATATTATTTTGTAGTTTTATAACTGTATGTTCTTTATATAAGGCATTATAATTTACTATTGTAATAAAAACAAGAAGAAATACATTTTTTTTACTATAATCATTATTGTATTAATTTAAATAATCATCTAGATCAAGTCATAGAATATAAAGACATAATTGGTAATACACATTTAGAAATAGTCCTTTTATATTTGTAGTGCAAATTAGAACGTAATATATTTTTAATTCAATTTGTTAAATAACAATATTGTTGAACTGCTTTTATATTTACATCAGTGATATCATACTCTATAGCAGGGGTCTCCAAACTACGAAGCCCGCGAATAAGTTTTAACCGGCCCGCAGAACCCATAGAACGGTAAATAAAATTTAGATATCTAAAGATATGTGTGATTTAAAAAGTCCGCAGCAAACGAATTGCGTCCCAAGATCCCTTTTTTATACGAATTGCGTCCCGATAATATTTAACAACTACACTAATTGCGTCCCGATAATATTTAACAACTACACTAATTGCGTTAGAAAAAGGTTAAAAATACTGTTTTTCATCGTTTCTTAACTATGTAACTTGTAACTTGTCTTTAATTCATTAAAGGTAAAAATTTGAATGATACAGTTTTAATATAATCAAAACGTGTTATTTCGTTTACGTCGTATTTAATCATCTGTTTTCTTAAAAATTCTTGTTTTTCACATACTTCACGTCTTATTTTCTTTATATGACTACTACTGCGAATTTTGATGTAAGTATCTTTTTGTACGTTTTTAAGTACATCAATAAATTTGTAGATATTTGGCTTTGCAGAATAAAACATACCGTTAAATTTTGAATGGAAAGCTTCACAGCTATTTGTTGTCCGTGTCATTGAACCTGAATACATTGCCCATAAAGATGGAGGAAAGTCACTATTGGGGGTTATATATGTATTTAAAATATAATCTGTAAATGTTTCTACTTTTTCATTTTGTGGTAAAATTGATACTATGTCATCGGTAAAACAGTTTTCTACATCTTCAGGTTTCAAAAAAGGGAGACCAAAAAATACTTTCAAGTAATTACTTATTTCTAAATTTAGTTTATATTCATTACTCAAACCTAGAGTTTGAATTTTTCGCCACCAACTCTGGCCTAAATGGAATCGGCATCCTTTTAGTTCAACGGATGGCCAAACAAATAATACAGCTGAGTGAATTGCTTTTTCAAAATCAGCAAACAACATTTTTGGTAAAAAATTAATATTATTTTTAATACATTCTGAATTCAGATGAAGAAATGCTTTCTTGTAAGTTTCAATACTTTTGTCAATTAATAAAAAAAAAACTAATGGTATGTAATTTCCATTTGATAAACCATGAATCGTGAAAAATTGTGTAAATAACTTAGGGCAACTTTTAAATGTTCCATCAACAAGTATTGTGTCAACTTGACTTAAAAACTTCAAATTAGTTATTGTAGAAAAAACTAATATATTATTTTCATAATCGTTAACTAATAGAAACTTTTCATCTTGATTACTTTTGATGTTTTCTTTCAATGAACTATGTAAATCTAATAGATTATTTGGCAGTTTGGGAATTACAGATGCTCGGGCGTGGTGTATATATTTGCGAATTAAAGTTAAATCATAACTGGTCAATGTTGATACGTCATTTGATAATTCCCTATGAATTAGTTTTGAGGGCTTATCATAGAGATCGTCTATTGCCTTCCGTTTTAAATTATTGCTTAATTTTTGTCTGTTTAATATTTCAATAGAATCGCTTTTATGGTTATGTTCAGAAGGACGTTCCAATATTTCATTTTTTTCGTTTAATTTAGTGTATGACTTACATGTTTTTTTGAAACACTTTCAACGCTGTATATCATTTTTCAATAATTTATGAAAACAAAATTTATAACCGTTTATGAAAATTAATGTTTTATTTTTTTCACTGATCATAACGTCACTCACAGTTGAACTCATATTTTAACTTTTAACAATAATTATATAGAAACAGAATAACACAATTTTCAACGAGACAATCGAAAGACATACTAACCGTATACATTTATATCATAAGTACTCATAAAGTCGTATCAATAATTGAATTGAGATTAAAATCATCATATATATATTTTGATATCTGATAATCGGGACGCAATTAGTATAGACGTATAGAAAAACCGGGACGCAATTAGTATGTCACTTATCGCAATTTTTACATCGGGGACGTAATTCGTATGCAGCCAAAAAGTCATTATCAACGGGCACGTATCATAATTTATGAGCTAAACGCGATGACAGACGTTGGCCTTTCCTTTTAATAATTATTAATTAAACGATGATATTTTGGTTCACGAACCATTGACGAATATGTATTTATAAAACGTCGATAACGGCGTTTGCGCTGGTCAGAAATTAGCCACATAGACGAGCGATACGACGAAGTCATTTCATAACGTTTGGACAGTTACATATGTCTAAGTTTGCAGTGCATTTATTATAAATATTATTCTTTACCTATTAATTTAAAATTCACCGATTCGACATGTCAGGAAGAGAATTGAAAAAGAAAATAGATTCAGAATGTCGTGTTTTCAATGAAAAGTGGTCGTTGGATTATTTGGTAATTTATTCAGGTGACAAAATAATATATTTAATTTGCAAAGAATGTATTTCTGTACTTAAGGAGTACAATATTCGGAGGCATTATGAAACATAACATAAGACAACTTTTTCAAAATTTACTGGGAAATTACGGTTAGATAAATTGCAGTCACTTCAAAATAATTTTTCATCACAACAATTATCATTTAAAAAACAAAAAAATATTAATGAAGCTGCTACAAAGGCTTGTATTTCACATCTATTGGCAAAAAGAGGAAAAGCGTTTTCTGATGATAGTTTAATAAAAGAATGTATAATTCAAGCAGTTGAAGAAATTTGTCCAGAAAGAATTGATACTTTTAAAAATATTAGCCTTTCTGCTAACACAGTTACCCGTAGAATTGACGATATTAGTAATAATTTAAATTCTCAGGTTAATAATAAGACTCAAGAATTCATTTCGTTTAGTATAGCACTTGACAAATCAACAGATATATCTGATACGTCATAGTTACTTTTATTTATTCGAGGTGTTAATAAAGATTTAGAAATTTCAAATGAACTACTTTCTGTACATAGCATGCATGAAACTACGACAGGTATCGACATATTTAAAGTTTTCGAAAAATCATTTTTAGAATATAATTTGAAGTGCGATAATTTGAAATGTATCACTACTGATGGCGGAAAAAATATGTGTGGCACAAAAAAAGATTTAATAGGACAGATATTTACGAGTTGTGAAAAAGAAGGTTTTAAACCAATGACTTTGCATTGTATTATACATCAGCAGGCATTATGCGGAAAAACTAGACTTGTCTTGTGTTATGGGTCCAATAATATCAACAGTAAATTTTATTCACTCGAGCGCACTTAGGCATCGTTAGTTTCAAGATTTTTTGAAAGAAATAGAAACAGAGCACCCAGATATACCATATTTTATAGCAGTTCGATGGCTTAGCCGCGGAAAAGTACTATCGCGATTTTTTGAACTAAAAAATGAAATTGAAATATTTCCATTTGATAAGAATCGACCATAGCACATGACTACAACTTATTTGTGTGAACAAACTTTTTCCAAAATGAAATATATCCAAATCAAAATATAGATCGGCCATAACTGACAAACACTTGGAGTCAATTTTGAAAATTGGAACTAGTAACATACAACCTCAATTCGATCAAATATTAGCAGAAAAACATCAATTTTATACTTCTTATTAAAAAAAAAATTATTTCAAAAATTATTAAAATTACAATGTATTATCATTTAAATTTATACCAATTATATTTAAGTATATTGTAGACAATATTTTATAAAAAGATTTAAAGTAAACTTATATTTGTATACTTATATTTTCATAAAATTAAAAATTATATGTGTTAATAAACATTTGGCCCGCTAAAATCATTTGATATTTTTTGACCCTTGAATAAAAAAGTTTGGAGACCCCTGCTCTATAGAAAAACCTATGTTAGAGACATCCATATAACAAATTGTTTTATTACGTTACAATATACAACACAATAAAATCATATGAACATTAAACTTTTTACAAATTTTTATAATTTAGTAAACTTCGATGGAACAAAAGCTTTCGAATATGCAATTGAACATCGTGAGTGATATTATAATAATAATTTCACCATTTATAGCAGGTTATTTCACCAAAATTTAACGGTTATGTTCAGTTATTTAAGTGAGGGGGGGACGTAGGGAAATAGCGTTACCCTTCTTTGCTTAGTTAAGTTTTGTATCCCCTTTAGTTTGAGACTAAATTTGTTGTTTTGTACATAATATTCAAAAATTGAATAAGTTACAAAATTGAATTTAGTTGTATATTGTTTGCAAGATCATTAATATAAAAAAACTATTTCGGTATAAACCAAAATTGTATTATGTATAAGAGTTACATATTATGTTTAAGGACTGAGTTTTATTAACTATTCTTATATAAGAGATTCTAAGTGTCAACAAAATTTCAAAGCAAAATTAACCACTAAATAGGTTTAACGGTTTAGGGAACACTTTTCTGCATTAGCATTAGTCCCCCTAATATTATTCCACTTTAACTACAGGTTATGTTACTGAATTAACAAATTAATATTAACCGAATCCTTCAATAATTCTAGGTAAATTGTTATTACAATGGTCACTCACTATGTCTGTCTGTCTATTCACGGTTTCTTAGTAAAGACAACAGCTGTTTGCTGATATCATGTTAAAGATTGAGATTGTTTACTCAATTATTTCACAATCATATTTATATACTATAACAACTTAAGCATGTAACTCGTGACAACTGACAATAATATATATATATATATACATACAAATACAAGGTGCGGCAGAGATATCTACCACATTTTAAAACGCTGTAGCGCCATCTGTGTTCAACCTAGAGAAATAATAGACGCGTTGAAAAGAGGAAGAAAGGTTTTTTTTCATATAATCAATTATTTTGATAATCTTGTAGTCTTAAATATAATGTCATCTAAATGATGAGCATGATTTTCACAACAATTGCCCATACGTAAAATTAAATTATCGAAAACTTTTTCTAACATAGTGGTCGGAATCGCTTCAGAATGATGTTTAATAGCCGTTTTAATCTCTCCTAGGTCTCTCGACTTGTTTTCATAAACTTTTGATTTTAGGTATCCCCTAAGAAAATAGTCACAAGCCGAATGATCCAGGGAACGCGACGGCCACATATTCGGCGAGTTACGCAAATTATTCGACTACAAAAAAGTTGTTTAAACGATCTATCGTGTCATTCGAAGTATCGCATGTAGCGCTGTCTTGCTGAAACCATGTTCGTGTCAATTTTTGTCGTTTTTTCAACTCTGGTCGGATGAACTCGGTAGCGATCTGCCAGTAGCGTACCTTTGAAGAAGTAAGGACAGATTACGCTCTACGCTCCAATCTTTATCCATACCGTAACCTTCGGCGAATGGAGGGGCTTTTCCTGAATGATACGAGGGTTAGCATCACTCCAGTAACGTAGATTTTGTTTATTAACATCATCTTGTAGAAATGTGCATCGTCCGTTATTAAGTTCGTCTTTAACGGAATTTCTCCTAAGTCAATCGTCGGAAACATTGCTTCGCAAAACTTCATTCCTTTCGCGTAATCTGGCAGTAATAGTTCCTGGGTATACAAAATTTTGTACGGATGATAATTTAAATCGAGATGAAGAATTCGGCGCATTATATGATTGGAATAAATTCAAATTTTTGGCATGCATTCAGGCAGATCGACTAGGACTTGCTTTAATTGCTTTGCGCACACAAAAAATGGTAAACGTCGTACTCACTAACATCGGAACACCCGGAGGTTTTCTTTAGTCACTAAACCACACCTACGAAAGTTTTGAGCCTAAGTATGTAAACATTTTATCGTGAAAACAAGAAATATGGGCCTAATTTGAACTCAGTAATATAGAATAGGTGTTTCTGGAACAATAGCCAGAACCGGAGCCGGAGCTATAACTATAAAACGGCCGCCTACCGGCACCGCTGCAGACGCTAAACCTTATTCAACTCTGGTACCTCAACACTCTTTCATCGCTGTACTTAACACTTACATATCTCTATACCCCCTTGCCCATATAATATCTAATGATTATACGCGATTGCTCGCGGTGATTACGTTTGATCTAGATTATTTACGATTGATAACGACCAAACCTTATTCATCCTTGGAACCCCATTATATTAAGCGCATGTACATAAACGTAAGAACATTGTATACATAACTTACATAATTATAATAATTGAAATATATCTCATTATTAATCTATATATTTAAAAATGAATTGGTATCTGTATGTATGTTATTGATGCCTGGTCAAACCGCTTGATGGATTTTGATAGGGTTTTTTCTTACGTACTCAGCGTGGTCCCTTGATGGTTTTTGTCTCTTAAAAGTTTTCAAAACCCGGCTCCTTAAAGGTTTAAAAAGCCTTTACACTAAAAACAACATACACTTACAGAGCTCTTAAAATATATGGGAGCTTCATAACGATCTGGCTCAATAAATTACTATAGTAAAAAATGAAAGTGTTGTATTAAATCCTCATATGCTAATATATGCACAAATATAACACAGTATTACAATAGAATTATTTTAATATATATAACATATTTTAATTTAGTAATTTGTAACATTTTTTTTTAATTGTCTTTATATATGTATATTTATAAATACAATTATAATTTAATAAGGATAATAATAAAAAAAAAACAATATAAAATATTTTTCAGAATTATAAATATTTGCTTATACTATAATAATGAATTAAACATTTTAAGCATATTTAACTTATTTTTAAAGTGAAAAAGTAATATTATCTATATTTATTGCACCTTAATAAATAAAAAGAGTTCTTTATATATCAAAAAAGATAATTTGTTTTTATATTTATATGTTTAAAAATGTACGTATACCCTTAATATATTAGAATTCTATACTGATCTCGATTAATGAGATATGGGAAAACCATAACAATTCGTGCATAATTATATAAATGAAAAAAATCTATTTCTAAGGATTAAAAATTATCAACATGAAAAGAAGGTCAACATATTATATATAGCTCTTTACGGATTTATTGAAGAATCCAAATTCATATTTTATAGTTTTATATATATATATTAGGGTGTCCGTTAATACATATATTTTCGGATTAACTTCGTAACCCCCCAAATTTTTTTCTTTTTATAAAGGAATACTTATCCTAAAATTTCAAACGTTTATGTTTACGTGAACCCATGCCGCCGACCCTCTAAGTTTTGAAAATTCGTGTTTTTTTGAAAATTTTACTTATTTTTCGATTTATCTAATTACACACTACTTATAGAAAAAAAAATTAATATATTAAAATAACCATAAAAGTATGCTCTACAAAAAAGGTTATTTATATTTTTTACCCACTACCCATTTTAAATGTACAGAGTAACATAAATATGAAAAAAATACAAAATAATACGTATTTTTGAAAATTATTGAGGGTTTTCTTAATATATATTATGAAGTATTCCTTGAAACTGGAAAATAGTATTTTTTAATCTTAAAAATCTTAATTATAATTTATTTTACAAAATAACATTAGATATACCAACTGATATTTATAATTTTTACATTAATACATTTTGTTTTAGTGTCTCTTTAGTCGTATTCGAAAAGAATTGTCGATGAGCTTGAACACATTGTAAAATATATTGTTGCTGTTCCTCATTTGTTGTCAAGATATTTTTAAAATCTTTTGAAAGTTTCACGCTCCTCTATGTTGTATCGTTTACAACCTTAATGTTTTCTAGAACCCTTTTTCCATTCTTATAATGTTCATCAAATGGCCATTCTTTTGGATTTTTCTTTAAAAATTCTTTATTGATTTTGAGCCTGTTAAAAATATTTAAACTGGCTTCTGATACGAAGTAATTTATTTCATTTTCTGAAAATTAATAAAGATAACATTCTAAAAAAAAAATATATTTTCATTTTCAATATCAGGTAAAATAATAGACAAACCTATAAATTTATCGGCAATTTATTTAGTAACAAATCGTTTGGAATTATTTGTATTCGCTGGATATCGCGATGCTTCCACCATTTTTTCCTTTACAACAACTGGAATATTGTAATCAAAAAAAGCAAATCCAACTGCCTCTTCTGACAAATACCATAAATGGTGTGCAAATTTTGCGAAAGCTTCTTTTAAAATTGACTGATCTATACTTTCATATAATTTTAAATCTCTTAAAAATTGTAATTCGTTATATGGTGCATCTATTGCTGATACACATTTAAACCACACTTTTATGTATAAGCGAACAATAAATACACATATATCACCAAGAGATGCTTTTTGGATATTTTTGAAAATTTAAATTGATCCCACAACATGAACATTTTCAAACAGTATATAGCACACACCATCCACTTTGCCTGGTAAATTGCTCCGGGTTGACGAATTTTTATGCTATACATTTGTGCCAAATCATCACTACCCAAAAACGAAACAGAAAGTTTTAGTAATTCTCTGTAGTCATCATGAACTTATTTAATTTGTAATTTTGAACTTAAAAAATTAAGAATTTCTTCTTTCTTATCCTCAAGACCAACCCGACATTTTTGGTTAGTAAATCCACTTATAATTTTTTTTGGATTAATTGTACTCCAATTTTCTTTAAATTTTTTTAAACATTAGGATATCTGGACTAGTAGTAGTAACTTTTGAATTTTTTCAAATTTCAACTTTTAATTTTTGAATAACATTAAAGAAATTCATTAAATCTTTAGGACAATGCGAATTTTTAAAGTTAAGCATATTTTACCGTTTCTTAAATTCTAGGACAAAGTGGTTAGTGGATATATAGTATGAAACTAAATATGTTTATCATGTACTAAATTATTATTGTTCCTGACTAAATACCTAAATTAATGGCCATTTGATGAACATTATAAGAATGGAAAAAGGGTTCTAGGATACATTAAGGTTGTAAACGATACAGCAGAGAGGATTGTGAAACTTGCAAAAGATTTTAAAAATACCTTGATAACAAATGAGGAACAGCAATAATATATTTTACAATGTGTTCAAGCTCATCGACAATCATTTTCGAATACGACTAAAGAGACACTAAAATAAAATGTATTAATGTAAAAATTATAAATATCAGTTGGTATATCTAATGTTATTTTGTAAAATAATTTATAATTAAGATTTTTAAAATTAAAAAATAATATTTTCAAGTTTCAAGGAATACTTCATAATATATATTAAGAAAACCCTCAATAATTTTCAAAAATACGTATTATTTTGTCTTTTTTTCATATTTATGTTACTTTGTACATTTCAAATGGGTAGTGGGTAAAAAATGTTAATTATTATATAATTTTAAAAAAAGCTGATGAAGTTGTTTTGAAATTGATTTTTTTTTTTAATACAATGAATAAAATAAAATAAATAGTACATTTTCGTTTATTATAAAGGTGAACCCGGAAAATTTAATTAGTTATATAAATAATATGATTTTACAAGTAAATTAGCAATTAAAAACCAAGATAGGGATTTACAATTATTATAATGTTGGCCTTAAACATTTAAAAAGTACTCATTCTCAAAATTTGGATTTACTTTGATTAACAAAATTGATTGTTTTTAAATTATGAACTCATACTGGTAGAGGAAATGATAGATATGGAATTGTATTTCTGTATGAGATCGTGACGATCAAAAATATAATGATGTTAAAATTCTCTGCATATGACTGCAATAGTATTGTTATTTTACTTAATCGGATTTACATTTCACTTTAAGGACCTGTTTATTGATAATGAGATATCTATTTATTGCAAATTATGAATTAATAAGTTTAAGTGCAGTTTTTCGTTACTTCGAATTTTTATTCCTACTTAGAACATACATAATGAGCCTAATGTTTAATCAAATATGATAAAACGGAATATCATGTTTTTTTAGAATTATAAATCAATAATATAATTTTATTAAAATATACATGTATATACGAGTATATATTAAAATTAATCAATTTTTTTATTTGTCTAGTTAATATGCGTACCATTATTAGAGACAGTGGAAAAAGTAACTTTATTTCATCACAACATTCTCCTTATTATATTGCATTATGATTAGTGACATATAATATTCATATTTAAATAATTAGTAGGTACTTTAGGTTTTTGTACATTTAATATTTTATGAATACAAATTGTGTACTCAAAGAAATTTGAGTCTTATTGAAAATTCTGATTATTTTAGCAATATTACGTCAGTATTTCAATTATCTCTATGCCGAAGTCACTTTGAGTACGTAATATTATTATCATTGACTTATTAAATGTAATAACAATTTAAATGATTTTTGATAATTTTATAACCAAACTATTATCCATTGAAAAAAATTGTTCAATTTTTAGATTTGGCAGATGACGCTTTTGAATATCCACGGACATGGTGTTTAGAAAACAAATCAAGTTCGAATTAATTTTTAAAATATATGTACATATTTCAATGTCTTAAATTTTCCTATTTAGAAGGAAAATTAAATAGCTAAACATTCTAAGATATTTAAATTGATTGTTAATAAATATTTTCAATAGTTCATAAAATATTTATCACTAAAAATATTGTTAAAAAAATCAAAGAATATTCAAATAATAAAAAAAATTGTATATACATGTATTCTCACTTAGTGGAGAAAGACAAATCGCTTACTTATAACAAAATATTGTGTGTATTTATAGGTTCTTTTAATATTTTTAGTATTCATAAAATGTCATCTCTTTGTCAACAGCTATTTCATTAATTTTAAACTACATATATTTTTCATCAACATTTCTAAAATTATAATAGTATTTTTTTAAAATATTAAATTAAATTATTTTAAAATAATTGTAGTATTTTATATGTGTATAACTTAACAAGTTTCTTGATACAATAAATCTTAAGTACATTATGTACATTTACTATGTTATATTAAAATATAACTAATATTTATAGTCCTAGATATTATTCAAAGAGAAGAGAATGTCGATTTGAAAATAATATGTCATGGTAATATATAAATATACAGGGTGTTTGGTCATAAATGTGACAAACTCTGGGAAATGGTTTTACACCTGAAATGTAACAAAAAAGTTGCTTTTGACCCCTGTCCAACTCTCGAGTATAAGGGAGATATTCGGGTTTTCTTTATTTTTTGAGGAACACGAATTTTTTCGTAAAGACGCTCATATCTCCCAAGCTATTGATCCTAGCAAATTTGAAAAACCAATAAAAAGCTTATTAAATTTTCATGAAGACATCATAAAATACTAAGTACTAAAGATATTTTTTATAATGTTGTAACGATGGTAATATTAAAAAATTTCAAATTTCAAAATTTCAAAAGGTTTCTATTTTATCTTACGAACTCAATTTTCTAGCCTATGCTTGTCGGATTTTACAAAAATTTCTCCTTCTAATAAGCTCTCCAACGGTATATTCACTTTTGCAGTTTCCATTTGATTTGTTGGAGTAATTCAAGTTGAATGACAAAAATTCGTAGGATGTAGAGGAACGGGGAAGAGGTAATACAAATTTTGATCTGTAAGCTTTGCGTATTTCTAGTTTCTGGTACTTCTGGTGGTTATGCATTCGAGGAAATCTACCTCAATACTCATGTTCATTATTTTTCTGGAAAACCGTCTGCCCCGTGTTAAGCTTGCAACGGTTCTAAGAAAGACCCAAAAGCTAGTAAGATGGGAAGAGAGCGTTATTTCTTAGTTTTGTTTGAAATTTCCTGGAAAACCGTCTGCCTGTCTATCAGTTCATTCGAGCCTGACTCGATTTTCATTCAGCTCTACTGGAGAAGTCGTTGTGTTAGTGTCTGTTGCGAGAAGTCCTCTCATTATGCCAACATATCCGAACGAACATCTGGCAGACATGCATTACCTTCATGGGTTTTGTAATAGCAAAGCACGAGATGCTCAGAGGGAGTACGGTCGACGGTTCAGGGGTAGACCACTTCCTTCACCATCTACTTTTACAAGAATTCATCGAAACCTGAGACAAAGAGGAACTTTGTTGCGCGCAAGGAGGGAGCCCGAAGGATTGAAGACGTCGATGAAGATATCCTAGATGATGTGCGACGAGATCCCGAGACCAGTATTCGGACGGTAGTGATTAGGTTTGATCTTTCCCCATGTAAAGTGTGGGATGTTCTTAAACAAGAAGGACTTCATCCATACAATTATTTAAGAGTTCAAGGTCTGGAAGGTACGGATAGCCAACAACATGTAAATTTTTGCAAATGGTTATTGTATAATGACGTCGAGGATCCTCAATTTTTTCGACGAATCTTGTGGACCGACGAGTCTACATTCACCAGAGTGGGTGGGTTCAACGTGCACAACCGTCACTATTATGCAGCGGAAAATCCTTGCTTGATACGTCAACAACGATTCCAACGGCGGTTCAAAATCAATGTTTGGATTGGCTGTATTGGAAATTTGACTGTGGGACCGTTCATCGATTTGCCCGCAACATTAGGAGGTAAAGATTATTTACGTTTCCTACAACATAACTTGCCCACCCGTCTGGAGAATGTGCCATTGAATATTAAACAAAGAATGATTTTTCAACATGATGGAGCCCCTCCTCACTTTTACACATAGGTCATGGTGAACGGATTCAATAGCCCCCAAGATCACTCGATTTGAACCCGCTTGATTTTTTTGTTTGGGATTACCTGAAAAGCTTATTTTATTCACAAGAGGCACATACTGTCGAAGAGTTAAGAACCAGGATTGAGGAAGCCACTGTTCAACTGCAATAAGTAATGAGCTTCGGAGTAACAGTTCGGCAAGTGAGGCGGCGTGCACGAGCTTGCCTAAGACAAGTAGATGAGCACTTCGAGCATCAACTGAATTAAAGTTAACCTTAATTAAATCCTAACTATAATAAATATAATGAAAATATAATTTAGACTATTAATTCTACTTTCAATAAAGTTTCATTTATTTTGTTATCAAAGCCAACGTTTTCATCACCTCTTCCCCATTCCTCTACACCCTACGTATTTTTGCCATTCTACTTGAATTCCTCTAACAAATCAAAACGGAATTTCAAAAATGAATATACCGTTGAAAAGCTTATTAAAAGGAGAAATTTTTGTGAAATCTGACAAGCTTAGGCTAAAAAATTGAGTTCGTAATATAAAATTGCAACCTTTTGAAATTTTGAAATTTGAAATTTTTTAAAATTTCTATCATTACAATATTATAAAAAATGTATTTAAAACTTAGTACTTTATGGTATCTTCATGAAAATTTAATAAGCTTTTTAATGGTTTTTTCAAATTTGCTCTAGGATTAATAGCTTGGAAGATATGAGCATCTTTACGAAAAAAACTCGTATTCCTCAAAAATTAAAGAAAACCCGAATATCTCCCTTATACATGTGAGTTGGCCAAGGGTCAAAAGAAACTTTTTTGTTGCATTTGTGGTGTAAAATCATTTCCCGGAGTTTGTCACATTAATGCCCAAACACCCTGTATAAATATATAAATATATACATATATATTATACGTATAAAACAATATTGTATAAATAATAGTTGAAAATTCAACAAAATACAAATTTAACTTAACAATTCATACGAATATAATATTATTATATTCAATCAATCAGTTATTTAAATACGTACAAAAATTCTACATAATTAAAATCAATTAGATTCAGAAATTATATTTTAACATCTGTTAATAAAATAAGCAGCAATACTCTATATAAAATTATTTTTAAATGAGTGTAATATTTTTTAGATTTTATTAATGAAATAGGTTTTAGTAGTAAGTGATTTGTTGTACATTGAAAATAGTGAATATTTGATGATAATTAAAAGTTTAAAACTATATATATATATAATATATATACTATTATATTATATATAATAATGATTGCTAAAGATAAACAAATCCTTAAAATAATTAGCATCTTATAAATACATAGTTTTTAAATATGTTTGTTTTTTATCATAAGACGATGCCAAAGCCGCTCTGAAACATGTATACTTTAAAAAACGTAAGTAAATTACATTTGAATATGTTTCTAAATATATTTATTTTTATTGTAAATTTATAACAATTATTCATAAATATATTTTGATACTTAATGCATTGAGGATATATAACAAATATAAATCGCTTTGCACATTAGTTTCAATGTTATGAGCAAACACAATATTTTTAAAATTATAAAATGTGAAATATTAATAGAACTATAATTATTAAAATAATATATAAAAAATGATTTTTGAAAATATTTATGTTGAATTTATATAATTTTTAGTTACAGCGCCATACTACTCTGTTATTTTATTCTTCTTCTTATCGTGTCCAGGTTTTATGTAGATGCGTTATTATATATTTTTTTTTGCTCCATTAATTGGTTATTCATTTATTATTTGTATAGCCGCGTCTGTTGTAATTGCTAAGTCTTCAGGTGTTCACTTAGTTTAGTGGGCATATTAGTATATGATGTTCCATTTATTCGCTTCCACAGTCTCAGTCTACAGTTCCTGCGTCATATCCCCATTTATGCAGATTTTTCTTTATTCGGGTAACACCTACTCTCAATCTATTAAGTGTTTTCTAGGTATTCCATACGTTGCAATATCCGAGTGGGAGTTTTTCCATTGGTTTTATTTTGAAGTTGTTGATTTGATTCAATTGATTCGAATTCGTTCATGATCAAGGCATGTTATGAGCTCCGAAGTCTATTTAAAAGTGTTTTTTCTTGATTTTAGCCTTTTTGGCACCGATTGGTACCCATGGAGTGGGTGTCGATCATTTGCCTGTGCTGTTTTTAGGCATCGCTAGGCACACTTCTTCTGATATCTGGTGGTGCTATGCCAGCTAAAACTTATATCAAAGACATAGGTTTGGGCCTCAAGTTTTCTGCGATTAGGTGGCATTAAACGATACTTAAACTACATCCACCTTTTTAGCATGACGCAATCCGCTTCATACTGGGCATGCTTATTCTCCTGCTGAATACCATAATGCAAGTGTTGTGGTTCATAGTAGTTGGGGGTTAGACCCCACGTTGTGCCAGTTAATTTTCTTAGTAGATTATTTTTTGTTGCAATTTTCATTTTAATTTTGTCACAGTTGCTTTTAAAGGTTAATATCCTAGCTAAAGTAACTCCTAGATAGGTGGGGGTGTGTGTATGTTTAAGATTGATGCAGAGACTAGGACCTTAATAATTTAATCGGTACTGGTTTCGGTTCGGTTCTAAAAAAAAATTTCGGTTCCGGTTAATACAGATACTAACCGATTCTTAAAATTATAGAAATTAGGAATAAAAGTAATAATTTATCAATTATACTGTAGTGTAATTCTTAAAAATTAAAGATTTTAAAATTTGCTTAACCGTCTTCCGCTTACAATTAACAGTAGCAATTATTACTTTGCCTCACTGATCATTAAAGTTAAATCACGCTGCGTTTTAACTTCATATTTTATTCGGCGCAAAACACGAAAACACAAAACACGAAAACACAAAACACGACAGTCGTATACATGGTACTTCGAAATTATATTACAAACACACACTTAATACATATAATTTTATTGATGATATGTAATGATACATATAATTTTATTTTCAATATTTCATAGTCCGTATTATGGTATAATATTTATAAACTATCGCCAAAAACATCGGGTTTTTCTATATATATTATACTAATATAAAGTCTGTTTTTTTCATTTCTGTGTGAGTATATTATGCGTTTTGCGTTTTTGACTTAAATTAACACGCGTATTTATCAGATATTCCTACATGATTATCACGCTTGCCAGTTGTTTCTTGTTGTTTTTAATTAGTTTACTTAATTAGTTCACAATCATATTTATATACAACTTAAGCATGTAACTCGTGATATCTAACAATAATATATATACAATGTATATATATGAACATAATTACGACCTACTTCTAAATAAATATTCTAGGGATATAATATTATTATTATTATAATTTATGACACCTACGAAATGGAATCTGAGAATTTTAAAACAGTTTCAAAATATGGAGTTGAACCAATAGATAGAAATTAGTTTTCAACAAATTTAGGTAATTTCAAACTTGAGAATCGTTAGAAAATTTTTATTTACAATTTTATACAGTTCTGGTTCCGGTAAAGGTTCTATGGAATGTAAAATATAGGTTACGGTATCGGTTCCGGTTCCGGTTTTTGAAATACCTTCAGGAACCGATTCGAGTACCGGTTTTTTTGAGACCCTGAATTGATGCCCCACCACCTGAATTTTAGTTTCTTTCTTGCCTGCTTATTGTTGAGGTACTTGTCTTTTTGCTGGATTGGGTATTATAGAGTTATGTGTATAGTATCCGTTCTATTTCTTCAACGCATGTGTAAGTGTCTGTTTAACTTCATTGAACCTTTGTCCAGTTGTCACTAAATTATTGGCAAATAGAAAATGGTGAGTAATTTTCATAATGGGCAGGTAATTTGTATAGGCATTAAATAGTATTAGTGCGAGGACACTACCTTATGAGAGGCCATTTTTTAAATTTCTCTATCGGTTTTTTTAGTGTTGTCGTCTCACACAGAATCTTCTATTACGATTCATTAACTCAATTATTTTTGTTAGGTGGTAGTCCTTAGTTATTTTATACACATTGTCCAATAAGAGATTATGATTGACTGTGTCTTAAGCAGCTGTCAAATCTACAAACACGGATCCCATTATTTGTTTTGTTTTAAACCCTTCATCGATGTTTTGTGTTAGGTTTAATATTTGACTAGTACAGGATTTCCGTTGTCGGAATCCCGCTTGATTTTTAATTATATTTTCTTCTATAACTGGATCTATTCGGTTTAAGATTAGTTATTTCGTATAACTTGTACATATGACATAGTAGCGATATTGGTTGGAAATGTTTTGGTTCATTTATTGATTTCCCAGGTTTTAGTAATGCAATCACTATGCCATTAGCCATTGTTTTAGGATCGTATCTGTTCTTAGATACTTGTTAATAAACTTCAACATCCATTCATGTGTTACTAAAATGTTTTATTATTTCTGATTGTATTTCATCTATTCTGGATGCTTTATCTTTTTTCATCTGTTTCATTGCAGATATTAATTACGAAAGTCTACTTGGAGAATTTATATTTAATTTTCTTCATCTTTGGACATTTGTACTCTTTTTCATTTCGTTTTGGATTTACCATTTTAAGAAGGGCATGTGCAACTTGATTGCTGTTGCAATACATCTTATGTTGTCTAATGGCTTTCGAAACCCCGTTTAGAATTTTAAAGTGTTCTATGCTTTTAATTTAAAGGTATTCCATGTTTTTCACAAATGTTGTAATCATATTGAACGCTAATTATTTACAAATTAAATTATATAAAAGACAAACCATTTTTAATCGTTGAATATTTACTTTTTTTAAATATTAGTTACTACAAGGAAGAGCAAAACCCGTATGACCTCAAAAAATAAAATACATTATTTTAAATTGTATAATAATACTAGCTGAATACCCGTGCGTTGCAAGGGGCTAATGTAGAATTTTTCACGATGCACTATAAGATATTCCAATAGTTAATCAATTTTTCAGATTGCACGGGGAAAATATAGAATATTTCACGACATATTTAAAAATATTATATATTATATATATATATATATATATATATATATATATAGCTACACTCAGATAATTTTAATAATAGTAATTTCTAAATGCTTCTCAATATGGCGTTTTGATATTATGTAGATTCATAGTAAACGTTAAAATGTTTTATTGAAACTTAATAATTTTAAATTTGGGGAAACAATATTCATCGTGCTATTCGAGTGCTTTTGGATATACAAAATTTTTCATTTTTCGGTTTAGTGTGTACGCGAATAAATCAGGTCTTCCGACGTGTTAGTATGCCACATACAGTTGTCTATGTGAGAAGCACGGATTCCGCATATCCAGCCCACACACTTGAAACGATTGACCATGGGCTTTGTTGATAGTCATTGCAAAAGCAAGATGAACAGAAAACTATCAATTGGGATCATTGGAATACGTGAAAACAGTACATCTTCCCCTTGAATTTTCCATTTAAAATTGTAGCTTCGATGAGATTGTTCATAATCTTTTTAACCACAAGTCTTGTATCGTTGCAAAGTCGTGGTGGATTGATGTTTCGGAGAAGAATAATAGGGACGCCAATTTTCAATGTTAAAAGATGCGGTGGCATACCTGGCAAATCGAGTGAATTCAAGAATTCCGTGGGGTAATTGACAACTTCGTCTTGATTCATCACAGTATTGATAGACTTGTACATTGTCGCATCGCCTGGTATTCCGTCTTGAACGCTGATATTCATGGCATTGACATCGTTGCTCGTAGCTGCTAATATAGCACGTTCAGTAGCCACTGATGATTTTTATAATATCACACGATATTTGGGAAAACGTTTTGAATTAATTCGTGTTTGGTAGATGTCATCTTACAAAAGTTTGTTGCCAATGTGATACATTGTGTAGTATAGTCAATTGCCAACTTCCCATTCCCAATATCCAGCAATTGTTTTGCGAAACGTTCGGTGAATGCATCATTTTGTAGTTGAACACGCATATTGGTTTTCAAAGTCAATTTGTTGACATATCGCCATAGAGCTGAAGATTTGAGACATGCATTAAGTTAATCAGCGGATGTTAAACGTGGTATCACTGGCAGAGTTTGTCGAAAATTCTCTGACAATAGAGTGAAAGGCTCCACCAAAAATCTGTCTATTACCCCTCCAATCTTGCAGTGTACGATGAAGCGCTTCTAAAGCTTTTTTTTTATGGTTACATTCAACATATGTACCCAAGCCATGGAAATAAAATTGCGTTTCACGTTGCAAATCACGATCATATGCGGTATTAGTAGTTTGGATCGGTGCACACATTTTTAATTGCACCAATCCATTGTTAGCGATAGCCAAACATTAATCTACGATCAAAAGCAACACATCATACATGTTTGGTGTGAATTACAAGTAGATATTCGTTGCTCGCAAACGACGTAGAATGTCTTCAATCATTTCATCTTTGTATTTTTTCCAATGATCTTCTGGATTGGATGTGAAACACGTTGTCAATAATATCGCAAATAATGCACGCATTTGCTATAATTGAGCAATATTTGACGCACAAGCGAATGCTGTGACCCAATGGGCATCGTTTTCAAGAAGATTTAATTCTTGCAAGATTCTCGATAAGTCGCACATACTTCACCATTGACTGTTCTCAGTTATTTGAAGGATTTCGGTCCACGTACATTAACTATTAGTAATCGCAAGTAAAAGTATTCTTGATTGTTTGGATGAACTCTATAGAGAACGTGGACGAATATAAATTCGGATGTCCTTCAACTGATTTGCTCTGTCAACGACGTTGAAAAGTTTTGACTGATGCATTCCATGTGTAGTATTTTGTCACTTCTGAGAAGAGAAGCGTTCTTGCAAACAAAGCATCCGTACACAAAGAAATGAACGCAGTTAACTTTGTTTGCGGTGTCAAATATGCTCTTGCATGTACATTTGCTGTTGTAAAATATACGCGCTGTCCATACTTAATATGCACAGCCAAATGAACAACTGTTGGATGACATTCATGAATAACAAATGAGAAAATACACCAAACAGCTTCATTGCTACTAATGTAGCGTCCTAATTGATATCTTTCAATTTCATCGAATGGTGCAGATGAATTTCCCACTTTGTAAACATATTTGCATATGTTTTTAATCGATTTTACTGAATTGCAATACTCGACAATGTTGTGTGCTTTGAACGTTTTTGAGAGTAATGGTGAATACGGCACAACCCAACGATTATCGACTTCAATGTCATTGTTGCGCACATTTAGAGTGATGAGATTGCCGCCATTTTCAGTTGATCGTCGACGATATCGGAGATATCCATCATTGTCAGTGATAGTTTCGGCGTGTAAGTCTCTTGGATAGCGTTTCCTGCATTTTTCATCCTGTCATGCATGGAGATTTGGTATTAATCGCTCAACGTGGGCCATGAATCATGTTTTTGGTAACGAGCTCGAATAAGCCTGGATCAATTTCGAAGTCTGGTATTTCTGCTGAGATGACTGCATCAGTTTTGTCTGATGTAGTTCTATCAATCAACTAAAACAAACCATGTGCATGTGACAATCCTCTTTTCTGCCATTCAATGGAATACATCCAACAACGTGTCTCCCCAAAAACATGATACTTGTAAATGAAATCCATAAAAGATTTCAATTTTTGTTTGAACACACGTGCAATGATATCATGGCGATCCGAAAATGATTGTCCAGGCAACAGAAGTTCTCTAATTTTATCCCACGTAGGATTGCACGTGAACGTTATGAAAAAATCTGGACGGCCGTATGCGCGAACGTAAGTCATTGCATCTTGTGCGTATTTATGCATATGTCGTGGGCTTCCTCCAAATGTAACCGGATGTATTACCATTTTTCACAATTCATTGGGACTGTTATCAGTAGCAATCGCATCGCTTAAATGAATATATTCTTCCGAGCGCAGTTTGGTTTGATTCAACCGGATGAAGAGAAGTCGTTATATTTTTGCATAAATATCGACAATATACTGGTGGAACAATTGCCGACATTTGAAAATGTAATTGTCCGAGTTCTCACGAATCATCAAGCGATACGAATAAGTAATTCATTGCACTGACTTTCTTATTAGTTTCTTGATGCTTTTGTGGATTTATCATTTTGTTGTTGAAATGATATCTATCTTCTCCTTGCCATAATTAAATTGGATATTGTAATGCTTCATAGGAGCGATGTGTTTCGGAAACTCGCTGAACATTACCATAACTGTGATGAAGAACTACTTCTCGTGAATTAAATTCTTCACAAAATATTACGATCGCGACTTCATTCATTGATGGTGCGTCGAACTGTCTTTCGTGTTGGCCAACTGGTGTTTTGTCTTCCCTTATGACAACAACGTGATCATCAGCTGGCATTCGTTCGATCGCTGTCCTGAACAGTTGAACTAATTCGTTGTGTTGATCGAATAAATTTTGTAATGCAGTAACAATTTTCCAATTAGAGCTGAATATGAATCGACAACATTGATCAACTTGTTCATCATTGGTTCTCATGAAATAAATTTGGAAAAAATTTGTGATCCGAATCTGGCAGATGTAGAAGTGACCCTGCACGATGATAAATTTGCTCTTGGATTTTGAACGTTGGTATGTAATTGTCACATATGATTTCTGTTGCACCAAACGATGTCATTTGCAAACATGAATTATACTTGCGTATGTTTGCCAAGAAATGTTTTGACTGGCATGATATGCCTGATAATAACGTTAATAATGGTTTAGGTAGTAAATACAATTCTGGCAATTTCACTTTTCCACCTGTGCAGCACATCCTGGAGTTTCATTTTTGAATTTCAATGCATGGCAAGATTCGCATGACTTGTCCATTTTTCCAATGACGACACTTCGATGGCAACTGTAATCATAATCCACATTGTAATGGAACGCAGCAAGATTCATTTCAACGTGCAGTGTCCGTCTGGATCGATCATAGTGTTCTTATCTAAAAGTCAGACTTGCTCTCTGTTGGTCAATGGTATAAGTCGAGCGGCCTTGAGCAGTTCGTTCTCGGTCAGTTTCCAGTCGTGATGCTCGCTGTTCTCCAGTTTCAATCGATCGGGCATGAACAGCTCGTTCTAGCATGGTTTCCAATTATGATGCTCGTTGCTCGGTTGTTTCGGAAGCTCGAAAGGCCTTTATCGTTCGTGCTACAGATGTAGATCGGCCAATCGACTTCCGTTTGGGGGGCATAATTGTCGATGATATAGTGGAGAAATGTATAATAATAATCTGGCAGAGGTAGAAGCACAATGATAAATTTGTATTCATGTAATTCTCACGTACGACGCTAAAACGTTGACGATAAAGGTGGCTGCATCACCATTGCTACTACACGCAAACTACCTACACCTTTGCAAGGCGAAAAATCACTAATTACCCACGAAAACTGAAAAATTGTATTTTCTAATCACAAACTAATAAAAAACCATGCTAGAAAAATATATGACGGTTGCTCTTGGTAACCTTCTGCAAAAAGCTGATGTTACACCCTTAGTTACGGCGAAAGGTAAACAACTAGTAGTTGCGAAGGACCACCGTAAGCCGGGTTATAAGTCATATAAGGAGCCGGGGTTTTGAAAACTTTTAAGAGACAAAAACCATCACAGGACTACGCTGAGTACGTAGGAAAAAACCCTCTCAAAATCCATTCAGCGGTTTGGCCAGACATCGATAACATACAGACACCAATTCATTTATATATATATATAGATTATTTTATTATTATTTTCTGATGAACAAATTGTGATTGAAACAAAAAAAAAAGGTATGAAAATTGAAAAAACCTTTTATTTAGAAATACACAAATAATTGAAAACCAGCTAATATTGTGATTTTTATGCACATTTAATAGGAGCTCTAATTAGTTCATCCTTATGATTCCTTTTTACTAAATATAACACTGTAAAATTACAATATATATATATTTTTATTCGTTAAATTGTATTTGTTTCTAAATTGTAGAAACTGCAAGGATGAATATAAACAGTAAGATCTCATAACATTAAACTTTTGTAAATGATGTTCTTTTAGATCATTTCATGATGAACGAATTTTGATTGAAATAAAATAATTTATAGAAATATAAACTTTTATTTAAAAATACGCAATTAGTAATTGAAAACAATAGGATACTTGAACTTTTGAAAACATAAATCATATATTAATTAAGTATACCAATTTTGATTCAATTTACATTTATAATATAGAATATTAGTATTTTATGATTGAATACTATAGAAATTATTAATTTGTAATATTACAAAATTATCAGTGTAAATAATTTATAAGAGTACGAATTATATTGAGTATTATACAAAAGCATGTGTATTTTATATAATACTTGTAATTATAAAACTAATAAAACATTATTATTTACTTAATTTCTTAGAAATTCAAATAGAATACGCTAAGTACTTGATTAAAATAATAAAACCACATATTGGTATGTATCTTATTTAAACACGAAAATTGCAAATATGAAGACTTTAGATGTTTTATTTAATCTACCTAACACAAAAATAATTATAAAGTCTCGTTAAGTACGTTTTTAATGTTTGAAACATAAACGAATTCGTTGGTGTGTCTACTTTACATCTACCGGATAATTTCCTGAATTACTGATTAAAAAATAAACTATTAATTATTTAAGTTTTTGGTTTTACACATTTTTCAACAGATATAAAATCGAGTAAAATCGATATTTTATAAAATCATCCAATCAATGTATAGCTTAACATCTCCTCTTTAATTTTTATTTTGAATTATTTTTTACCCAAAATTATTCTAAGAGGCATACTGAAGGAAGTACGGATATATGTTTTCATATAATTGAAAAACTATTAACTTACGAACTGCTCTTGCAGTATGGAGTAACGACATCTCTGAAGCATTGAATACGTTTTACTTTTGGTGTGGCGGCACCTTAACAATTTTTTTTTATTTTTAAAATAGTACAAAGAACATTATTCAACATTGATTATTAGATTATTAGATTTTATTGATTATCCTTTATCACATTTACCATTTCTTGATATACATAACTTCTACTCATAGGCAGTGGTTAAAGTGGGGGACGAAATGGGACGGCGTTCCCCTTCCTAGCTTAGCTTAATGTTGAGACTGAATTTGTTGTTTTGTATATAATACTAAAAATAAAATAAAAAAAGTATAAAAAATGATATTTTATGTAAATTTTTTGCAAGTATACATTATAAAAAACTATTTCGGTAAATACCAAAAAACTATGTATTATTTTTAATGACTTTTTTTACTGTTCTTATTCATGAAATGATTAGTATCCAAAAGAATTTATAACAAAACTAACCCGTAAATATGTTTAATGGTTCAGTTGACGCTTTTTTTATTAGCTAGGGTACTCCTGTAATTATTTTCCACTTTAACCACTGCTCATATATAATTGATTCTTGTAATGGGTAAATAATATTGATTATTATTTTTCAGTTAAATCTGGAGCATTAGGACCTTATCAGTATTGTCTCACTACTTCAATTGGATATACATATATTAATTACCAAAATAGCCCCATCTTCCCTATGCAAATGTCTATTGACCAAGGCCAAACAAGTAATGATTAATAATATTTTACTTTCCAAGTTCATAATAACACTTCGCCATATTTGACGTTATCAGGAATAATTATTTTAGTACTAAAATTATCCTAATCTGTATGTTAAATTAGTTTGAATACTCGGCGGAAAGTTTATAGTTTCAAAAATCATTATCCTAATATGTAACTATTTTCTGATATAACGAAAAATACATACACAACATTCACTTGTTTATATATAGCTTGTATGGGGTAGCTGTAGTGCGAAACGGGGTACGGGCTGTAGATGAATGCATATAAGTCGACAACGACTGTAATATTTTACTTCTCACACTTGTTACACAATTTCGTAAAATACATCTATTGGACCATCAATGAATCTGTACTTTTCTGCTTGTTTTAATAATTGAATACATATTATTTATTCTTAATTCACACATTAAATTTAATTTTTATGGACTAAATACGACTTTAATAAAATTAATATAGTTTTTTTTTAAATAATATATTTTTTTGGCTTAATCATTTTTTCTGAGATATTTTATTGTACGCGAACTTATATATTTAGGTTGTTACATACTAATTTCTTCATATATTCACACATAACCTCATAAAGATTATTGTTATTTTGGACTATATATATATATTGAACATTTTAATTGGCCCATAATTACAGATTATCCAAACAATTTCAAAAAGTAAAAAATACACGGGGAACATAAATGTTAATCAAATACATTTATTAGAATATTGTGTAGCAGTCTACATTATATAAGAGTTTCACCTCTCTGCATAATTTACTGATAAATAGTTATGTAAGCCTATTTTATATTTTTATGATGCTTAACGAAAAAATCCTGTGTTAATTCATTAATATTTAATTTAAAAAAAAATATTCTCAATTTTATTATTACTTTTTATTATTATTTATCATTAAATTATTCTATAGATTTTTAAAAAAAAATTAAGCATGTTTTAATATATATATAATATATATTTAAAAATATATTCATTTAAGCAATAGAATAATATTTTATATTATTACCTTTTTTCTTATTGGTATTTGAAAACATTTTTATAAAAAGTATCTTCTTACTAAAAATTTATTTTCATCTCGTGACTTATTTAACGTAGTTCATTAATATTTAATGACAAATCGGGGTTGGTTTTTTATGGCAGTGCGATCGGTGTTCTACTTCGAAGTATTATCATAATCTGTAACGTGCATAAATATTGCAACTGTTAATCTATATTCTCAAGCATAATGTAAGTTTTTATTTTAATTAACTAACAACTTTTATGGGATATTCGTTTAGTATGCAAATTTCTACGTGTATATCTATTACAAATATATCATTTTAAATTGAATACATTTTTATTTTATTAAATGGTATATAAAGTAATTTTTTTTCTTCTCCTGGCGCATTATTGAGTATTTCTGAAAGTTTATTTACAACAACAACAACAAAATATACAGAACAATATAAATCAATAAGACATTACTTCATTATTTCATGATTAAAATATTAATTAGAAAAATGTATTTCTGTTCATTATCAATATTATTGTTATTGATTAATGTTAACAATATTTATAGCCCGTCATTACAATAAGTTTAAATATTTGTGTATGTATGCGTACGCGCATGTGATATATCACCTAACGAGTGTTAACATTCGTTAGTCTCGTACTACCCTCTGATTGTCAAACACGTCTATCAATTATATTCTTTACAAAGTGTTTTTTTATTTTACAATGGTTTTTATGGTTTTATGGTTCAATGTAAGCAAATAAATAAGTCTACAAGAAACAATTATACAAGTACGTAGAACCAGCCCTGCTTACCCAGCTCATGGACTCGTCCGTTTGCGTAATAAACTTTATTATATATAATATAATAAAGATATGTATCATCATAAATACTGCTTTTTAAGGCGTATATTCGCATTGCTAGGTAATATTTTATCGTTTTGTATTGGACTCGCTAGCTGTTTAGTTAAAAACAAATATTTGTAAGTTCTAATGATGTCGTATTAACGTTAGTTATCGTATGATTTATCGCGGAGAGAACATACTCGTAATAGAATCAAAAATCAAAGACGGGTTTCGCGAAACGCATGAGTGGGTAACGTGAATATTCTATTATATTATTTTAAAGATAAGATTCAGTATTTATTTTTCTTGCAGCAAAATCATTAACATAATGTTTTATAACTTCTATGTGTTTTATAACATTCATATTAGTGATTTGTAATTTACTAAATTCAATATTAAAATTATTAGTTAAATGTATTAGATTTTCTTGGAGCTCCATAATAATATCTTTCTGTACATTTAATCATTAGATTCTAATGTCTGATTATTTATCATTATATTTCTTGGAGGAACACAGTAAGAGAACAGGCTTGATTAACCGGGCTCTACTGTGGTTTCGAGGCGGGTCCAAGGGATTCCTCCCTTTCATTCACTCTAAAATATAGAAAAAAAAACTTTGTAAAGAAAATTAATAGTAGACATGTTTGATAATCGGAGAATAGCGAATAGACTAACGAATGTTAAAACTCGTTGGGTTGTGTATCACATGCGCATGCACATAAATACACAGTAATTACATTATTTTATCACATGTCTAATGATAATTTCAATAAAAAAAATATCAACGAGCGTGGGGATATACGATAGAGGTCTTAGCGGTAGGGAAGGTGGTAGTTGTCGAGGTGGTTGTGGGGACGGAAGAGGTGGCAGTTAATGATAGGATATACGCAAGATAACAACATGATAATACAATGTGATAAGAGTTAGCGGAAGGACTATACACTTATATATATATAAATTCGTGATAATTTGGTATCACTGATAAGAATATTGATAAGAAGTAGCGCTGATAAGAATAAGGGGAAGGCCGATTCGAATAATGATAAAAGAAAATGAGTGATGGTAGGGTGGATTACTTCTTCGCCCAGAAGATACATAATTATACAACTTTCGTGATTAATATATAATTAGCAAAATATATTTCTGTTCAATATCGTTATTAAAGAAATATGTTTATATTAACATAGTCTAAATTGCAAAAGTAATTAGATAACAGTGATAATATATTATAATGTTTTTATTGTATTAAAAAACAGTTTAATTACACAAAACAATAAACTAAAAATCAAACAAATTTATATTACTATAATTTAATATAAAATCAAAAATTTTGCAACTATGATATTTATATTCAAGTTAACCTATCTCTATTTGTAAAGGCATTAATTAGACCACTATTTGGAATTTACTTTTAACATTTTAACATTACAATTACTATATACGGTTGACTCAAATCCTTTATACTAGATTTATTTTTAACTGATTGTTTGAAAATGTGAAATTTTTAGGCGTTTCTTTTTATTTATCTAGGTACGACAGGAAGTCATTTGAATTATGATCCTCATACGGCTCAAAACCAACCATTAGCAAATACATTTTTTGAAAATCAAAATTACACTTTCGCCTCAAACTTAGCCGAAAGCAGCCAATACCAAACTGGTATGATAAATAATATGACATTGAATACTTATGTGTAATTTTAGTACCACTACAAAGATTTATACTTTCAATAATGGGAGATAATATTTCATTTGCTTCCAGAAATCCTACATAAGGATTATATACTTCGATTTAACGACAATCATAACCCTATGACAAATGACCAATTAAAAAAAATATAATTTAAATTTATCAAAAATATAAACATCAATAATAATTATTATATAATTTAACCATATTGTTACGAACCATTGCCTAAAATGGTATTAGTATATGTGCAGTTGTACATTATTATATTTTATATTATATAACAACATTACTTTTTGTGAACCACCGTCGGCCTAAAGAAATGTGCTGAACAAACCCTTTAGACCGAACGGTGGGACTACTCGCTACGTATGTATATCAGCGGGGCAATGCTATTTTAGACGCAGAGCATTAACATACACAGAGAATTAAACACTTACGTTATAGTATTATATTGTTCTCTAACGCAAGCCTAGTTAGTTATCGTGTAACAGCCGACCGTCACGCACCGTAAAGTTTACATTAAAATATAGTCAATAATTACTAAATTTAACATAGAGGTTAAAAAATTATAATGCTATATAATATAAATAATATTGTACTTAGCTTTTTCAGTGTTATTTTGTCTTATTGAATAATCGTATTGAACTTGTTTTCAATCTTTTAGTAATTTTAAGGGTAGGGCCTACCCTAATCAATGTGGCTATGAAATTATAATGCATTGTGAATTATTTTCAAAATACAAGCGTTATCACGTTAGGTGCAAAAATTTTGCAACTATGATATTTATATTCAAGTAAACCTATCTCTATTTGTAAATACATTAATTATAGTCGCGGCAACGAAAAATGAGCGTTGGCCACCGCGACCCGTTGTTTATACCCACTCTTACGGCCAATGATTCTCAACATAGTGCAGCTGTCGTGCTGCTACGCGCTGTACCTATTGTATTGTATTTGAAAAGTGAGCGGTAACAATTTTAACCGTCAAGTTACAGATGGTGTCCTTCCAGGCACCTGCGACAGCAGGCTGCAGGAATTCAAACTATAACATTCCAGACCCTCTTTTGTAGGGATATGTTTAGGAGGGGATTTATATTATACTAGCCACCTTAGTACATTTTTTCCTGGTTTATTGTTTACACACTCTGTTGTTGTAAATACGTATTTCGTGCGCGCCGTGTTATAGTTATTTAAACCTGTTGAATATCGTAGTACGTTTGTTTTAAAACTTAAAAATGTCGTTTAAAGATCGTGATACTCATAGTCAGAGTAAAAAAATCATTTTTAGTGTTTATAATTTTATTAAAATGTGTTCGGAAAAAAAAGATTTGGATTCAGATTTTTTTAAAAGCGCACAAAAAATTGCTGCTCAGGCTTGTGGTATTTCGTATATTACTGTGCGGCGTATATGTGTGGAGGCGAAAAAATCTTCAGTGGATAGTGATGAAGAAGTGCAATTTCAATCACCTCGTAAATTGTACAAACGTGCAAAGAAATGCTCCGAGCTGGACGATTTCGATGCTGATGTAGTCCGACGGATTGTACATAAGTTTTACGAAAGAAATGAATATCCGACTGCTTTTTCAATTTTAAGCAAAATTAAAAAAAAATTACCACATTATGAAGGATGCGTCCGGTCGGTCAGAAATTTGTTAAAAAATTTAAAATTTACGTTTAAGAAATGCAATAATGGCCGCAAAATGCTTATGGAGCGAAACGATATAGTCGCTTTACGATGTAAATTTTTACGTACAATGTGTACACTCAGACAGAATGAAGATACCCGACCTGTGGTTTACCTAGATGAAACCTGGGTAAACCAAAATCATTCAAGGTCTCATATTTGGCAGAATAATGAAGAAACTGAGGGATTTAAAATACCAACCGGCAAAGGAGGTCGCCTAATAATTACTCACGCTGGATCATCGCGTTTCGGGTTCATAGAAGGATCGAAATTAGTTTTTAAATGCCAAGCTGGAAATTCTACTGACTACCATTCGTCTATGAATTCAGATGTGTTTAAACAATGGTATGTAGATATGCTAAAACAACTTCCCGAACCATGCGTAATCACTATGGATAATGCACCCTATCATTCAATGTGGGTAAACATCTATCCAAAATGTAATGCTCGAAAATCTGAGGTGCAGGAATGGCTGAAAAATCAAAATATTGATTTTTCACCATTGGAAACTCTAGCCGAACTACGCGAACGTGTAAATTTGTTAAAACCGTCATTTAAAAGGTACGAGCTAGATGAAATAGCAAGTTCAATGGGCCATGAAGTAGTACGACTGCCACCGTACCATTGTCAGTATAACCCCATTGAACTTATATGGGCTCAAGTAAAAGACGAAGTGGCAAAAAATAATTCAACATTTAAAATGGTGGACGTCGAAAGACTCACTCAGGAGGCATTGGATTTGGTATCCAAGAGTGACTGGGAAAAATGCGTCAAACATGCTGAGACAATCCAGGATGAAGATTATCAGAAGGAGATACTAATAGACGGTTTATTAGAGTCAGTCATTATAACTTTTCAAACTGACGACAGTGATTTTGGCAATGACGAGGACAGTGAAGATGACGTTCAAACACTTATTTAAAAATTGCTATTTTACTATATACTACTTGTCTTTTATTATTTTTTCCGTTGTAAATATGTTTTAATTGTTTATATGATAAAATGTAAAATAAATCGATAACCAATAAAAAAAAATCCTATAACTTAAAAAATAAAATAATACCTATATAAGTAATTTGATCTTTTTAAGAAACCGCGGGCTTTTTGTTTCAAAGATTGATAACCACTACTAATAAACTGCCGCTTGGCGCATGACGGTCAGCGCTCATTTTTCGTTGCCGCGACTATAGACCACTATTCGGAATTTACTTTTATCATTTTAACATTACAATTACTATATACGGTTGTCTCAAATCCTTTATACTTTATCTATTTTTAACTGATTGTTTGAAAATGTGAAGTTTGTAGGCGTTTCTTTTTATTTATCTAGGTACGACAGGAAGTCATTTGAATTATGATCCTCATACGGCTCAAAACCAACCATTAGCAAATACATTTTTTGAAAATCAAAATTACACTTTCGCCTCAAACTTAGCCGAAAGCAGCCAATACCAAACTGGTATGATAAATAATATGACATTGAATACTTATGTGTAATTTTAGTACCACTACAAAGATTTATACTTTCAATAATGGGAGATAATATTTCATTTGCTTCCAGAAATCCTACATAAGGATTATATACTTCGATTTAACGACAATCATAACCCTATGACAAATGACCAATTAAAAAAAATATAATTTAAATTTATCAAAAATATAAACATCAATAATAATTATTATATAATTTAACCATATTGTTACGAACCATTGCCTAAAATGGTATTAGTATATGTGCAGTTGTACATTATTATATTTTATATTATATAACAACATTACTTTTTGTGAACCACCGTCGGCCTAAAGAAATGTGCTGAACAAACCCTTTAGACCGAACGGTGGGACTACTCGCTACGTATGTATATCAGCGGGGCAATGCTATTTTAGACGCAGAGCATTAACATACACAGAGAATTAAACACTTACGTTATAGTATTATATTGTTCTCTAACGCAAGCCTAGTTAGTTATCGTGTAACAGCCGACCGTCACGCACCGTAAAGTTTACATTAAAATATAGTCAATAATTACTAAATTTAACATAGAGGTTAAAAAATTATAATGCTATATAATATAAATAATATTGTACTTAGCTTTTTCAGTGTTATTTTGTCTTATTGAATAATCGTATTGAACTTGTTTTCAATCTTTTAGTAATTTTAAGGGTAAGGCCTACCCTAATCAATGTGGCTATGAAATTATAATGCATTGTGAATTATTTTCAAAATACAAGCGTTATCACGTTAGGTGCAAAAATTTTGCAACTATGATATTTATATTCAAGTAAACCTATCTCTATTTGTAAATACATTAATTATAGTCGCGGCAACGAAAAATGAGCGTTGGCCACCGCGACCCGTTGTTTATACCCACTCTTACGGCCAATGATTCTCAACATAGTGCAGCTGTCGTGCTGCTACGCGCTGTACCTATTGTATTGTATTTGAAAAGTGAGCGGTAACAATTTTAACCGTCAAGTTACAGATGGTGTCCTTCCAGGCACCTGCGACAGCAGGCTGCAGGAATTCAAACTATAACATTCCAGACCCTCTTTTGTAGGGATATGTTTAGGAGGGGATTTATATTATACTAGCCACCTTAGTACATTTTTTCCTGGTTTATTGTTTACACACTCTGTTGTTGTAAATACGTATTTCGTGCGCGCCGTGTTATAGTTATTTAAACCTGTTGAATATCGTAGTACGTTTGTTTTAAAACTTAAAAATGTCGTTTAAAGATCGTGATACTCATAGTCAGAGTAAAAAAATCATTTTTAGTGTTTATAATTTTATTAAAATGTGTTCGGAAAAAAAATATTTGGATTCAGATTTTTTTAAAAACGCACAAAAAATTGCTGCTCAGGCTTGTGGTATTTCGTATATTACTGTGCGGCGTATATGTGTGGAGGCGAAAAAATCTTCAGTGGATAGTGATGAAGAAGTGCAATTTCAATCACCTCGTAAATTGTACAAACGTGCAAAGAAATGCTCCGAGCTGGACGATTTCGATGCTGATGTAGTCCGACGGATTGTACATAAGTTTTACGAAAGAAATGAATATCCGACTGCTTTTTCAATTTTAAGCAAAATTAAAAAAAAATTACCACATTATGAAGGATGCGTCCGGTCGGTCAGAAATTTGTTAAAAAATTTAAAATTTACGTTTA
The DNA here is from genome assembly GCA_019022885.1 of Schlechtendalia chinensis. Classification (NCBI taxonomy): domain Eukaryota; kingdom Metazoa; phylum Arthropoda; class Insecta; order Hemiptera; family Aphididae; genus Schlechtendalia; species Schlechtendalia chinensis. The sequence goes on from CM032339.1 coordinate 56,641,985, forward strand.
AGAAATGCAATAATGGCCGCAAAATGCTTATGGAGCGAAACGATATAGTCGCTTTACGATGTAAATTTTTACGTACAATGTGTACACTCAGACAGAATGAAGATACCCGACCTGTGGTTTACCTAGATGAAACCTGGGTAAACCAAAATCATTCAAGGTCTCATATTTGGCAGAATAATGAAGAAACTGAGGGATTTAAAATACCAACCGGCAAAGGAGGTCGCCTAATAATTACTCACGCTGGATCATCGCGTTTCGGGTTCATAGAAGGATCGAAATTAGTTTTTAAATGCCAAGCTGGAAATTCTACTGACTACCATTCGTCTATGAATTCAGATGTGTTTAAACAATGGTATGTAGATATGCTAAAACAACTTCCCGAACCATGCGTAATCACTATGGATAATGCACCCTATCATTCAATGTGGGTAAACATCTATCCAAAATGTAATGCTCGAAAATCTGAGGTGCAGGAATGGCTGAAAAATCAAAATATTGATTTTTCACCATTGGAAACTCTAGCCGAACTACGCGAACGTGTAAATTTGTTAAAACCGTCATTTAAAAGGTACGAGCTAGATGAAATAGCAAGTTCAATGGGCCATGAAGTAGTACGACTGCCACCGTACCATTGTCAGTATAACCCCATTGAACTTATATGGGCTCAAGTAAAAGACGAAGTGGCAAAAAATAATTCAACATTTAAAATGGTGGACGTCGAAAGACTCACTCAGGAGGCATTGGATTTGGTATCCAAGAGTGACTGGGAAAAATGCGTCAAACATGCTGAGACAATCCAGGATGAAGATTATCAGAAGGAGATACTAATAGACGGTTTATTAGAGTCAGTCATTATAACTTTTCAAACTGACGACAGTGATTTTGGCAATGACGAGGACAGTGAAGATGACGTTCAAACACTTATTTAAAAATTGCTATTTTACTATATACTACTTGTCTTTTATTATTTTTTCCGTTGTAAATATGTTTTAATTGTTTATATGATAAAATGTAAAATAAATCGATAACCAATAAAAAAAAATCCTATAACTTAAAAAATAAAATAATACCTATATAAGTAATTTGATCTTTTTAAGAAACCGCGGGCTTTTTGTTTCAAAGATTGATAACCACTACTAATAAACTGCCGCTTGGCGCATGACGGTCAGCGCTCATTTTTCGTTGCCGCGACTATAGACCACTATTCGGAATTTACTTTTATCATTTTAACATTACAATTACTATATACGGTTGTCTCAAATCCTTTATACTTTATCTATTTTTAACTGATTGTTTGAAAATGTGAAGTTTGTAGGCGTTTCTTTTTATTTATCTAGGTACGACAGGAAGTCATTTGAATTATGATCCTCATACGGCTCAAAACCAACCATTAGCAAGTACATTTTTTAAAAATCAAAATAACACTTTCGCCTCAAACTTAGCCGAAAGCAGCCAATACCAAACTGGTATGATAAATAATATGACATTGAATACTTATGTGTAATTTTAGTACCACTACAAAGATTTATACTTTCAATAATGGGAGATAATATTTCATTTGCTTCCAGAAATCCTACATAAGGATTATATACTTCGATTTAACGACAATCATAACCCTATGACAAATGACCAATTAAAAAAAATATAATTTAAATTTATCAAAAATAATCAATAATAATTATTATATAATTTAACCATATTGTTACGAACCATTGCCTAAAATGGTATTAGTATATGTGCAGTTGTACATTATTATATTTTATATTATATAACAACATTACTTTTTGTGAACCACCGTCGGCCTAAAGAAATGTGCTGAACAAACCCTTTAGACCGAACGGTGGGACTACTCGCTACGTATGTATATCAGCGGGGCAATGCTATTTTAGACGCAGAGCATTAACATACACAGAGAATTAAACACTTACGTTATAGTATTATATTGTTCTCTAACGCAAGCCTAGTTAGTTATCGTGTAACAGCCGACCGTCACGCACCGTAAAGATTACATTAAAATAAAGTCAATAATTACTAAATTTTCAATTGCATTCTTTTATTTCATTAAAATTAAAACCATACAGTCCGCTAAAATTAACCGAGAAACAATAATCCTTCGACCCGGATTAAAATAATCTATGTGTTTGACGTGTCTGGCTAATAACTCAAATTATTATAATTATTATAATAAATTATTATACATATAACAGTTAATAATATGACGAACGTGCATTATTTACAATTAAAAAAATAATTAATGCAATAATTACAGTTACTTGATGTCATTATGTAAAATCGTGTATATTCAATTAAATAATTTATTATAATTAACATACAATAATTGTAGTGTAAATAATTATATTTGCCCATTATTTCTCGAATAAATCCTTGAATTATATATATATATATTTGAGAATTTGAAATAATCATTTTGTTTTTTTTGTTTTTAGATCATACTTCAGTATTAGAATCACTTCCCAATTATATCAATACGTCAACTGAAGACACTTACGCCAATAATCAATTTGTCACCATCGACCCATATCAATTTTCGATCGACCAAATCCATACGAGTAATAATTAATATTATACTTAGACTTTTGTGTATTATTGTTTCACTGTCACAGAATAGTTTTGAGTTAGTTGTCAATAACAAGATACAAGTCTTTAATAAATTTTAAGGAATAGAACCTAACATAGAGGTTAAAAAATTATAATGCTATATAATATAAATAATATTGTACTTAGCTTTTTCAGTGTTATTTTGTCTTATTGAATAATCGTATTGAACTTGTTTTCAATAACAGGTTACAATCTTTTAGTAATTTTAAGGGTAGGGCCTACCCTAATCAATGTGGCTATGAAATTATAATGCATTGTGAATTATTTTCAAAATACAAGCGTTATCACGTATCATATTTCTGTATCTTTACAATTTTAACATACTTTTTGATACCACGTTAAATTATACAGTAACGGAAATAAGAAATAAAATTATAAATAAATTTAGTGATAATACTTCAATATGTTGCGATTGCAATATTAGTTTTCGAGTATTAATGCATTTTTATATAATCTGCTTATTATTTTTACAAATTTATCTTATAATTCATCAGTACAATTATCAAAAATCATATTTATTTAAACAATTTAAAATTCGCTATTCTCTATGTTTAGTTAATTTAGGTAAATGACTATAGTAGAATGTTACATTTATTATTCTGTTTTTATAGATATTTTAATGATAAAAGTCGGGAACGGTATTTGAATTATATCCTAGCTCCGGGATCAATACTTGCTCACGATAAAATTATCCTATCATCGATAAACATAATGGAATTAGTGTAAAATAGCCATTAATTTTGCATGCAATTTTTATTCGTTTCATAAGGAAAAGGGAGAATTTTTATGTTTAATAAATTTTTTTGTAATTAGGTTTGTTACATTAATAGCTTTGTAAGAAAAATATTAATAATAACAATATATAATAAACTGTAATATATAAAATGTTCGTATAAAATCAAATTATAATATCAATTATTTGTAATTTATGTTTAATTAGATAAATCATAGTAAATAATTTAATTTCATTCTGAACTTACATAATTTTAATAATGTAATTGATTCCAGGAAAGTGAAATAACCATAAATATGTTTATTTTAGATCAATCACTTGAATTAGGATCACTTCCAAATTATTTAAATACATCAGCTGTAAATGCTTACGACGATAATCAAAATAGCACCGTCATCTCTAATCAATTATATATCAACCAAGGCCAACCGAGTAATGATAAATACATTAAGGATTTTGTCCTTATATATTAAAAGTCACAAAAACAATTTTTCCTATTTACCAATAATGAGAAAAAAATGTGTTTTTTGCAAATTATTCAGGTGTAGTTGCAAGTGATCAATATTATGATCCATGTAATTCTATCTACGAACCACTAAACAATACATCTTTTGATAACCAAAATAACTCCTTGGCTAACAATATATCAGAAAGCAGCCAAATTCAATCAGGTAATAATTATTTATACAACAAGGACGTATAATCTGAAGTTTTCGTGTTACAACCAAAATATGCACTAGTTGACAATAACGGGAAACAATATTTAAATTGCTTCCAGAGAGCCTTTTTAATATTATACCATTCTGTAAGACTACAAACCTAACTACAACAAATGACCATCGTAATAAGAGATTACTTTTTTTATTTATCAATATTTTAAATATACATTATTAAGCTAGTTGAAATATCCGGCTTCGCCCGTGAACAGAGTAAATTGTATTGCTTTTGCTCCCAACAGAAATCGAATATCAAGAGAACTCATTATATTATTGAAATTCTATAGGATACACAATATTTTTTGTTTTTCTATCTAATTCGTTAGTAAACGAACAAATTTGAAGGTTTACCGATAAGTGAGCATTCCACATGTAACTATTTATGAAAGAAGCAAGGATTTTCCAAATTTTGACCACAAACTGTAATGATTGTTCTTGAGCATTGTTAAAGGTCAATGGAAAGGCTAGTCGCACCCGAAACAGTAAGCGTTTATAGTTGAAAGGCACATCTGTCGGAAATATTAGAATTATGGGCAACAGATGTACTGCTCTCTTTTAAATCATCCATTTAAAATTGTTGGCTTGATGATATTGTTCATCATATTTTTTCTGTTATACTAGTTCCATTGCAAATTCGTGATGAATTGATGTTCTTGAAAAGAATGATAGGCACTCCAATTTTCAATATCAAAATTTGTAGTAGTTTTTCTAATAAATCAAGCAAATTCAGGAATTCAGTTGGATAATTGATTACTTTATCTTGCTTCATTACGGTATCGATTGACTCATACGTAAGCAGCTTTACTTGATATTGCAACTTAAATGCTGAAATTGATTATGTTTACATTATTTGTTTTTAGTTTTTCAATAAAGCACGTTAACTGAACCATTTATGATCATTTGTAGTTTAGTGCATTATTTTAGAAAACCTTGTTAAGTAATTCGTCTTTGAATGCTGTTATTTTACAAAAATTTCTTGGCAAAGTTATAGATGGTGTATATTTATCGATTGCTATTTTCTCATTCTCAATATCTTACAATGGTTTGATGAAACGTTCACCTGAAACAACATGTTGTAGTTGTACACATATATTGGTCGTCAATGTCAATTTCCGTAAATGTTGCCAAAAAATGATGATTTAAGAGATACATTATGTTCAATGGAGAGCGCATATTTTGGTATTACTGAGAGAGTTTGTCGAAAAATTCCAGACAATAAAATGCATGCACCAATAATGAACCATTCATTTTCTCTCAATTCTTTAAACGTACGATGTAAAGCTTATTTTCTTTTTGTGTGCACTATAGTACATTCGTCCCATATGATGAATTGACATGATTGTCAGTACTTTTCCCATTACAGATTTTTTATCAATATTACACGTTGAATTTTTCGGCATTTTGTATATTCAATAGCAATTTTAGCGTTGAATACGCTGTTCGACCACCTTTCAACAGAGTTGCTGTAATTCCAGATGATGCGATTGCAAGTGCAATATTATTTCGTGATCGAATGGTTATTAAAATCCTATTGAAATGAGGAATTTTTTTCCAATATCTCCAGGCGCATCGAGGAAATATAATACACTATTTTTGGCTCGTTATTTCATGCATAATTCCGTCATATTTTACGCGTTAATCTGGAACTAATTTAGGATGATTTGTTTGAACATATGTACGCTATTCGTCGACATCAAATTGTGTTTCTCGTCGCAAATCACGATCTAATAGAGTGTTTGCTGAATAATTTGGTGCAATCATTCCCAATTATGTAATTGCTTTGTTAGCTATTATCAAACCGATGTCTTCAATACAAATTGGTGCTTCATTACACATGTCTGTTGTGAACTGAACGTCTATATTTCGATTCGTTACACATAAACAGTAAAGGATGTCTTCAGTCATGTTGTCTTTGGATTTCTCCCAAAGATTTTTTGGATTGGACAAAAAACATGTTGTCGATATTATTGCAAATAAAATGCGTATTTGCAGTGATCGGGCAGTGTTCGATACATCAGCGATTGAGGTGTCCTAATATATATATATACTTTTCATGAAGATTTTAATTTTGGCAAGCTTTACGATACGAAGCACATATTTGCCCTTTGACTGTTATTAATTCTTTAAAGTATGTTGGTCCACGTACGTTAATTAAAAGTAATTGGAAATAAGGCGTTCTGAATTATTTTGATGAACAGTGTATAGACAGCTTAACACGTCAGTTGAATATAAATTTGGATGTCCTTTAATTGCTTTACCATGTTTACGACGTTAAAATTTTTTTGCTGGTGCAGTCCAAGTGAAATATGTTAGCACTTCAAAGTGATGTAGCGTGATTTCAATCATATTACTTATGCCCAGTGAGAAAAATGCAATCAACATGGTTTATGGTGGTGACAATGCTCTTACACCTGCATTTTCTGTTTTAAAATAAACGTGTTGTCCATTTTCAAGGTGCAAGGCCGAAAGAACTGTTGAATATCGTTCATGAAATGGATTGACAAAAGATGTCATACTGCTTCGATACTACTAATGTAGGTGTTATTACATAATTTCGTGAATACATGCGATTGCCTTCTCAACTTCAAAAACAACCATATCGCTTCCTTTGTTAACATATTTACAAATATACTTGATCAATTTCCCAGAATTGCAATACTTGACGTTGATTTATGCCTTGTATGTTTTCGATAATAACGGTGAATAGGGTACAACTCAACGATTGTAAACGTCCAAAAAATTGTTTAGTAAAAGAACTCGTTCTCTTTCAATTTATTCATCAAGTCAAATTCTTCACCAACTATAATGATCGCCACTTCAACTATCGTCAGTGCATTATATTATCACACGTGTTGGCCGATAGGTGTAGGGTAGCCAGACCTCCCATATTATATGGTATAGTATCGTATTTCAATAGTCTTTCCCGTTGTCCCGACAATTGCTTTCGGAACGCTAAATTGTCTCGTATTTTAATGATATGTCCCTTTTCTTTATTATAATAAAAAAATTATCGACACTATCAAGTATTATAATTATTATATTTTTTCCCATTTTTTTTCGCTTGAGTCTGCACTGTAAAATATAATCGTATCTGATAATATTTTAACAACTAATTAATTCTTGATGTTAACGTATATTACACTTAATAAATATTATAAAGTATTTTTAATTTTATTACAGAATTCAAGTTTTTATTATAGAAGAACACATATTTGTCCCTTATTTTTATATTTATAATCTGGCCACCCTAGATAGGTATATTGTCAGTTCTAACTACAATTTTGTAATCATCAGCTATAATTTGATCTAGAGCATTTCTAAACAATCGAATTAATTCATTGTGATGATCAAACAAAGTTTGTAATGTAGCGACAATTATTCGTTTTGTATTCGTATTGAATGGACAATAGCGATCAATTTGGTTATTAGTGTTTCCCATGAAATAAATCTCCATAAATTTGTGATATGCGTTCGAAAATGGTAGTAGAGATCCATCTAGATGATAAATTTGCCCTTGCACTTTGAATGTTGGCATAAAAATTTTCTCGCACGATATTTGAGGCACCAAAAAATGTAATTTGAAAACACGAATTGTTTTTTGTGTGTTAGAGAGGAAATTATTTTGAAGGCTGAAAATCGCGAAGTCGATTTATTTCCAGTGTTGCTTTTCTTTGTTGGTTTGAACTGAATTTTGTGATGCAATTTTTTTCATGCTTGAAGTGTAGATGGTCCAATCATTTTTCGTTTGGGAGACATGATTGCACAACTGTTTGAAGAAATATAATTACCACAATATAATTATAAGTTTAAGAAGTATAGGTTTTATACTCAGTAACATTTTAAACAGTCGCCATGGTAACTGTAACTACAGGCCTAGGATCGCGAAATTTTCTGTATTAGCTACTACCCTGGTTGGTTGTATTTAAAATTTTATATTACAGAATCTTTCACGAGGGTTCGCATAACAACTCACAAAAGTTTCATTAAAAACGGATCAACAGTTTTGTAACGCATACTGGACATACAGACAAAAATTCTGTAAATGAATGTCAAGACACATTCATTTATGTATATATACATATATAACAACTAATAAACTCCGTTATATTTACTATAACCAATTAAAATTAAATTGTTTAGTCGGCTTTCATATGTTTTTGATACCGACGAAATGTTATATTAAAGGATGGTTTTTAGATTTATTCAGTTTGGAAGATCCAGATCAATATTTGAATTTAAGCCCATAATCGTGTACTACATCTCCTCAAAATAATAATAATATCATCATGACAAACCAGTATGTATTTGGTCTAAACTTGTGGTATATATTTTGGATGTATATTTAAAATATACGTGTATGCATCGTATAATTAACGTTTCACGTGTATTTTAATATTTTAACATTTTAAATATTTTTTTAATGTATACGGTCCGTTATAAGTGGTGTTACATTTATAAAAAAAAAATCACTTCACAATAACTACATAGGAGTTATTTTTAATCAAAAATAATTAACAATAATAACAACATTAATAACAATAACTATATTTAATAAAAATAAATTTAACAAAAAAATAACTATAAAAAGAAATAATAATTGAATAATAATATATATTTTAAAAAATTATTTTAGAATAGTAATTGTTTATTCTGATACAAAAATACAAGTAGATTTCATTTTCGGGCAATAAGGAAGATCTTTTTAGAGTAACTATGTTACCAGCTTGTAAAAAACTACGTTCAGCGCTTGCTGAAATAATAGGAACAGAATAGGAGTAAGCTTTTCTTGAACCAAATGGAATATGAATATATGCACCCCCTTTTTTAACATTTTTGAGAATGTTAAACTATTATTTGTTGAGTTTTTTTGAAGAAGATGGACTTATTTATTTTAATGTTTATTTTTAAAAACATACAACATTTTTAGAATCAAAATTGTACTGTTCTTGATTTGACTGCTGCAAATTCATCAATAACATTCTCAAAATTAATTCCTTTAGCAACTTCATTTTCTATGGATAAAATAACGAAATATGATAGTCTTTTCTGTCCCATAGATGATCTCAAATAATTCTTTATGAATTTTAGTTTGATAAAGCTACGTTCGCACGTGGCTACAGTTCAAAGCATTGTCAAAAAGGTTCTCAATACAATATCTATAGTTGAATACATTTCTTTTAAATTGTAATCTTGAATCAGCTGATGTAATTCAAGAACTATTGCAGATTTAATATGATCTGGAGTAATTGATAGCGCTTCGGTTTATATACATTTATATTTTTATACATGCTATTATCTAAAATGAAAAATTAATTTTTCCGCACACAAACATTATAAAATTATTAATAATAAATAACGTTTTTATGTGTGAAATGAAAATAAGGTCCACCAATATTTTTAACATAAATAATTTCTTAAAGGTTAGCGCCCCCATTACGAACGCACCTTAGGCAAATGCCTCAGTCGCCTCACCCTTGCTACGACTCTGAGCAGGAATCATCTTAATTATTATATTTATATTAACAAAAATATTATTTATGAAATGTTTATTTTGTTTATTACCCGGGTAGTTTATATTTTATATGACAGCAAAAAATCGTCCGATCAGATTGCGTTTAACTGTCAAATTAATTTTGTATAAAAAAGGCGATTATTTTACTTTTAAAAATCTCTTATTATATTGTTATATTTACGATATTTTATCTTATATCACGCAGTGGTGAAGCGTGATGTGGAATGAATCGATATGTTGTGCGTTGTGTTTGATGCTTTTGCGTCTACGTCGTCAGGTTTATCATTAAACGATGTGTTGATATCGGGTCCAAAACTTCAGACGGATATTTTCAACATTTTGTTAAAATGTCATGTAAAGCGTTTTGTCTTCACGGCAGATATTACGAAGATGTACCGTCAAATTTTAGTGACACCCACTGACTGTGCATATCAACATATATTGTGACGCAAGTCTCCTGACGACCAGGTGACTGAATTTTAATTGCTTACGATCACATATGATCAACGTACGTTTATTCTATTTTGTTGTGTTTACATGAGTTAGATGCCCAATTTGAATCTCAATTTCCTGCAGCAAAGAATGTTTTAACCCGATCGATGTCGACAACATTGTAATTGACGCTGACACAAAGGAAGAACTCTTAAAAATAAATCAGAATAAAATTGGTCTACTAAATTCATGCAGCTATTCATTAAAAAAGTGGACTAGTAATTGTCCGGTCATCTTACAACAGGTGGATGTCAAGTATCATTCCAACCAATCGTCATTGGATCCAAAAGGTGATGCCACAGTAAAAGTTCTGGGATTATATTGGAAACCTACAACTGATAACTTTGCTTATCACATTAATCTTCAACCTGATCTGTATACAAAATAAAAGGTGCACTCGACCATTGTGAGACTTTTCGATCCACGTTGCTTTAGAACCAACTTTGTTGTGGGCAAAACATTTTATACAATGGAAAAAGCAAGAGCTATGGCAAATCGGTTTACATTGGGACACTCCACTACCAGACCTTTTACATAGTGTATGGGATCAATTTGTAAACGAACTACCATACTTAACCCAAATTTTCGTATCCCGCCATATCGATATCAGGGAAAGTGTGGAAATTCAGTTAATGGGATTCTCTGATGCATCTCAATGTGGAAACGCTGCTATTGCGTACATGAGAGTAGTACGCCCTTTGGATCAAATTTCCGTTTATTTCATCACGTGTAAAACTAAGGTTGCGCCCATCAAATCATCAAAATATAAAAGGAAGTTATCGATACCTCATCTCAAATTGTGCGCTGCCTTATTATTTGCCCAAACCTATATCGCGTCAAAACCGTCCTTACTTTGGAACTGTCAATCTCTTCTATATATGCATGGACTGATTCCATGGTTGTGTTTGTCTTGTTTAACTACTTACTATCGGAGTTTCAATGTTTTTGTATCGAACAGAGTAACCAAGTTTCACGCGTTACTTCCGAAGTGTGAATAGTTGTATGTTAACACGACGGAAAATCCTGCAGATTCTGCATCCAGTGGTCTTTTACTAAACGCAATAGTCTTATGCAAAATACACCAAGAAGGACCGACATTCCTCCGTCTTCTAATGAGTCAGTGGCCAAATCGATCGTTCAAGGCTATCAGTTCAGAACAATTGCCTGAATTTCAACTTAAATCAGCGTTAACGACAGTCCTTAGTGTGAATCACGCTAAGTGAATCACAGAGATGACATTCTCCATCGATTCTCTTCATTTACTCGTATGCAACGTTTTCTTGCCTATTTTAAACATTTAGCTTTTAAAGGTTCGTGGAGAACCCATCCCTCAAGGTTCTCTAAAACAATCAGAATTGCAGGATATAATTATTCGCGTGGCGTTACTAATACAAGAAACCTACTTTCCAAATATTTACCAACCACTAATTAGACCTGAAGGCTCCGTGTAACCCGTCACATTAGCTCAACTAGCTCAATTTATAGATTTATCAAAATTGATATGCGTCGGTGGTCGGCTTTGTTACGCCTCTTTGGATCCAAATGCCAAACATCCAATCTTGCTACCCAAATTTTCGAAATTAACCGAACCTATCATTCAATATTATCATCAAGGGCTTTTTGTAAAAACTTTTTACACACCGGAAATAAGTTGATATTAGCCATAATCAAAAGGAAGTTTTGGATACTGTCAGGGCGAGATGCAGTTCGTTAATACATTTTCACATGTGTTACATGTGTGCGTCATAAAGCAATCCGTCCAAATTCAGTAATGGGAAACCTACCATCTTTTCGTGTCCAACCACAAAGACCTTTCTCACAAGTGTGTTTGGATTATGGTGGTATATTTATCATTAGAGAAAGTCGTCAACGCAATGCCAAAACGAGCAAGGCATATCTAGCACTGTTTGTGTGTATGGCGGTCAAAGCAGTCCACCTTGAGTTGGTAACGGATTTGTCTACAGCTGCATTCCTTGCTGCACATGATCATTATGTGGCTCCTCACGGAATACCGCGGGATTTATTCTCGGATTGAAGAACTTTGTGTATGAAAGGATCTTAAATAGGCATTATTTGTGTTAGAAAATCGTACTACAATTTTATGATTCATGCAAAAACAGATTTCATATAACGTTTAAGGCCCTTGTTGCGTAAACCGCCGATTACGTACTAATACTGCGGCTTGCAATAATCTTATCACTCGTCTTTTATCACAGAATATTCTAAATATTTTGTGCTTTTAACATTTTAAAATGGCTTTTAATTATTAATTAAACACTCGTTTTAAAAATTAGTTTTTCTTTACTACGAGGTGATGTTTTTTAGCCTGACAACGAGTTTTTTATAATTTGTGAATCATATATAACAAACGGAATAAAAATACATCTTTATGGAATCGTAATATTCCAACTAAGTCTTACTACTTAACTATACGGTTTTTTTTAATTTTTAATCATATGGTACTTGCTACCTTGTATATACGGACATGACATGGTGGCTTATAAATATTTATACAATAATAAAGATTAAAAAAAAAATACAATACAACATGGCATACGTAAATGCATAAATACAAGTTCTATTGGCTTCCCTCTGATTGATGATTGTGATACTGTAATAATAGAAAAAAAAATAAAAAGGGAATTTAAAGATTAATGGAGAAATGAGAAATAATGGGGAGTATGAAATGATTTGAATTAACACGAGTCAAGGGGTGGGAATTCGAGAACCGTCTTGCCTATTCAATAAAAATTAATAACAATAATAGCATGCAAGTAAAAAAATAAGTTTATTACCCTTTTTGTCGTTTCGAAGATTTGCTTGTCACGGATTTCAACTCTTGCGGACATTTTTTTTATTAATTAATGTAATAACTTGTAAATCAAACAGAATAAGAAAATGAAAGGTTGGGACGCCGACTTTGACTTGATGCAAAGTCAGCGCCAAGAAATAAAAAACAACTCAAAAGATGATTTCCACATTGTAAGAAATTAGAGTCGCCTAATTTCGGAAAACCGATCTGTTGAGTAGTTTTTGGTAAGTGTGCGTATACTTTCAGGTAGACAGAGACGGTCTGTCTGTCAGATGGACTGTGACGATCTGAGTGCCCTCTGAAAGCTAGAGGATGTATTTATCGATATTTTTTAAAGGACATATACTAAGATTTCGGTCCCAAAATGTTATCGCTTATTTATTTTTCCATTTTCTGCGAGTTTTGCGCAGTCTAAAATTTGTTCGTAGTGTCACAAATCTGCGACCTTTGTGTTCACCTGATTAAATATGTGTGATTCATTTTGTTCTTTCTTCTTTTCTCTTCTTCTTTTTTTTCAATATATATTTACTATTTCTGTTATCGAGTATAATATTCTTTTGTTTGTTTAATTTGTCTTAAATTAATTGTTTTATATTAAAAATCATATTGAAGTATGATAGCGAATTCTTCTTATGGGACTGAAATGTTTTATGTGTATTATACAAATATATAAAATACGCATTAAATTATATGTGATTATAAAATTACTATTATTGTTATTCCTATAGGGGATTTATGATCGGTGTTCCGAGAAAATTGAGCTCTAGTATATTTATCAAAATATAAACTAAAAAAAAGTGTTCATAATAAAAACCAATACAGAAATAGTTAAATATTACAAATTCATTTTCAAATAATTTTTGTTATGATATGAGCGTATGTTATTATATGTATTTGTTAAAGTATAATCTATAAAAGTTTATTTTCTATTACATGGTCTCAGTTATGATATAAGTGCATATCATGGGCGCCCGCAGGAAATTTATCAGGGGCATATAAAAATTAAACACCAAAAAGTTCTTAAAGAAAATTTTATTCTTTGCAATCTACAAAATACATTAAAATTATATGCAATTTATTCGTTATTAAATAAAAACTGAAGTCTTCGCGGTTGTTCCATTGCAAACCTTTTAATTAAAAGAGTGAAAGATTGAAAGAGTTAGATTACATTAGGTTTATATACAATTATTTAAATTTATGCAAATTTATGCTAATATTGATAATGGGTTAACTCGGGTTAGATTACATTAGGTTTATATACAATTATTTAAATTTATGCAAATGTATGCTAATATTGATAATGGGTTAACTCGGGTTAGATTACATTAGGTTTATGTACAATTATTTAAATTTATGCAAATTTATGCTAATATTGAGAAGGGGTTAGGTTTATGCGGCTCCGGCAGCGGCTCCGGCTCCGGCTATTGTTCCAGAATCCCCTTTTTTATACTACTCACATGCAATATCTTCCAGCGGGACCCGATTAAGGATTTCCCCAGTATTACTGGCCCATTTTTGTTAATTCCATCCCAGCATGCCGCAGTACATTCACCAAGTTCATTTGAAGCGTAATTATTTCGTCTAAATTATCACCACCGACGCAAATATCATCGACATATGTATGATAAAGAAGAGCCTCACGAACCAAGGAAAAATCATTACAATCTTCTTCTGCAATATTTTGCAACACATGTAACGCTAGATATGGAGAGCAGTTGATTCCATAGGTGACTGTGTTAAGTTCATACTCTTTCAATTCTTCTTCAGGAGACGGTCGCCACAAAATATGTTGGTAACGCCGGTGAGCAGGCGACATTGAAATCTTCCGGTACATTTTAGTAACGTCAGTCGTGAAGGCATAACGATGAACTCGATACAACATTAATACATCAACCACATCACGTTGTAATTTCGGTCCCGGGAATAAACATTGATTTAGTGACGTTCCTGAATAAGGAAGCGCTGACGCATCAAAAACAACACGTAATTTTGGGTCGATGTCTGACGGGCGATAAACCGCATGATGCGGAATAACATACAACCCTCTTGAATTCGCTAATGACATGTGTCCTAAAGACAAATATTTGGACATGAAATTGCAATATAACTCTTTAAGCGATAATCGGCTGTTAATCTTTTTTCTAACTGTTCAAAACGTTTTACGGCTAGTGCTCGCGATCCACGAAAAGTCTCCTCAGTTACGGGCTGACGGAATAAAAGGGGCACACAAAAACGACCTGATACATCGCGGGTACATCCTTCCCGGAAAAGCACTTCACACTGCCCTTCTTGGTAAAACGTTCCGGTGCCACATCAGGCTCTTCCAACTTCCAAAATTCCTCTAATAAATTTTCTACCGAAATGATGTAGTACATGCTATAGATACTTGAGGGTTTAAATATGGGACCGGTCCGATGACCATTCACCTGAATACAGTTCCAAAAGCCGCTGGATAACCATCTCTAACTGACACACGTTTTCCATTTAAAATCTGAGAGAACAAATCTGCACCTAAAAGTATATCAATAACTCCAGGATGAGAGAATGATGTATCTGCTAATGCCAGATGCTTATCTTTGTCAGCGACTTCATATGGCAGAGGATGTCGAGGCATACCAGAGGTAATTGATGGGAATACCCATGCATCAAACTTGAAGACGGGTTCCACTGCATATCTCGGCTTCACTTGACACTTAACTAATCTCAAAACATTTGATACGTCGGCACCGGCAAGACCTGAAACTGGCGCTGTCCACTTTAACATTCGAACCTAGACGATTTGAACATTCTGACGTGATGGCACTTATTTGTGAAGTCGAATCGACAAGCGCACGGACCGTGTGTAGTACACCGGTGTTGTCCGACATGTGTACTAAAGCTGTACCGAGAATAACTGATCCTGACTTAAGTTGATCTACTAATGAAGACGTAGGTTCGAGGTCCAATTGAATAATACTCGGTTTATTCCCAACTCGTGAATGACCATCGGGAGAGTTCTCATGGAGCAATGAATGATGATTTCGAGAGCATTGACCGCAACGCCGGGAGGATTTACAATTCGACGCCCAATGCCCCGTACGTAAACACCGAAAGCATATTTTTTGTTTTCGAACCTAAGTATTTCGAATATCTGGTGGCCAACTCTTGAACTCCGTACATAATACCAAGGCATGCGCACCATTGCAACATTTACATATTGAATGAGTTTTTGATGAATTATTACTAATGACCATAGACGTGTATTGCAGCTGTTTCTGTTGATTAACCGCATTCAGTTGATTCGACCGAGTCTTACCCGACTTCAGTCTATCCGCATGTTTAATGAACGATTCACGTGGGATGCACTCAAGCACTGCCACACGAGATTTCATGAAAGTTAGCATCTCCTTCACAGTAGGGAAACCATGGTTTGACTGTGCTTCGAACAATTTGATACTATGCGCAGGCAAACATCGCGATGCCAATAAAAATAACATAAAATCTCCCAGATTGGGTATCTTCATAGATTCTAGCACAGATAAACTTTCACCGAAGATTACTAGAAATTTGGTCAACTCAACTAAGTTTTTCATCGATGCTTTTGGCGCGTTTATTAATTCGTCTATTAACAAAGAAGCAAGTAGACGCGGTTAATCAAATCGTCCTTTCAACGTTGCCCACGCTAAACGGTAATTAACACCAGACACTGGAATTCCTCGAATTGCGTTTAGAGCATCACCTTTTATTTCCTCATGAGTCCATTGCTGCCGTCCATAACGTGGTTTGACTTTTTTTTCTTCTTACACAACACACAAGATGGTTACATCATAAAACAAATTAAATTATGTAAATACACAAAGTTCGAATAATCTCGTCTCCATTTATGTAATATTTTAATCGTTGTCAATCGCGATTCAGGACGATGAAAATATAACACTCATTCTAAAGACTAGGAGAAAACTATATTCGTTTATTATATTTCTTGTGTGTAACAACTCTATAAGTGCTAACAAGCGATGTCACTAATTGCAAATAGAGTGGTTACACTGTTATACAAATTATATTAAATACATTACAGTTAGTCTCTCTTGAAAGTACCTGATACTTTCAAGGGAGGGTTAGAGTATGTACGTGCTACATACAAGGATTTTGAATATTTGGTTTCCACCGGGTGATGTTTGTTTTTCTTTTTCTTTTGGTTTCGTGAACGGTGCGCGTCGTGGCGACACTGTCCGCAACGACTTTGACTGACATTGGTGTTTTCGAGTCCAGTATTTCGTGTTATACAATAATTTTTGCTTATTTTTCAATAGTGGCGACCTACGTATACGCGTTCATTAATACCACCATGGTACAGGGGTGACGGACTCGCTGCCACTGCCTATTTTCTTCTCTCGCTCGTCTACCTACCGATAACATGTTGCGTTTTCGTGATATTGTATTTTTACTATTATTACTTTTATTATTATATTACATTTTGTTTATTCATAAGTTATAAGAACTTATGTTATTTTTAAATGCGAATTTTAGTTGTTTTTAATGTTATAAGCTCAACATTTGTAAATTCGAAATATTTGTGTGTGGTGGAGTTTGAACCTCTAAACAAGTATAGTATTGTTTCTTAAAATAAAAAAAAGATACAATCCACTAAAGTAAATATGAATTTTTTTGATTTATTATCATAGTTTTTATGTTTGTTTATACAAGTAGCGTAACAAATCGCCCTAGTGTTAGACTGGTGCCCCAGAGACGTCTACACATAACATATAATTCTGGATTACAACAAAAAATTATATTGATAAATACTACAACACAATTTGTAATAAACGGATAAACATGTATATTGTTTTGTATGGTGATTTTTAATTTACATTTTTAAACATAATATTTCTATATCCATATATTTTAGATTTATTTATAAAATAAATTTAAAAAAACCTATAACACAATAATAAAATATTAAACATTAAAGAGAATAATTTGTCTCTAAATATACATTAAGAGTAGTTATGAGTAAATTACAAATAATAATCAATTAACTAAATCATTTTGTTTATTATTTGAAAACCTAATACTGGCGAGAATTAATGAATAAACTGTTATAACTGAATATATCAATATCTACTTTATTACAATTGGCAATTATTTGAATTGACGAAAATTATTTAAATATTTTGTAATTTTAATTTTGAAAAAAAATGAATTTTACAATTTGATATTTTGCACAAGTAAAATACATGAAAATTGATACAAAAACTCTGAACAGTTACATGATCTATGCGATGATTTGTAAAAGAAATTAATACATTGTATTTATTTGGCTCAGAACTTGTTTCTAGATCGAAAATTGAAAGCAAGCAAAATAATGAATTTTGTGGTAAATTCTCGATGTTACATTATATAATTTGAACACACAAAAAACCCTATGTATAATTATGTATGTATAATCTTAACTAATCATTATATTGTTTGGATTTAATGATAGTATTTCTGAAATATATATTTGAATACTAATGTAAATATTTATTGTGACACTGTAGAGCACCAAAGTAGAAATAAACGATTATAGTTAGAAGTAGATATTAGAACCATTAGAAAATTCCTTCAGATGTTGTCCACTTATAATTAAATGAAATATTAATTGTGCATCGTTATATAACTCATTAAACACAAATTACATATATACATATTGTTTTTAAATGTTTTACAAACATAAAATAGGACAATATTTTACAGTTTACAAGTTATTGTTTTCCTTGATGTTTTATAACGCTATTAACAAAATTAAAATTTTTTTTTATCATTTAAAAATAAATTCTACGATTTCAACGTTGAGTAGTGAGCTTAGACTAAATTTAAACTGACTTGTGATGATGGAATTATAATTACTTAAGACAGATGTAGAACTCGGCTATGGGTTTAAATTAGAATTATGAACTTGATATTTCGATCTGAATGCGTCTAAAAAACAACCATCATTATATAATTTTATCAGTATCAATAACATATGAAATCCGACTGTGCAATTTAGTTTTAATATAGTTTTAATATATAATTTTACTTTATAGTAAGTATAAAGTACTATAATAGTTGTTATTTATTATTAATATATATAATATATCGAATATATATTATGTAATATATATATATAATAGTGTATCCATGGGGATGGTTAGGGGGTTATAACCCCCCAAAAAAAAATTGTTGCTCAGTAGTCAAATAATATTATTACTATCGAATATATATAAATAAAATAAAATAAATATTAACAATTTACAAGTAACAACTGAATTAGTATGTATTGCTGATTATTATGATTATCGAATAAAATCCTTTTCAAATAATAAAA
Source organism: Schlechtendalia chinensis (assembly GCA_019022885.1). Lineage (NCBI taxonomy): Eukaryota > Metazoa > Arthropoda > Insecta > Hemiptera > Aphididae > Schlechtendalia > Schlechtendalia chinensis. The sequence goes on from CM032339.1 coordinate 56,661,197, forward strand.
ATTGCTCCTCGTTACCCGTTTAGATTAAATTTAAAATCGGTCGGTGCAACGCCAAGTGATAACAACTACACGTCAAAAATAATACTCTTATTTCCTAATGTATTTTTAGTGCATATTTGAATTTCAATAGCGTTTTTCATAACAGTTTTGTCCTTATTGAAATATCAATGCTGTGAGCCTGTAGTGATTACACCAAACGCAGAAGAATAATTTAATTTGTTATATTTTATTTAACTCCCTCCCCCCCCCCAAAAAAAAAAAAAAGAAAAGAAAAAAAACTGGATACGCTACTGTATATACATATACATCTATATGATAAACGTTTATTATGCGACGTGATACACGACCAATGTTGGGAGTATCTAGATAAAATTATCTAAAAGATAATTTAGATAATGGCTTTATTATCTTTCATCTTTTATATAGATAAATAACTTATCATTATCTTTTAAATTTTTTTGAAATAAACATAACAGATATTAATCAGTTAAACGAATAGCATATATTATATTGTTGGAAGGACGGTCAGGCTTTAAAAATTTAATAAATAAATAAAACTTTCAAGGTATTCTTATTTATGTGACAATAAAATAATAAGCGAAAATTGTACATGACAACACGTTAACGACTGTGTGTGTTCCGTTGGTGTAGACGGCGGAATTTATTAATAACCATCGTTGAGAATATTCAAGGATTCATTTGGAAAACCAAACGGTATCATTTTAATATATTCGCCTATGCGGACGGAACAAAACAATTTCCTCTCGGATGTTTATTTCAATCATATGTTTTCATTATTAATTGTTTCTGTATTTCACAAATTTCGTTACTGAAAAGTGGTAAGTACTCATATAAATAATTGAAAATTCGATAAATTTCAATTAATAATATTTTTCGCACCGACCTTCCCGATGCGAAGGTGATCGCGGGACGTGGCCGTGATGCTGAAATAGGAAAGGTGAGTCGGATAGTATGAAAACTATTCGAAGAACACACACACAAATTTGTAAAATGATAGTGGACTGTAATGACAAAATTTTAAGTAAAATATATACGTGCAGAAGTTGCTTGATAACTAAAAGTGGCAAGAGGTGGAGAAGAAAAATAATGAATAATAAAGTAGTTTGTCCCCAAAGGGCGCAAAAGATAAATTTACAATAAATGAATAATATGTACAGCAATGATAAAGAATGAAATATTTACAATTACTGGTAAAATCGTCAAAGAATATCATACAGTACGTCAAGACGCGACGACAATGACAAGCAACGTTAACGTAAGGAGAGAAAAAAAGAAACACTTATATGGCGACACGGGCCACGAGGTTTTATGTTCCCGAACAATATAACAAAATTCGAGAAACATGTATGTGCGCAACTATTCCGACGACCGTTTAACGCACACACAGCAACATATTCATGCGCCGAAATTCGAATGTGATTTCGAGTTTCATAATATATTTTATATTATATTATATTATATATCTGTATTCGATAATAATCGTCGTTTGTGTCTTGGTGTTGTGATGAGGGGGATTTCTAGAACGTTCGATAACACCCCGCCTCTCAAAACACGTGAATCATTATATATACATATATATACTCGTCCGCCGATTATTCCGTACCGAACATATATATTATCTCCATTATTTCATACTACTCGTTATTACAATTTAATATTCATACTATTTCATTTAATTAATATATCTTATTTTATTATTTTATCTTTTAATCTAGATGACCAAAAATCTTTATCTCATTTTTATCATAAATAATCCTATTGTTTGTGTGATTTTCGGAAATATCCATGTTGTGATTGTTATTTTTCTTACGTTTCAGAATCATTACAGGTTCCATCTTCAGAGTACGTGGTGTACGTTTACTTTTACTACACTAGTAGTCATGACAGTCAAACGTGCACCACGTACTCTGAAGATAAAACCTGTAACGATTCCGGAACGTAAGAAAAATAATAATCACAACATGGATATTTTCGAAAATCACTTAAGTAATAAAATTTCAATCCATGAAAGCTTCAATAAATTAGATAACCTTTCAACATTATCTTTCTCTTTTATCTAGATAACAAAATCGGTTATCTATCCCAACACTGTACATGACTGAATAAATGTGCAGGTGTACTGTACGTCACAAATAATGGACAATAGCCGTCATATGTGTACATTTATGCAATAATAATACGATGATTATATGTATGGTCTGGATTTATATGCATAATCTAGAATAATTTTGATTAAAAATATCAACGATTCGTAATGTGTAGATTATAGTTCTTTTTTTTTTTTTGTTTTTTATTCTTTTATTCATACAATCTGTTACGCAATGGAACAATAAATATAATAGATGATACAATATTAAAGTGACAGAAATAACGGATTGTAGAGGCCTCACACTCGAGGAACTTTGACATGAATATATTCATTAAATGAATAAGTCACGACACCACTGTCGTTTTAATATATTAGTAGAGTTGCCATGAATAGTGAGAGAAGAAAGTTCAAGTTAAAGTTCAATGATTAAAGAATTTTGGTGGCGAGCAAGGCGATTATTAAAACGTTTGTAATGGAGTTTGACTATATCGGTTATTAAGGGTATTTTGAGGTCAGAGTGGAGGGCGTGGTTAGAAACATAGAAAATAGCTTTGGAGTTTAACCAGAATATTATTGATTGGAGCCTTTGGATGCGAAGTTTTATTTGTATTCAAGCGCGGTATGGTTAGACGCACTATCTAATCGAAGTCCAAAGACCGTACGACGTGTCTTGGAGTGACAAATTCCGTAATAATGAAAGTATACTAGTACGTAGTGTAATTTAAAAAATATGATATATATTATCCTTCAAAGGCGTAGATGGTGGACATCTGATCTGCAGAACATCTGGCGTAGATTTAAAAGCTGTAAACGAAGATGTAAAGCATGCAAAATTTGGTTAGATTAATGATGACTAAGTTAAACATAACGCAGGAGTAAATATTGCATGTGCGTGCTACTCAAATGTCGGAACAACAGTGAGATTCTAGTTATTTTTTTTTTTTTGCATTTTTGATTGAAATGCACATTAAATGCATATTTCTGGATAGTTGCATAAATGTTGCATATTCTACAATATTCAATTAAATAGTCATATCTACATCTGTACAAATACCTACAGTTCGTCGTATTAAATATAAATTCATTATAATTTCATTTTAATAACCATTGAATTTTCAAGTCGTAAATTTACATACACGCGCTTACAATGAATAAATACTTAAAGAAATGAATCAAAATTTGAGTTTACCTCCAAAACCAATAATAGCACGTTGGAGTACATGATTGGAAGTAACAATTGATAGGGAAAATTTCGATGAGGTAAAAGATGTGATTAATACTTTTGACTAAAACAAAGCGAAATGTATTTAAAACGCACGTAATAAAGTTTACAAAAAAAAAATTAAAATTTAGTTCGACGTTATCACAACACACTAACAGTGTTTATTATAAACTATACCAAAACTAGAGAAATACTATATTACACTCAGAGATTGACTATTGTTCCTACAAAATATTAAAAATAAGAAGGAAGGAGGATTAAGGATAGATTTCGATAATTCTAAGCTTACAAGTGTACTATCAAAAAATTGTGGATATTTTAAATTGATAAAACTAGTTAGCATAATCAATAGTGAGATAAATGAATGTAACGAAGATGATGACGTGTCAGTTGAAGGTTTATCATGTTTTAATTATGTACCGGTTGTCTTATGTGATGTCGAAAGAAATTTTTCAAAATACAAGAGTATGCTTCGAAATAATCATATGTTTTCAATTCGAAAACTTAAAATCAATTATTATTACATTATGCTGGTACTTATCACATAATAATTTAATATAAATTAAATTTTTTACATACATATTTTTTTAAGCAATGAGTTCAAAACCTACTTTTCAAACACAATGTCATAAAAATAATGTGATTTTATTAATAAACCTTATGATGCATTGTTCAAGCCTCACTGTTTGAAATAAGTGCCTTTTGCCGTTGTCGTGGCCAAGGCCTTGCCAGACAACATATGATCATTCCGTACGGTGGCAATACTGTGGAAGCTCCGTACGCCGCCGTTTTTGGCTGCCACCGCTCGCTCGTTTTGTATTACGTTGCTTTTGCTGCTGATCTGCTCGAGTGCACACACGTTTGTTCTTGTGCCGCTTGCTGTTTCTCAAGTACGCTTGTTTGCCTTATGTTCGCTCGTTTATTCACGAGGAGTTTTAACTTTTCCACTGTGCACTTCACCAGCTTATAAACTGGTCGTTCAACTTTACGCTGCTCTGGGTCGTCCGTAGACGTACGGCGACCGAAGTACGACTCCCGATAATAATTCACGTTTTGTGCGATCGAAACCTTTCGATCTGTTCGTACTGCTCTGCCGTCCATATTGATCCTGCTCCGGACTTCAACAGCTCAAGCCATTCCACTGTTCGCTCAGCTCACCCGATACACCAGCGGTTCCATGGCAGTGTTTCACCTTGTCTCCCCCAATCCGTTCAAGTAGTTTGTACACGTATTGATTATTATATGTTATATATCCTAATAAACATTAATGGATTATATCTTAAATATTGTGTGTTTATTGAAACCCTCAACCAATTGTTCCTGATGCGTGCGATTGGCGTCAACTGTCTTCGGAAAAGAACGCCGTTCGCCAACATGCATTTATTTAGATCGTCCTATCTCATATATATCTACCATAAATCGTGTACTGTTTGTTCTTTTTACATACTTCTTGCATATTTATAATATAAATCTGATATTTAATGAATTATTTTTGCATATAAATCCGGACACTAATTATATGTAACAATGGTCAAGACTGAATAGTGTTTGAATTACTGCCTTTATAAATTACAAATATTTAATGATATTAGTTCTAATGCTATGAAATTCTAATATTCTATTTGTATAAAACCAAATTTAAATAATTAGATTTAAAGATATAAAAATAAGTTATAGATATTAAATTCTGTTTTTTCGTAAGAGGTTATTGGTAAAACGTGTCACACAGAATTCATATCGTATTTTAATACACACAAAATGAAACTTTCTCAACAACTGTCTGGAGTAAACCTTTTGGATTGTTTAATTAATATGTTTAAATTATTTAATAATAAATATTTAAAATATTGATGAATCAAAAATGTAATATTTTATTACAATAAATATTTGTCGTAGAGTTAGGTAAGTGGTCTAACACAAGGATATAATATTAAAGAAGGCTCTCTAGAAGCAATTTAAATATTGTTTTCCATTATTGATAACCAGGGCATATTATGATTGAGACATAAAAATTAAAAATGACAAGCCTTTGTTGTCTAATTAATCATTACGAGATTGGTATTAGTTGCTTTCTGTTATATTATTTGCCAAGGAGTTATTTTGGATATCAAAAAATGTATTTTCTAGTGGTTCGTAAATATAATTACATCGATCATAATACTGATCACTTGCCAATGCACCTGAATAATTTGCAAAAAAAAAGTGTTTCCCACTATTGGTAAACAAAAAAAATTGTTTTTGTAACTTTTAACATATAAGGACAAAAATGAACATAATGTATCTCTTAAATCATCATTTTTTGGCAACATTTACGGAAATTGACTTTGACGACCAATATATGTGTACAACTACAACATGTTGTTTCAGGTGAAAGTTTCATCAAACCATTGTAAGATATTGGGAATGAGAAAATAGCAATCGATAAATATACACCATCTATAACTTTGCCAAGAAATTTTTGTAAAATAACAGCATTCAAAGACGAATTACTTAACAAGGTTTTCTAAAATAATGCACTAAACTACAAATGATCATAAATAGTTCAGTAAACGTGCTTTATTGAAAAACTAAAAACAAACAATGTAAACATAATCAATTTCTGCATTTAAGTTGCAATATCAAGTAAATCTGCTACGTATGAGTCAATCGATACCGTAATGAAGCAAGATAAAGTAATCAATTATCCAACTGAATTCCTGAATTTGCTTGATTTATTAGAAAAACTACTACAAATGTTGATATTGAAAATTGGAGCGCCTATCATTCTTTTCAAGAACATCAATTCATCACGAATTTGCAATGGAACTAGTATAACAGAGAAAAATATGATGAACAATATCATCAAGCCAACAATTTTAAATGGATGTTTTAAAAGAGAAGATGTACTGTTGCCCATAATTCTAATATTTCCGACAGATGTGCCTTTCAACTATAAACGCTTACTGTTTCGGGTGCGACTAGCCTTTCCATTGACCTTTAACAATGCTCAAGAACAATCATTACAATTTTGTGGTCAAAATTTGGAAAATCCTTGCTTCTCTCATGAATAGATACATGTGGAATGCTCACTTATCGGTAAACCTTCAAATTTGTTCGTTTACTAACGAATTAGATAGAAAAACAAAAAATATTGTGTATCCTATAGAATTTCAATAATATAATGAGTTTTCTTGATATTCGATTTCTGTTGGGAGCAAAAGCAATACAATTTACTCTGTTCACGGGCGAAGCCGGATATTTCAACTAGCTTAATAATGTATATTTAAAATATTGATAAATAAAAAGTGTAATATCTTATTACGATGGTCATTTGTTGTAGTTAGGTTTGTAGTCTAACAGAATGGTATAATATTAAAACGGCTCTCTGGAAGCAATTTAAATATTGTTTCCCGTTATTGACAACCAGTGCATATTTTGGTTGTAAAACGAAAACTTCAGGTTATACGTCCTTGTTGTACAAATAATTATTACCTGGTTGGAATTGGCTGCTTTTTGATATATTGTTAGCCAAGGAGTTATTTTGGTTATCAAAAGATGTATTGTCTAGTGGTTCGTAGAAAGAATTACATGGATCATAATATAGATCACTTACTACTACACCCAAATAATTTGCAAAAAACACATTTTTTTCTCATTATTGGTAAATAGGAAAAATTGTTTTTGTGACTTTTAATATATAAGGACAAAATCCATAATGTATTTATCATTACTCGGTTGGCCTTGGTTGATATATAATTGATTAGAGATGACGGTGCTATTTTGATTATCGTCGTAAGCATTTGCAGTTGATGTATTCAAATAATTTGGAAGTGATCCTGATTCAAGTGATTGATCTAAAATAAACATATTTATGGTTATTTCACTTTCCTGGAATCAATTACATTATTAAAATTATGTAAGTTCAGAATGAAATTAAATTATTTACTATGATTTATCTAATTAAACATAAATTACAAATAATTGATATTATAATTTGATTTTATACGAACATTTTATATATTACAGTTTATTATATATTGTTATTATTAATGTTTTTCTTACAGAGCTATTAATGTGACAAACCTAATTACAAAAAATTTATTAAACATAAAAATTCTCCCTTTTCCTTATGAAACGAATAAAAATTGCATGCAAAATTAATGGCTATTTTACACTAATTCCATTATGTTTATCGATGATAGGATAATTTTATCGTGAGCAAGTATTGATCCGGAGCTAGGATATAATTCAAATACCGTTCCCGACTTTTATCATTAAAATATCTATAAAAACAGAATAATAAATATAACATTCTACTATAGTCATTTACCTAAATTAACTAAACATAGAGAATAGCGAATTTTAAATTGTTAAAATAAATATGATTTTTGATTATTGTACTGATGAATTATAAGATAAATTTGTAAAAATAATAAGCAGATTATATAAAAATGCATTAATACTCGAAAATTAATATTGCAATTGTAACATATTGAAGTATTATCACTAAATTTATTTATAATTTTATTTCTTATTTCCGTTACTGTATAATTTAACGCAGTATCAAAATGTACGTTAAAATCGTAAAGATACAGAAATATGATACGTGATAACGCTTGTATTTTAAAAAAAAAATTCACAATGCATTATAATTTCTTAGCCATATTGATTAGGGTAGGTCATACCCTTAAGATTACTAAAAGATTGTAACCTGTTATTGAAAACAAGTTCAATACGATTATTCAATATGACAAAATAACACTGAAAAAGCTAAGTATAATATTAATTATATTATATAGCATTATAATTTTTTAACCTCTATATTAGATTCTATTCCTTAAAATTTATTAAAGACTTGTATCTTGTTATTGACAACTAACTCAAAACGATTCTGTGACAATGAAACAATAATACACAAAAGTCTAAGTATAATATTAATTATTACTCGTATGGATTTGGTCGATCGAAAATTGATATGGGTCGATGGTGACAAATTGATTATTGGCGTAAGTGTCTTCAGTTGACGTATTGATATAATTGGGAAGTGATTCTAATACTGAAGTATGATCTAAAAACAAAAAAAAAAAAATGATTATTTCAAATTCTCAAATATATATATATATAATTCAAGGATTTATTCGAGAAATAATGGGCAAATATAATTATTTACACTACAATTATTGTATGTTAATTATAATAAATTATTTAATTGAATATACACGATTTTACATAATGACAACAAGTAACTGTAATTATTGCATTAATTATATTTCAGTTATATGATGATGAATGTTATTTTGAATTATTGCTTTAATTATTTTTTTTATTGTAAATAATGCACGTTCGTCATATTATTAACTGTTATATGTATAATAATTTATTTTAATAATTATAATAATTTGAGTTATTAGCCAGACACGCCAAACACATAGATTCTTTTAATCCGGGTCGAAGGACGAATGTTTCTCGGTTAATTTTAGCGGACTGTATGGTTTTAATTTTAATAAAATAAATGAATACAATTGAAAATTTAGTAATTATTGACTTTATTTTAATGTAAACTTTACAGTGCGTGACGGTCGGCTGCTACACAATAACTAACTAGGCTTGCGTTAGAGAACAATATAATACTATAACGTAAGTGTTTAATTCTCTGTGAACGTTTATGCTCTGCATCTAAAATAGCATTGCCCCGCTGATATACATACGTAGCTAAGATATAATTCAAATACCGTTCCCGACTTTTATCATTAAAATATCTATAAAAACAGAATAATAAATATAACATTCTACTATAGTCATTTACCTAAATTAACTAAACATAGAGAATAGCGAATTTTAAATTGCTAAAATAAATATGATTATTGATAATTGTTCTGATGAATTATAAGATAAATTGATAAAAATAATAAGCAGATTATATAAAAATGCATTAATACTCGAAAACTAATATTGCATACGCAACATATTGATGTATTATCACTAAATTTATTTATAATTTTATTCCTTATTTTCGTTACTGTATAATTTAACGCAGTATCAAAGTGTACGTTAAAATTATAAAGATACAGAAATATGAAACGTAATCATCACATTGGAGAAACGTGATAACGCTTGTATTTTGAAAAAAAAATTCACCATGCATTATAATTTCATAGCCACATTGATTAGGGTAGGCCATACCCTTAAAATTACTAAAAAATTGTAACCTGTTATTGAAAACAAATTCAATACGATTATTCAATACGACAAAATAACACTGTTCGGGCCTTCAGATGTTAGAATGTGTCTCTGTGCCGATTACGTCTGGGACAGGTCCACCAGAGCGCGCCTGTTCGTGACAAAAGTCCGAAAGCGTTTTTGTTGTTCGTTCTAACCGGCCGTTAAGTTGTCGCCGTCCACCGTTCGTGGTCTTGTGTCGTCGCGTTTTTTCGTTCTGGTTCGATCCCGCACAGTGACGACAAAGTGTGCGCCGTCACATCTTCTCTTGTTTCCGCGTCATATTCTTTAGCGTCACGTGTTTGTTTTGCGTTATCGCGTCCCTCTGCGTGTACGCGTCATACTGTTTAGCGTTACGTGTTTGTTTTGCGTTTTCACGTCCCTTTTACGTGAACGAGGTTATCCAACACCGCATCGATTCGTCGTCAACAATATTTGTCATTCAGTATTTGTGACGCTGTATATACCTAACCTAACACGTATTGTGGTATTCAATGTTTTGTTAATTACGAATCGATTATTATTAGAAGCACTTAAAAATACTGGACGAGACATCATCTCGTCGTCTTCTGTTTATTGTTTTCGCTGTGAGTCCTATTCTTGTACAACACAAGTCGAGTCGACAACCGCACTGTTTCGTAGGATCTGTTCGACGCCAACATTTGGTAGCAGAGCGTGGTTATTTTGTATTTTTATTATGATTGTTGTACACGGATATGCCAAGCGGATAAGGTACAACAGGTTTCTCTTATAGTTAATTACGTGTTTTGATACGATTATCGACGTCTGTCGTTATCTCTGACCCTATTGTGTGGTTATCGTCGTTATACTCGTCATCGTAATATAGTTCTTTGTTTTATCACTAATTAACACATTACGATGGGTATAGTTTCTCCCTGCGTAGTCATATCTACGTATTATATAACGCTTGATAATAATCTCATTATATTGAATTATTTCGAGGGTTCCAATGAAAACGAATGTTTTGATTGATATCGTATTAAATTATTACGTCGAACGTGCATCGTTTAAACTTGTCATTCCATATTTCATTGGTGTGGATTCTTTTTGATTGATATTTTGCGTTTAGTATTATTCATATTACCAGTGCCGTATTTACCAGTAAACACTATAAGCTAGTGCTTAGGGCGGCAATTTCTCAAGGGCGGCAAATAATTTTTAATATTACATTTTTACTAAAATAAATGCAACTAATTATAAAATGTTTTTAGACCAACGGGATTGTGGTAATATTTGATTTTATGTTTTTCAATTTCATAATCGTAGAGTTTATCGCTCTATTATATAGCATTGCTGCATTATTTGTAAATTTTTCGTTATCGTGTTGTAAACAAGTGGATACGACGATCGTAAAATAAGTTCTTTATATAACATGGGTTGACGATTGTGTGTTTATCTGTACTTAATCACAATAAAAAAAATCCCAATCGTTAGTCAATGCAATCGCGAACGAGCTCATAGTGTGGCATGTTCTATAGTATTATAGTAACGAACGTGTTCGGTGTTATTTTTTTTTAATGCAGACGAAGTTCACACTTTTCTTATTTGTATGATTATTTGATTTTTTTAAATTTTATTTGTAACATTTTTAATAAAATGAGTGACGGTCGATCACGTTTAAGTGGCTATAAGTATAAAAAATTGACTTCGAATGACTTCGATGCCATAATAGATGATTTTGCGACTCAAAAGTCGCGCAGAAAGCCGATGAGTACTAGACATTAACTATTTAATTTTGAATATAATAATTAACTATTTAAGTATTTATTACTACCATATTTTATATGAATGTATATGTATGCATTTTTATAACAGCTGTATATTTTTATTTTTCATCATTAAAATTTTAAGTAATAAAGAAAAAACAATAATTGTATGATTTAATAACATTTTTTAGACTAGAAAAATATTTATATTAAAAGGCGGCAATTTATTTTGTGCTTAAGGCGGCACAATGGTTATATCCGGCACTGCATATTACGCTGATTTCGTAATCGCTGTATATTTAAAAGGAGAAAAAATGAGTAACAACAAAGACTCCTCGACGGATCGGGAAACAAGATTGTTGTTACGTAACAAAAACAGTGCGATGCTCGCTCGTGAATCGGTTATCAATCGGCTTAAAGCCATATCTGATTTATCTACTCGTCTCTCCTCGTCTCCAGAGTTAATTGCCCGGTTTTTTAATCGTCATAGAGGAACGTCTAGCTTGTGGGAGTCTTTTCTATTAAAAAACCATGACGTGTTAAACGCGCTGCTCAATTTAAATTCGAGTTCAGAATTTGATACAAAGCTCGAATCAGAAATATGTTATTACACCATTGCGATGGTAGCAGCGGATAAATATAAACCGTGCGTCGTTCAACAGTTCGGCGGTCAAAGTCACGTCGCTGATCCTGCAAATTCGACTCGCTCGCACGGATCTAATATCGTTTCAAGCATGTCAGGGTCACGACTACCCGAAATTCCGTTGCCGGTATATAATGGTAGCTTAGCTGGATGGCCAGTATTTCGTGATCGGTTCGCGGCGTTAGTGATAAACCGTGGCAGTTTGTCAAATATCGAACGCTTTTATTATTTATTAGGTTGCTTACGTGGTGAGGCCCTCGATGCTGTGATATTAACGTATTCAATAACACTTACGAGTTGGCTTGGACCACGCTGTCAAATCGCTTTGACAAGCACCGACAATTAGCCACATTAATAATAGATAAACTTTTATCTTCACCCGAACAATCAAATGAATCGTTGGATGGCCATAAACAGTTCCTATCGCTGTTTTCTGATCAGGTGTCGGTGATCCGTACCTTGTCTATTCCTGATTTGGGAGATTTTTTATTATTTTCATTGTCAGTTCGTTGTTTACCATTGGCCACACGAAAAGGATTCGAAGCCACTAATACTCACGACTTTCCCATTATGCCAGATTTAGTACGATATGTGAAGGAACGAGTATCACTACTTGAGACTGTATCTTGCGGTGTTGGGTCACGACTGCCAGTAGTTGCACGTGATAAACCAAAGGCGAACTTATTACGTCCAACTGATAAGCGATCCAGAGTTTCGTTGCAGATTACTTCGGGTAAGGCCTCAGCTATTGTAACAAATTGTTTCTTTTGTTCTGGCAGTCATCGGTCTGTCGATTGTCCTACTTTCGTTGATTTGCCGTTAAAGGAGCGTTATCGCATAGCTAAAGAGAAACGTATATGTTTTAGCTACCTCAACTCGACCCATTGGTCGAACAAGTGCAAGGTATCTAAGCCATGCCACAAATGTTCTGGCCGTCACCATACTTTGTTGCATAGGGTCATCACACAACCTAAACAGTCTTCTTCTGGTAACTCTGAAATTTCCCTTATTGGATCGGCAGAGCAGTCCACTATTTTATTGGGCACCGCACTTGTACATATTCGCGATCAATTTGGCTGTATGCAAACTGCACGTGCGATTATTGACTCGGCGTCCCAAATAAACGTTATATCGACTGCGTGTGCTGGTCGTCTTGGACTATGGCGACACAAATGGACTGTGCCAATATCCGGTCTCTCTGGTATGCCTGTGCCAGATGTGAAGGGCATTGTTGATTGTTTTATCACTCCCAGATACAATTCCGAGCATACGATCCAAATGCAAGCTTGGGTATTGCCCAGCGTTACAAATGATATGCCGTCTTGTCTACTACCATCTTATACAAAAGAAAAGTTCACTCAATTAGCTTTGGCGGACCCGGCTTTTAATCGACCGGTTCCCATTGATTTGTTACTTGGTGTCGACGTATTTTCTCAAATTTTGGATGGAAAACATGTTTCTGTTGACTCAGGTTTGCCAATAGCATATAGCTCTTGGTTTTGTTGGATTGTTACTGGTCCGGTGACCGATATGAAAACCGTCAGCGTGACGTCACATCTAGTGTCTCTTACTGTTTCTTTAGAAGACATGATGCAGCGATTCTGGGAAGTTGCCAGATGTCGCGGCAACGACGTTTACGGAAAACGGGTGGTGTGAAGAAATATATATAACGGAACGAGTGTGGGACGCTGACGGACGTTTTATGGTTCCTTTATCATAAAACTGACTTTAAGTCATCCTTAGATATCAATAGTTTTCCTGGTTCGAGACAAGTTGCGTTAAAACGGTTCCAGAACCTCGAACGGAAGTTACAGACTGATGAAGTTCTTTATGAAGCTTATCGGAAATTTATGCATGAGTACCTAACATTAGGCCATCTGCGTGTCGCTTTAACTCCTGGTTCGTATTTTATTCCGCATCACCCTGTGTTCAAAGGTGATTCCAAAACTGGAAAATTGCGTGTTGTATTCGACGCCTTCGCTGTGAGCAGTTCTAAAATGTCTTTAAATCATTGTTTACATACAGGACCCAAATTACAGCGGTACATTGTGGAAATTCTGTTACGATTCCGCGTTCATCGTTTAGCCTTTATCACCGACGTTTATAAAATGTAACGTCAGATTTCTCTACTCTCTAAATATCGAACATTCCAACACATTTTCTGGCGCGAATCGCCTTTAAACGAATTGAAAGAGTTCGAACTAAACAATGTTACTTATGGTGTGAACTGCGCGCATTAAGGGTACTTCAGGACATTGCGGAAACCGAGTGTGCCAAATTACCGAACGTTCGGGAAGCACTACAAGATCAGACCTATGATGATGACATATGTGTAGGAGCTGATGACATCGAAAGAGTACTTAAATTACAATCTGATTTGAAACTCATATTAAGTCGCGTTGGTTTCGAACTCAAAAAGTGGTCCAGTAATTCACCGTCAGTATTAGCTGCTGTTCCACTAGAAGATCTCGCTTCGGATGGTCCAGAATTCGATGACGAAAATTTGGGTACAGTCAAGGTTCTTGGACTTAAATGGTATCCATCAGACGATAGTTTTAGATTCGATGTCCGACCGTCTTCACTAAACGCGCTATTCTCTTGACTATTGCTCGAATATTTGATCCGTTAGGACTTTTAGCTCCGGTAATTTTTCAAGCGAAAATTGTGATGCAAAAAATCTGGAAGGCGGGTTTAACCTGGGATGAATCGTTACCACCGACCTTAGTAGATGACTGGCAATCATTCATTGTCGACCTTCTTTTACTATCTCCAGTTCAAGTTCCGCGTTTCTTGTTCACTCGTACTCAGTCTCACGTTCAGTTATGTGGATTCTGTGACGCTTCGGAACGAGGTTATGCGGCTGTTGTTTACCTGCGTGTTCTTTTACCGGACAATTCCTTTTCCGTGTCTTTCATCGGCACCAAGACAAAAATGGCTCCAATGAAGACAATCACTCTCCCAAAACTCGAGTTATATGCGGCGGTGTTGCTGGCTCGTTGGATGTCATATGTCCAAAAAACTTTAAGTACTAAAGCTATTATCGACGGTCTGTATGCTTGGTCAGACTCACAAATTGTATTATCCTTGTTAGTTTATCCACACCACATGTTTAAGGTGTTCGTTTCAAATCGTATGCACCAAGTGCAACAACTTTTATCTGGCTGTCAGTGGAATTATAAACGGTCCAACACAAATCCTGCCGATTGCGCTTCGCGCGGAATGTCGCTTTCCGATTAATTTCGACATTCCTTATATTGGTCTCGGTCGGACTTTCTTTATCAACGTAATGAAACATGGAAAACATATTTATATCCAAACCCAGTCGAACAATTATCCGATGTGAAGGTGGCGTCGATGGCTGTCCAAATTAATCTAAATTCCGAATGGTTCTCACGTTTTTCCCTTTATACCAACATGATTCGTGTCGTCACATGGATGCGTCGTTTTGTCAATCGGTGCCGACATCAGTCTTATCTTCACACGTTCTTAGAACGTTCAGAAATTAATGAATCGTTAGTCATTATAGTTAAGTGTTCTTAGAAGCACACCTTAGCTAATCTATTTGCAGATTTAAATCACGAACGTGTTCCAGATCGCCGTTACGCTGGTCTACGCCCATTTATTGATTCAATGGGGCTAATTCGTGTTGGTGGCAGTTTAAAGCATTCTGATCTATCTGACGCTCAGAAGTAACCAATCTTATTGTGCAAGACATCTCATTTATCTGTATTAATCGTCCGTCATTGGCACATTGTGACTTACCATTCCGGTCCGAGAGTGATTACATCGTTAATAAACCGGATTTTTTGGATCTTATCTGTTCGGGTAGTTATTCGCAAAATCCTCGGATCATGTACTATCTGTGTGAAAACGCTTGCACGGACACCACAGCCTTTGATGGCAGATTTGCTTACCATGCTAGTACAATCGTGACGGCCTTTCTCTCGCATAGGAATCGATTATGCCGGACCGTTAACTGTACGCGAATGTCGTCTGCGAATGGCCCGTCAGTATAAGATGTATATAGCTGTCTTTGTGTGCATGGCGATCAAGGCAGTACATCTCGAAATTGTGTTAGATGCTACAACTAATGCGTTTTTGGCCGCCTTTAATCGCTTCGTATTTAGACGTGGTCTTCCCCGAGATGTATATACTGATTGTGGTACCAATTTCGTCGGCGCTGCAAAACAATTAACGCCTCCAGACGTTAGAACGTGCCGCCGTGCCGATTACGTCTGGGACCGGACCACCTGAGCGCGCCGGTTCGTGACGAAAGTCCGAAAGCGTTTTGTTGTTCGTTTGAACCGACCGTCGTGTTGTTCGCCGTCCGGCGTTCGTGATCTGGTGACGTCGAACATCGCATTTTTTTCGCTCTAGTACGATCCCCACACAGTGACAACAAAGTGTGCGCCGTCACGTCTTTTCTTGTGTACGCGTCATATTGTTTAGCGTTACGCGTTTGTTTTGCGTTCTCGCGTCCCTTTTGCGTGTACGCGGTTATCTAACACCGCGTCGATCCGCCGTCAACAACATTTGTCATTCAGTATTTGTGACGCTGTATATACCTAATCTAACACGTATTGTAATATTCAATGTTTTGTTAATTACTAATCGATTATTATTAGAAGCAATAAAAAATACTAGACGAGACATCATCTCGTTGTCTTCTGTTTATTGTTTTCGCTGTGAGTCCTATTCCTGTACAACAAAAGTTGAGTCAAAAACTGCACTGTTTCGTAGGATCGGTTCAGCGCCAACAAACACTAAAAAAGCTAAGTATAATATTAATTATATTATATAGCATTATAACTTTTTAACCTCTACCTTAGGGCCTATTCCTTAAAATGTATTAATGACATGTATCTTGTTATTGACAACTAGCTCAAAACGATTCTGTGACAATGAAACAATAATACACAAAAGTGTAAGTATAATATTAATTATTACTCGGATGGATTTGGTCGATTGAAAATTGATATGGGTCGATGGTGAAAAATTGATTATTGGCGTAAGTATCTTCAGTTGATGTATTGACATAATTGGGAAGTGATTCTAATACTAAAGTATGATCTAAAAAAAAAAAAAAAATGATTATTTCAAATTGTCAAATATATATAGATATATATATATATAATTCAAGGGATTTATTTGAGAAATAATAGGCAAATATAATTATTTACATTGCAATTATTGTATTTATAATAAATTATTTAATTGAATATACACAATTTTATATAATGACAATAAGTAATTGTAATTATTGCATTAATTACTTTTAAGTTATATAATGATGAATGTTATTTTGAATAATTGTTTTAATTATTTTTTTAATAGTAAATATTGCACGTTCAGCATATTATTAACTGTTATATGTATAATAAATATCAGTTGAATACATTTTAATTACGGAAATTTAATTAATTGTTTTATGTTTGTATAAAAATAATAATCATTTTGAACAAAAATGATAAAGCTAAATTTCTTCATAATATTAAGAAATCGTACTAAAGAATATGTTTGAAAAAAAATCTGATCCACTAAGTAATATAAATTTTTAACCCATATGTTAGAATCCATTTCCATAAAAATTATAAAAGACTTGTATTCTGTAATTTACAACTAGCTATTAAAGATTCTGTGACAATGAAAAAAGATTACACAAAGGTATAAGTATAATATTAATTATTACTCGGTTGGATTTGGTCAATCGAAAATTGATTTGGGTCGATGGTTAGAAATTGATTATTGGCGTAACCATCTGCAATTGACGTATTGATATAGTTCGGATGTAAATCTGATACAAGAATATGATCTAAAAAAAAAATGATAATTTTACATTGTCAAAAAAATAAATTTTATAATTCATGGGATTTCTTTGAGAAATAATTGACAAATAAAATAATTTATACTACATTTATTGTATATATTATTAAAATAAATTATATATTTAATATTTTCTTGGAAATACGCGAGCACAAAATTACACTGAAATTGTTCAACAATTGTTGAAGACTTTCAAAATACTTGGTTGCAATATGAGTATCAAGGTGCATTTTCTGCATAGCCATCTTGCTGACTTCCCGGAAAATCTTAGAGCAGTTAGTGATGAGCAGAGTGAGCGATTCCATCAAGATTTGAAGATCATGGAGGTACGTTATCAGGGAAGATGGGATGTGCACATGATGGCTGACTATTGTTGGAGTATCAGACGAGATTGTCCACAGATAAAACACGTCAGGAAAAGTTATAAACGAAAATTATTACCTTAATATGTATGTTTGCCAATTCCTAAAATAACTTTATTGTAACTTGTATGAACAACATTTTTTTCACATTAACTTATACAATATATAATATTTATTATATCCTATGTATGAATAAATTTATTAACGGTGAATAGTAATTTTGCAATTTTTTATATATTTCTTTGTATGTACATTTTATATGAATTTTGAGACAAAAAGAGGATGTACCCTGTATTTCAAAAAGTTGATGTGATAGATAAAAACTGATGGCATTTTTAGATTTAGAGACAAAAAGTTAGTTAGTAACAAGTGTAAAATCTAAGTCAACGAAATATGTGTTTCCCAGTGTAATCATTTAAAACAAAAATGAAATGGTTATATCTTTCCATCATATTAGATAAACGTAAAAATGTTTGTATTGAAAATATTTGATCCAAGTAATATAATTGCTTAAACCCTATGTTAGATCCCTCTTCCTTAAAAGTTATTATAGACTTGTGTTCTGTAATTTACAACTAGCTATTAACGATTCTGTGACAATGAAAAAATAATACACAAAAGTCTAAGTATAATATTAATTATTACTCGGTTGGATTTGTTCAATCGAAAATTGATTTGTGTCGTTGGTTACAAATTGATTATTGGTGTAACCATCTGCAGTTGGCGTTATTGACATAATTGGGAAGTGATTCTAATACTAAAGTATGATCTAAAAAAAAAAAATGATTATTTCAAATTGTCAAATATATATAGATATATATATATAATTCAAGGAATTTATTTGAGAAATAATGGGCAAATATAATTATTTACATTGCAATTATTGTATTTATAATAAATTATTTAATTGAATATACACGATTTTATATAATGACAATGAGTAACTGTAATTATTGCATTAATTACTTTTAAGTTATATAATGATGAATGTTATTTTGAATAATTGTTTTAATTATTTTTTTAATAGTAAATATTGCACGTTCAGCATATTATTAACTGTTATATGTATAATAAATATCAGTTGAATACATTTTAATTACGGAAATTTAATTAATTGTTTTATGTTTGTATAAAACTAATAATCATTTTGAACAAAAATGATAAAGCTAAATTTCTTCATAATATTAAAAAATCGTACTAAAGAATATGTTTGAAAAAAAATCTGATCCACCAAGTAATATAATTTTTTAACCCATATGTTAGAATCCATTTCTATAAAAATTATAAAAGACTTGTATTCTGTAATTTACAACTAGCTATTAACGATTCTGTGACAATGAAAAAGGATTACACAAAAGTCTAAGTGTAATATTAATTATTACTCGGTTGGATTTGGTCAATCGAAAATTGATTTGGGTCGATGGTTAGAAATTGATTATTGGCGTAACCATCTGCAATTGACGTATTGATATAGTTCGGATGTAAATCTGATACAAGAGTATGATCTAAAAAAGAATGATAATTTTACATTGTCAAAAAAAAAATTTTATAATTCACGGGATTTCTTTGAGAAATAATTGACAAAATTTAATAATTTACACTACATTTATTGTATATATTATTAAAATAAATTATTTATTTGAATATACATGATTTCACATCATGACGATTAGTAAATATAATTATTGCATTAAATATTTTTTACTATTACTGTAATTAATGAATTTTCAGTACATTATTCACTGTTATTTGAATAAAAATTATTATTTGAATACGTTTGAATTACGGATTGTAATTAATTATTTAATGTATGTATATAAATGATAATCATTTTAAACAAAAATGAAAAGATTATATCCTTCCATCATATTAGATAAACGTAAAAATGTTTGTATTTGAAAATATTTGATCCAAGTAATATAATTTCTTAACCCCTATGTTAGATCCCTTTTCCTTAAAAGTTATTATAGACTTGTATTCTGTAATTTTCAACTAGCTATTAACGATTATGTGACAATGAAAAAATAATACACAAAAGTCTAAGTATAATATTAATTAATACTCGGTTGGATTTGGTCAATCGCAAATTGATTTGGGTCGTTGGTTACAAATTGATTATTGGCGTAACCATCTGCAGTTGACGTATTGATATAGTTCGGATGTAAATCTGATACAAGAGTATGATCTAAATAAAAAAAATGATTATTTTATATTGTCAAAAAAAAATGTGATTAATTATTGTTTGGTCTTTTTGAGAAATATAGTGAAAATTAATATCATACATTACAATTTATTTAAATATATTTGATTTTATATATTGTCCGATAGTATCTGGAATTATTGCTTTAATGATTTTTTTTATTGTAAATAATGCACAATTATTATATTATTCATCGTTATCTGAATTTTAATCGTTATTTGTGTAAGTTTTAATTACGGATTTTAATTAATTGATATATTTATTTATCTAAATAATAATTATTTTGAACAAAATTTCTGATATATGAATTTTATTTCAATCACCACAAAGTTTCTTTAATAATATATATTGTTCTATATAAAGCCGAATATAAGGGAAAGTACATAATGTCTGTAATTTTGAAAAAATCTACCAGCCAGGGGTGGACTGGTATCTAAAAGCTTAAATTACTGTAATCAACACAAACAGGTGACTTGATGTTGCGGTGTTCAATTTTAAATTAAATAAATAACTTGATAATGTTTTACATAAATACACTTTTTGGGAAAAAAATAAAACCTACTTCGTAAAAAATTCCGTAAAATGTGTGAAATAATTCTCAAAAATCTTGTCGAAGTGGGCACCAGATTCCAAATCGACACATATTATTATGCTTGTATCATTCCGAGACTGAATATTAAATATATTTTATATTTAATTTTCAATTACGCATTAGATAAAAATAACGCCGACTTCGACAAAATTTTTGTGAATAATTTGAAACTTTTTAGTGCATTCTTTTCAGGTTTATTTTTTCTAACAAATATTTTTATTTACATTTGTAATTTACGTAATAATATAATATAGCATTAATTTAAAATATGTATTTCATTATTTTGTGTAGTCCAATAAGCTATAACTAAAAATTTTAAATGAAGCCCAAGTACAAAATTTCTAAAGGGCCTTGTCAGTCCGTCCCTGCCACCAAATATTATGATTTGTATAATACACATGTTAGGTTTCAATTTTCTAAAAGTTACTGAAGATTTGTACCCTATTATTAACGGTTACAGAAAAAAAATACAATAATCTAAGTAAAATATAAATTATTACCCAGTTGGCGTTGGTCAATGGACAATTGATTTGGACCGACAGTGATATATTTATTATTTGCGTAAGCATTCGTAGTTGATATATTGACATAATTTGGAAGTGATTCTGATACAAGAGAATGATAAATGACAAAATATTTTTATTTCACATTGTAAACCAAAAAAAAGAAGGAAAAAAATTGATAAATATTTCTGTATTTTTTTCTTTTTTTGAGAAAAATATGGAAAACCAATAACACACATTACAATTTATTTGAATATATCTGAAGTTATATAATGATGAATGTTATTTTGAGTGTTAGCTTTAATTATTTTTTTAAATGTAAATGATGCACGTTCGGCACATTATTCACTGTTATCTGAATAATAAATATCAATTGATTACATTTTAATTAATTTTTTAATATTTGTATAAAAATAATAATCATTTTAAACGAAAACGATAAGGTTATATTTTTTCATCATATTAGAGAAACGTATAAATGTTTGTATTTGAAAAAATATGATCCACCAAGTAATATAATATCTTAACCTTTATGTTAGATCCCTTTTCCTTAAAAATTATTAAAGACTTGTATTCTGTAATTGACAAGTAACTCATAACGATTCTGTGACAATGAAAAATGAATACACAAAAGTCTAAATATAATATTAATTATTACTCGATTGGACTTGGTCGATCGACAATTGATTTGGACCGACGGTGTTATATTGATTATTTGTGTAAGCATCTGTAATTGATATATTGACATAATTTGAAAGTGATTCTGATACAAAAGAATGATAAAAAAAATAATGATTTTTTTACATTGCAAACAAAAAAAAAAAAACTTGTTAAATATTTCTGTATTTTTTTCTTTTATTGAGGAATATATGGAATACCAATAACACACATTACAATTTATTCGAATATATCTGAAGTTATTTAATGATGAATGTTATTTGGAATTATTACTTTAGTTTTTTTTTTTTATTGTAAATAATGCATGTTTAATATATTATTCTCCGTTATCTGGGGAATAGTATTATAATATTATAACTTATAGTTTCATAGTAGATAATATTTGAATAAATTTTTGTTACGGATTTTAATTAGATATTAATTTCATTCATAAAAATAATAATTATTTTGAAAAATTAAGCCGTTCTTTAATAATATTTGAATCATGATATAGTCTCTAAAAAATCTTTTTGGACATTTTTTACATATATATATATATTGTGAAATACTCATTAGTTTGATTGGGGGGACGGGGGTTTTTATTGTAATTAAATAAGTAATTGTTTTTTCCCTTCTAATAAAGTAAAATATTCAATTGAAAATGATAAATTTATGATAGATATAAATAATGGATTTGATGTTGAATATTTCTTCTTTATTAGTCCTAATCATTTCGTAAACAGTGTATTTTATTATATGATATCGAGACTTTCAATTATCCTCCAATATTAGTTAAATTAAGTATTTACCCTTGACTTGACTCTTGAAAATGTATAATTGAATGTGTTACAATAACAAAAGATACTATTTTTAGACAAAATTTTTTTTTAGACATTTTAATGAAGGTTAAGAATTTACAGGACTCCAATATTATATATTTGACGCATACAAATATGTTATTATATGATCCAATTAGGGTTACGTTGTATGCATACTATACATTTTAAGGAAAGTATGTTTGAAGATGTTAGTTAATTTAACTAGAAACATGCATTACTCTTGAGAATGCAACTTGATAATTTCAATACTTATATATTTTGCAGTCTGTGATAATTTTTCCAATATTTGACACTAATTGCTCTAGAATAATTAACCAACCCTGATTTAAAGCCCTTATTAAAAACGAATAAACTGTGTCAGATAAGTCTTGAGGAATTATAAAATGAATATTGAATAACGGGGTGAAATTATTTTCAATTATCAATAAAAAATAAATGATATGTCATCTTTAAATAACTGATTTGAGAATATAATTCTATTAATTTTGAAAATTATAGAAATATATCATCGAATTTTTCTATTGTGTATCATATAGAGAAAATGAAATAGGTACACATAAATTTTTAACAATAGAGTATTCAGCGTGATAAAACGTCATTGCAATGTAGTCTGTTAAACAATATTTTAATGAATGTTTTGGATTATTTATTTAGTTATCTATAAATTTATGACATAAATGTTAAGAATGTTATTAAATAGTGAAATCTGGAGAACTAATTAACTCGTATGTAAACATTTTAACGTGAAAATCTGTATTATCTGGATTTAGGGGCCAATTCAAAAGCCCAATATACATATAATTGACATTGAAAATAAATTGTATGACAAGGTATCTTGAGTTATCTGTCAAATTGATTAAAGCATATGGTTAAATTAAAGAATAATTAATATTTAGAATTTTGATAAATTCAAACAATACATTTTTTCAATAGTCGTTTTTTGTAGGGTTATATTTGTCATTCAACAGAAGTATATAATCTTAAAGAAGGTATTCTGGAATCAATTGAAGTATTGTCTCTCGTTATTGAAAAACAATGTAAATCATTGTTATGACCCTAAAATGACAGATAACTACTAATTAATTTAATAACTTTATTGAATATTTAAAAAATGTAGCTAGAGGCTCAAGTACAAAATTTCTAAAAGACCTTGGCAGGTATGACCTCCTACCCGTCTTGTCAGTCCCCCACTGCCACAAACATTATAATTTGTATAATACACACGTTAGGTTTCCATTTTCTAAAAGTTATTGAAGGTTTGTACCTTATTATTGACATTTACAGAAAAAAAATACAAGAATAGTAATATAAATATATAAATATATGAATATTAATATATAATTACCTTTTTAATTATTAAAATTATTTATTATTATATTAATTATTTATAATTATATTATATATTATATATTATTAAAGAATTATGTGGCCATAATATATGCATTGCTTTGTCAAAAAGCTGAGTAATCATACTATGATTTATCCTATCTAAATTGTCGGTGTGAATAAGATACAAATTTCCAGGATAATTGCTTGTAAAAATCCAACTATTACGTTAGCCACATTTCGGCGTGCAGAATCGGTGATTTCGTCAATACAAACCCATATTTTTTGGTCACCTATAGTATCACGAATTTTTATCAAAACATTTTCGTAGCATTGATTGAAGTAACCTTTCCGTAAAGTAGATTCACATGGAATATTTTTGTTACAATATGTCGATAAAAAGGATCTAAAAACTTCATTGTTTATTTTATTAAGAGGTATATTTGCTGCAACCAAAGCATTACATAGATCGTAATTGAAATCAGATTTGACATTTACATTTTGATGAATGAAAGGCTGTACTTTTTTATTATTTTCAATTTTATCTAACGCATTTTTATGTTTATTCCTGCTAACATATTGCTGTACATGAAACTTTTTGTCACTTGATACTTTTACGTCACAAATTTTACAGTACAAAATTAGTCCATCGGTTGAAAATATATTTTCCCCGAATTCTCAAACATACTTTTTTAATTTACAACTTTCACTCATCTTAATTTTCGACATATTACGACTATGAGTATACGACTAGGTACAAAAAAAATATGTATTGTAATGCGACTGAACGATAGTCGACGACTGCGGAATGATATACAATTTATCTACCTACGAAGAACACATTTTAATAGTAGTTTCTATAGATAGTGTTGGTACTTTGATAAACGTACGCTAACGAATACTTTATTGATACGCATATCACCGATAATAAAGTATAAACAATGACATGTGTCAAATGTCATGTGGGAACTTTATAGCCATTATCGGATAAGGTCTTATCAATTTGTACCATAAAATTATTAATAATTATTAAAATAATAATTCTAATAAATTGATAATTTAACAAAAAATATAAAAAGGCAAATAAAGGCATTTATTGGAGAAAAAGGCAAAAAAAAGCAAAAATGTTTATCCATTAGCATAGAAATTAATTGAAACACAATTTTATATAAGAACTGTCTTTCTATCACTTCCCAAAAAAAAAAGGCATTTGTCTCAAAATCCGAACCCCAATTGTTTCGACGTGTATATCTTTTTTTTAAGTATACAATAAAATACGCAAATGGACTGTATAAATGAGGTTTCTATTGTGAGACAATACGTTTAGGTGCATACACGAGTCGCGCTGACGACGGACGACGGACTACGAACGACTGCGCAGATAATCACAATCGCGGAAACATAATTGACCCATGCGATACACCGCGATTGATAACGAACATACCGCCCGCCTTGAAACCTCCATACAGTTAGAATTAACAATGACATAAACATAAAAAAAAAAGGTTTCAAGAATACAAAAAATATGGCTACTACTTCATAATAAATAATAACAAAAGATATATAAAAAAAATACAAAAATAATATAATAATGAAAAAAAAAACTTAGTAATAAAAAAATAATTAAAAAAAAATTTTTTTTTTATTTATTTCTTTCAAACGGTAACAGGCACATGTATCTTACTGCTCGATGATATACACCATTTGGCGTTTTCACAGTGGCTACCCGACATACACCATCTTCATCCGTATGAAGAGATTGAACTCGACCTAATTTCCAATGAAGGGGAACTGCGTTGTCATCATTCATAAGAACGATGGAATCAATGCTTATTTTTGATCCTTTCTCGCTTGCCCAACGTTTTCGCTCTTGAAGCTGAGATAAATATTCTCGGTTCCAACGAGACCAGATTTGTTGAGAAGCTTGTTGAACACGATGCCAACGAGTTAATTTGTTGGTTAGTATTGACGATAAGTCGGGTTCAGGAAGTGCAGTTAAAACATTACCCGTAAGAAAATGACTCGGAGTTAATGCAGTTAGATCAGAGGGGTTGGAAGATAAAGGAGTTAAAGGCCGTGAATTAAGGCAGATTTCTACGCGTATTAAGATAGTATTTAACTCTTCATATGTAAAATAAGCATTTCCTAATACGCGAAATAAGTGGAACTTAATTGATTTAATAGCCGACTCCCAAAGTCCCCTAAAATGCGGCGAGCGCGGCAGAATGAAATGCCAATGTATACCTGACTCTGAAAGTAAATTCTGCAATTTTGTTTGGTATTCTTTGGTTTGAAACAAATTACTTAATTCCGATAATTGCCTATTTACTCCGACGAAATTTTTAGCGTTATCTGAATAAATATCAGTGCATTTTCCTCTTCTGTCGCAGAATCTTCTTAAAGCATTAATAAATGACGCTGTCGTTAGGTCCCCTACCAGTTCAATATGAATAGCTTTAGTAGAGAAACATATAAATACACAAATATATCCCTTGTTAAGAGCAGCATTTTGTCGCAGACTAGCTTTAATCATTAAGGGTCCAGCAAAGTCAATTTCACAAACTGAAAATGGACGACTATGTTCAACTCTCGATTTCGGAAGGTTTCCCATAATCGGTTGAAGCACGACGGGTTTTAAACGAAAGCATCGAATGCACTGGAATGTTACCTTATGAGCCATACTTCGACCATTTATTGGCCAAAAATGTTGTCTGACATGAGATAACATAATTTGCGGTCCACCATGTAATAAAACATTATGGGCGTCTTGCAAAATTAAATACGAAATATGATTATTTGGAGGAATCAACATAGGATGTTTTTGGAAACAGTCCAAATGACTCGCGTTCTTTAGGCGGCCACCAACTCTTAAAACATCATTTTTATCTAGATAAGGACGGAGACGAAATAAATTGCTCTTAGAAGATATATTAGAAGCTCGTTTGAGATCGCAAATTTCAGGCGACCAATATTCTCCTTGAACAGATCGAATGATATATATTGTCGTTATTATTAATTATAATTAATATTATCTAAATATAGATAATATTATTATATTTAGATAATATTATCTAAATCTTCAGGTTGTAATGGATCGAACCTTTTATCTTCTGGATATGTGACAATGAAGATGAATCGTAAACATAAAGATATTATACGTAATAGTCGATTAAAAGTCGAATAACGATATATAAATGAAGCCTTTGTGCTGCTGTTGACAGATAAGTTAATTGCTCGACGTTCCTTGTCAGTATTCTTAATCATTTGAATTTCTTGTGTGGGCTATAACGATGGATCTAATACTAACCAATCTGGACCATAATCGTTCTTTTAACATTTGATTTGGTTCTCTCCCACGAGAAATAATATCAGCAGGGTTATCTTGAGTAGAGACATGTGATCACTCGGATCTGGACGTAAGCACTTGAATTTCACCCACCCTATGTGCCACGAACGTCTTCCACTGCTTTGAGGGCGATGAAATCCAAGCCAATGCGATAGACGAGTCTGTCTAAAATGTTCGTCGATGTATGTTTAAGTTTAGTTTTGGAATAATTTTTGCAGCCAAACGTGCGAGTAGTACTGCCCCACAAAGTTCAAGACGCGGTAAATAAATCGACTTCAATAGCGGTAATCGTGACTTGGCACAAATTAATCGAGACATACGATCACCTTTGCTATTTGTAGTTACTAAATATAAGCAGGAGCCGAATGCCTCCATCGACGCATCTGAAAAACCATGTACCTGAATATCGACTATTTTTTCAACTACTGTAATGCACCTTGGAATGAATAAACTATTTAATGCGGCCAAACCTTTTCGAAATTCTTGCCAATCCATTTTCATTTCTTCTGGTAATGGATCGTTCCAACCGATGCCCATTGACCATAACATAATTAATATTTTAATCTTTGATTTAATTACCACAGGGCCGATTAGACCCAAAGGGTCGAATATAGTGGCTATTTCAAACAAGACTTGACGTTTTGTTACGATAACATTACATTTCGGAAGATTGACTTTATACTTAATATTTTCACATGAGGGATCCCAGGGGAGACCTAGAATTTTGGCAGAGTTTTCCGATAGGTCTAAGATCAATGTTGGATCATCATGCTCATTGTCTAAACCTGCTAGTAGAGAAGGTTCAGTAGCTGTCCACTTTCTAGATCAAATCCACCACCTTTTAATACTTCGATTATTTTATCACGTAACTGCAAAGCGTCTTACAAAGAATCAGCATCACCTAAGTAATCGTCCATGTAAAAATCTTGTCTAATCGCGGCGCATGCGGTAGGATGTTGAATGGCCTTTTTATTCGCTAACCAATGCAAACAACCTGTTGCTAGGAACGATGCTGGAACGGTTCCGTACGTCACGGTATTAAGGCTAAATATCTGCACTTCTTGTTCAGTATTGAGTCTCCACAATATACGTTGGTAATTTCTATTTTTTGGGGCAACCCATATTCTTCGATACATTTTGGAGATATCCGCAGTTATTACGTATTTATGCTTTCGAAATCGAGTTAATAAATTATAAGATCTTCTTGAATACAGGGTCCCTTTAATAGAACGTTATTTAGACTAATTTCGGATGTAGTTCGGCATGATGCATCGAAAACTACCCTTAATTTTGTAGTAACGCTATCTTCTTTCCACACGGCGTGATGTGGAAGGTAATAACTGTCTTTTTCATCTTCATCGGAACTTGCTTCAACTCGAGTTATATGACCTAGATCCTCGTATTCGTTCATGAATTTAATGTATTCATCTTTTAACCGCGGATTCGTAAAAAACCTTTTTTCTTTTCAAATTCTTTCGATTTTCTTGCAATTTCTTTCGATTTTCCTAAATTAAATATTTCATTCCGGAATGGCAATGAGACGATGAACCTCCCCAGTTCATCTCTTCGTACTGTATTCTCAAAATGTTTGTGATACGCCTTTTCTTCTAACGTGTATACAGTGTTCAAATTAATTTCTTCGATACGCCAAAACCGCTAAATTTGTTCTTCGAGTTTCGGGATATTCGACGACATAATATTGCATAATACTAACGTCGTTTTATTTTCTATTTTTTTTAGAATTTTTATTTGTTTTTTTTTATTTTTCGTTTTTCATAGTTGATCTAAGCAACAACTCATCCAAGATACGTTTCTTGTAAATTTAAATTAAACTGATTTGGCTTTATTTGATTTGCGCATATCATTTCGTAAAATACTTCCGAACCCAAACTGGCATCAATCTTTTGAGACTCGTTATAAGACGGATTAGCTAATATTAAATTTGAAGGTATATTGAATTCTGAAGTATCTATATATGATAATGGTATATTACTCGTCAAACGCGGCAGAATATAAAAATCCAGATTAATTTTATACTCGGACACACGAGATTTAATAACCATTGTCACCATACAGGATGTGTTCTGACTAGATTCATTAATACCGATTATACTACACGATACACGTTTTCTGTTTAATTTTAAAATTTTAGCCATTTGTTCAGTCATAAAATTATTTTGCGGCCCAGAATCTAACAATACGCGACATAAGATCGACTCACCAAATTTATCGTATGCAATTACTACGGCGGTAGACAGCAATATTTGTTTATTATAACTATGACGAATCGTATGAGCGCTAATAGTCATAGTGTTAGTGTCCCTATATTCGTTAGAAGACTCTTTTGCGGATGTCGACGGTACGGACGATGAATCTGATTTTTCCGTACTACCCGATATATTCGTATAAGCTTTAGGAATGTGTGACAAACTATTATGAAACCTCATGCACTTCATGTGCCTGTATGTACAAACCTTAGCACATCGACGAGAAGTACACTTTTCACCATTGTGACTTCGAAGGCAATTTTTACAAAGCTTAATGACAGTTACTCTTTTTGTTTGCTCTGAGACGGACAATGTAAGAAATGCCGGACATTTATAAATGATATGTGCACTATTATAATTATAACATTTTAAAGTGCCAACGGCTGTAGTAGCAAATGCTGACAATTTATCGTATATTCTTTTTATCTTTCAATTATTTTTTGGAATTTGACGCAGTTGAAACTGACCCCCGCTTAAATCTCTCGAGGATTCTACAGCTTCCAATATTCGACATCGATTATCTAGAAATTCAATTAATTTGTTTACTGACGCTACTTCTAATTTTGGCGACTCAATTTCCCATTCCCTTAAAGCATTCGGGTCTAACTTCGTAGATATAAGATGTAAAAGTAACCATCCCCACTCCATGAACTTTTGACCTAATGAAGTGTATGCCTTGATATGTCCATTAATGGCATCCACTAACTTGCATAAGTCAACTGATGATTCCTCGTTTAATCTTCCTAACTCGAACAATTTTTTTGTATGAAGCTGCACCGTGAGCTTTTTATTATTATAACGTGAAATTAACATTTCCCAAGCTACTATATAATTATCTAAAGTGGTCTCTAAAAATTGAATAGTTTTACTCGCATCACTAGATAAAAACGAACGCAAATAGAAAAATTTCTGTATATCGGTGAACGACGTATTTTTATGTACTAATGACGAAAATATATCGTAAAACGTTGTCCACTCAGAATATGAACCATTAAAAAAAGGTATTTCGAGGGGAGCTAATCTTATACTGCGCGTGAATTGCGACATACTGGTCGATGCGAAATCAGTCTCCTCAGAAGTATTTATTTTCATAATAATATTATTTTTCTGTGTCATACTTTCGCTATTCATTGACTTTAACGTTTTTTTATCAATTATATTTTCACATGTAGCAAGGCTTTTAAAATATAAATCTTCCAAATCGGTTCTGTACTTTTTCGTGTCGTCATTTACTACGATTTCTTCTATTGCTGCTTGTAGCGTTTCAAAGTCTTGTCAAATTTCTCGTGTCTTTTCCATCCGAACTCTTAACTGATTTAAATCGACTTCTCCTCCTGGTATCGATGTATTTTGTATAAAGTTATTAAATCGGGTTAACTGACTTTTAAGTATCTCCCTTCGTGATATGAAAGTATTTAATTCGACCGCCATTATTCTTTTCCTTTGAATTAAGAATATCTGCGTATTTTTTTTTTAAACTATTTTAAAAGAAAACAAAACGAATAAATACAAAAAAAAATTGACCTTAACGCAGGTTTTTTGTTTTTTGAAACTTACGTGTAGTATACGTACATGGCCGTAATATAAACAAACAATATCGCGTTATTGTTATATCACGAACTATAAAGCTAAACAAAAACGCTGATACAAAAAAATTGTTGCGCACACGTTATGTTATAATTATTAGTTTATCGCGATTATATAAATAGAAACGAGCGAAATACTTAAAAGTATATTTGAATTAGTTAAAAACTATCGTTACGCTTTATATTATATATCGCGCTGGACGAAAATATTGAAGACGACGTCCTTTTATTATCGCACTTCAAAAAATAAAAAAATAAAATACGCACCAAAACGGGTAAAAGCATAATGAGAGAAAAAAAGATGTATTTAAAAACGACATAATTTATTCGCCATCGCACTAAGATAAACGAATTCGAACGAACGAGAGAAGAATGTACACAATACAGCGATATATTCGACGATTAAACAAAAGATAACACTATTCTAACACATATTGTTTTCGTTCACGACGCATCACGAATGCTATAATCCGGCCCGAAGGACCAAATGTTTCGACGTGTATATCTTTTTTCTAAAGTATATAATAAAATACGCAAATGGATTGTATAAACGAGGTTTTTATTGTGAGACAATACGTTTAGGTGCATACACGAGTCGCGCTGACGACGGACGACGGACTACGAACGACGAACGACTGCGCAGATAATCACAATCGCGGAAACATAATTGACCCATGCAATACACCGCGATTGATAATGAACACCAATAATGACTAATACAAACTATATCATGTTAATATAAACATATTTTATTCAACATATAACATTTAAATTCAAATACATTTTTTTAAATGTATTTATTTTTATCGTAAATAATGCTCATTTTAAGCATTTTTAAGCAATTTTGATATTCATCAAAAGCAAAATAACGATTTTGAACAGAAATACATTTTTCTAATTAATATTTTAATCACAAAATAGTGAAATAATGTCTTATTGATTTATATTGTTCTGTATATTTTGTTGTTGCTTTTGCTGTAAATAAACTTTTATAAATACTCAATAGCGCGCCAGGAGAAGGGAAATAAGTTATATTTATCCCTTTCAATAAAATAAAAAAATATTCAATTTGAAATGATAAATTTTAATAGATATACACGTATAAATTTGTATACTAAACGAATATCCCAAGAAAGTTATTAGTTAATTTAAATAGTAACTTGTATTATGCTATGAATAAAGATTAATAATTGCAATATCTAGGCACATTACAGATTATTATAATACTTCGAAGAAGGATACCGATCGCATTACCCTAAAAAAACAACCTCAATTTGTCATTAAAAACCAATAAACTGCATCAAATAAGTCATGAGATGAAATTAATTTTGAATGAGTGGTATCCTCTTTATAAAAATGGTTTCAACTACTAATAAAACAAAAAGATAATAATATAAAATATTATTTTATTGCTTAAAAGAATATATTTAAAAACATGCTTAATTGTTTTGAATACATCTAAAGAATAATTATATTGAGAATATTTTTTTTAAAATTAAATATTATTTTAATTAATTGAATTAACACAGCATTTTTTCGACAAGTATCATACAAAAAAAAAAAAAATATGGTCACATAATTATTAATCAGTAATTATGCAGCAAGGTGAAACTCTAATATAATGTAGACTGCTAAATAATATTCTAATAAATGTATTTGATTAACATTTATGTTCCCTGTGTATTTTTTACTTTTTGAAAATGTTTGGATAATCTGTAATTATGGGCTCATTAAAATATTCAATATATATAGTCCAAATCGACAATAATCTTTATGAGGTAATATGTGGATTTTATAAATAAAATAGCATATAATAACTTAAATATAAAAGTTCGCATTCAATAAAACATCTGTACGGCTGCTAAGAATTAGTTGCAAAAAATAAACGCCATTTTGTTTTTCATTAAATTGTGGACCGTATTTATTACGAACTAATCGAAGCGCATATATATATATATATATTTTTATTAATTTATTTATTTATTTATAAGTATGTGTATATATAAACTATATATATAGTTATTAAAATAAACAAAAAACGTACAGATTCGTTGGTGATCCAATAAATGTATTATACGAAATATTGTAGCAATTGTGTGAAGTAAAATATTACAGTCGTTGTCGATGTATGTAGCCTTCGCCAACAGCCCATACCCCGTAACACAAAACTTCCACCCCATAAAAGCCATATATAAACAAATGAATGATGCATATATATTTTTTGTCATATCTGAAAGACGTATCTATAAAGACAATGATTTATGAAAAAATATACCTTCCACCGAGTATTCAAACTAAGACACCACACAGATTAGGATAATTTTAGTATAAAATCTTACTAAAATAATTATTCCTGATATTGATAAATATTGTGAACCATTATTGTGAATTAGAAAATTATAATATTATTAATCATTACCCATTTGACCTTGGTCCATAGACAATTGCAGAGGGACGACGGTGCTACTTTGATCTTTTGCATATGCATTTCCAATTGATGTACTGAGACAATACTGATAAGGTCCTAATGCACCAGAATAAACTAAAAAATAATAATCAATATTATTTACCCATTACAAGAATAAATTATTTATGAGTAGAAGTTAGGCATATCTGTACATAGAAAATGTAATAAGGGATAATAATCAATGTTTACTCATGTATATTTTTTACTCCTTTAAAAATAACAAAATATTTTTCGTTTATTTTATTCCTATTAAATAATATTTTAATAGTATAAAGTTATATTTGCATGAAGAGATTAGAGATTAAAAAAAAATTAAAAGTAATTTTTTATATGAGATTTTATAATTATTATTTTGTTAGGTAGTGTGAATAAAACATCCTAATTCTTCATACTTGTTATTTTCGTGTTTAAAAAGATACATACCAATAAGTGGTTTTATTGTTTTAATTAAGTAATTAACGTATGCTATTTTAATTTCTAAAAAGAATGCAAATATTAATATTTTATTAGTTTTATAATTACAAGTGTTATATACAATACACTTGATTTTGTATAATATTCAATATAATTTTTATTGCTATAAATTAAATACACAGATACTTTTGTAATATTACAAATGAATGCTTTCATGTAGTGTTCACTCATAAAACACTAATATTCTATATTATAAATGTAAGTTGAATTAAAATTGGCAAACTTAATTGATATATGATTTATGTTTTCAAAAAATTCAAATATCCTATTGTTTTTAATTATTATTTGTTTATTTAAAAAAAAAAAATTATATTTCTATATATTATTTTATTTCAATCAAAATTCGTTTACAAGAATTGTATTTTTTAAGATCTTACTGTTTATATTTAACCATTCAGTTTCTACAATTTAGAAACAAACAAAATTCAACGAATAATTATATATATATTTCTATTTTTGTTCAGTGTCATATTTAGTAGAAAGGAATCATAAGGAAAAACCAATTGGAGCTCCTACTAAATGTGCATTACATTCACAATATCACCTGGTTTTTAATTATTTGTGTATGTTCAAGTTATATTCTATATCTTTATACGTTGATTTATTTTAATCTACAATTCCTTCATCAGAAAATAATTCAAAATATTCCAACCACATGTATTTAATTTTTGAGGTCATACTTTTTTTGCTCTTCCTTGTACTTACTAATATTTAAAAAAAGAAAATATTCAACGATTAAAAATGTTTTGTCTTTTGTTCAATGACATTTGTTAGTAGTTAGGATTTAATAACTGAGTAGTATGGCTGTTACTAAATGTGAATAAAAATCAAAATATAATTTTCATGTTTGTCAAATAAAATTTAATGCACATGAAAACAAAAAATTATATAAATTCAATATAAATATTTTAAAAAAGTATTTTCTATACATTAATTTTAATGTTTAATTCTTATTATGTTTTACATTTTATGACATTTTAAATTAATTTTGTATGTCTATAACATTGATTTTGATGTGCAAATTCATTAATTTTTGTTATATATGTTCAATACACTAAGTAATCAAAATATATTTATGAATAATTGTATTAAATCTAAAAAAATAAAAATCAATTGTCTCTTGTTTTCATAACATTATTACTTAAGAACGGCTCGACCGATTTGGTTGATTTTTTTTGTGTGTATTCGTAATTGTCAAGACAAGGTTTATTTTTGAAAAATCCATTGGAAAAGTTGGAAATTTATTACAGTTTTGTTATGTGTGGTAGCACTTTTGTTAAATAACGGCATAAAAGAAATAGTTTTGAATAATATTGATTAAAAGTTTATTTATTTTTTTAATTATGTATTTCGTATTAAAGATAGCACGTGATATCTCGCGACTAGTTTTGCAATAGTCATTAGTCATTCATCACGGCCGATTTTGGAAACATATATAAAATCATAAAATTCATTAATTTGTTGTGTTCCAAACATTTTAATTTGTGGTTTATTTCTTTGGAAATATACCATCAGTGAGGCATAGAAATATCGGTCGGCGTAAGTGCAAAGGAAGCCAACTGCATGATCGTCGTGATCATGATTCGTGAGATTGACGAAGAATGTAGACATCGTTTGGAGGCAAATCGTTTAAGTATTTCTCAATCGCAATCTAGTATAATTCCGGAACAACAGTCCGGATACAGCCGAGTTCGACTCGCTTAATTGGAATATATCCACAATATAATTTTATACATCGGCAAAATAGATGGCCAAACGTGATAATTTGAAATGAACGATTTGCGTTCAGAGACAATTCAACAAAATTTTTATGCCCGACGTTTGATGATTCGTCCAAAATCACACAATAGTGATCGAGAGTAAGGCGGGCCCACAAGATTTGGCGTTTGTAGCCATACTAATCCCGGACCTTCTATTAGCACGTAGTGCTATTTAAGTATCTAGGCAGAGAACGTCATGGCTGGACTTAAGTTCCTAACCGAGAGGCCAATCGATCTAGCACTGATCAAGAGACCGAGGCTTCCGATTACTCGTACTTTATTCACACGTCAATGCGCACCAATGGGCGTGATTTGCCAGAGGGCTTAACCATCCACACGAAACACAGCCTGTATGAATCCAATCCAGACGAGCTAGGCTCGATCCGTGTTGCTACGGCCGTGATCGAGGACAGTCACATATTAAAATGCCGCAAATTGTTTCCTCAAATCGCTGTATGTATGTCAAAATCGAAACGGAACATCTAATATATTAAAGTTTAAATCAGTGAAAAATGCATACAGAAAAATACGTTCATCTGTGTGGTGTCATGAATGTAAATGGAAATACAAATAATGTCGGATGACTTGCCATTTTGCCAGTGACGTATGTTGGATACCCGACGTACATGCATGAATACTCGCAAGATGCAATAATACGGACGATCAGACCTATTTATCACTTTCACTTGCAACCCAAAATTGATCAAAATCACGTAGCTATTTCTACCCGGTTAATCATCCAACGTTTACCACGACATTACAGCACAGCACGAGTATTCAAGCAGAAACTCAAGACGATCATGGACTTCATTGTGAAGTATCGTATCTTCGGAGACTTGCGATGTGGAATGTACTCTGTAGAGTGGCATAAAAGAGAATTAGAAGAGGAAAGAATATCTTTTCACATATTCTCTTGTAGATGGTCGAGAAAATAAGACCGGATGAAATTGACGCTATCATTTGCGTAGAAATTTCTGATTCCATAACAGATATAAAGTTGTATGAAATAGTGACGACGAATATGATTCATTGAACGTATGACAATCACAACCAGGAATTAACGTGAACAATCAAACATCTATCGAAAACAAATGCTCCAAACGTTATCTTTTCATTCTCCATTCACGAATGTCAGAATATCATCCCACTCTAGTCCTTTAGCTGTGCATCTGGAGAATGAACAACGAGTTTATTTCTCGGCAGCATACGCTGTGCAGAGAGCTGAATGACCACCATCGACAACGTTAATAAACTTTTTCGTGACATTCGCAAGTGACCCATTTTCAAGAACACTGCTTTACTCAGAGATGCAGAGATATTTCACGTGGACACATTATCGAAACAAATCCAACGTCAGAAAGACGGAAAGTCAGTTTCTGGATACGTGAATGTACATTCAACCGATGCATTGGGGTACATTTACAAAGTTCATTTTAGGAATGACGAATTTTTTATCTGTGTATGTTATTGGTTAAAGTTCGTGGACCGACTTCATTTGAATTTCTACGAACTGTCAATGATGAGTTGTGAGCAATGTATCAAAAAGACTAACAATGTATACATTTGCTCGAGGATAACATTTATTGAGATTTCACTTTAGCTGATGTTGCTAATTCGTCTACTGTGCATCAAATTTGATCACTATCTGCCACCATAGTTTCAATGTATTTTTCAGCAAACTCGTTTAATTTGTGGAAGAAATACAAAGATAGTATAGCTGAATACATTTTCATCGTGTGCGTACACCAACAGCGAATCCTGAATTTGAATTTAACGTGGGAATTCATAACAAGGTGTAGATTTTTATAAAGAATTTGTGCCTGATGATTTCCGGCATGATGCTGTACGAATTAGGAATGCCAGTATCGAATCGCTCCATGCACGATGAATTCAATCGAGAATTTGAACGAAAACGGCAATACGATCGAGATGCTTTGAGTCAATCAGTATGAACAAAGGTCCCACTATTGAATCAGCAGCAGAAAGCCGCGTGCGACACTTTGATGATACGAGGTTAATACGATAATTCTGCTGGCCGGTGATTTTCGCCAAACGCTGCCAGACATTTAAAGATCAACAGCTCCTGATGAAATTAACGCTTGCTTGAAGTTATACAATTTGTGGAGATACGTGAAAACTCTCATGTTATCAACGAATATGTGAGTGGCGTTATAAGATAGCGAATCGACGAAAGTATTTTCCAAGCAATTATTAGACATTGACAATGAAAAAATTCCGGTTGACACTTCCATTGGCTTCATTTTGTCTTCATTTAATTTTTGTCAATTCACAACGTCAAAAGAAGAATTGATCATGAAAGTGTTCTTGAGTATTGATACAAATAACATAATCCATGTTTGGTTGGACGAAGGAGCATTTTTTTTTTTACGGCGAAAAATAAAAATGTAGACGATTTGAACATAAAAATTCAGTCAAATCGCTAGCCAATTGCATTCATTTAAGTCGATCAATTCCATTATCAATCCAGATGAAGTCGTCAATTATCCAATTGAATTTTTAAAATTATTGGATTTGCCAGGAATGCCTCCGCAAAATTTTCAGTTCATGGTCGGTTTGGTAAAATCATGTTACACAGTCTGAATCAATCAAAACTATATAATGGAAAAAGATTCCCTGTTAAGAAGCTAATGAACAACGTGATTGAAGAAACGATAATCATAGAAAAATTCAAAGGCGATGATATTCTTATTCCAAGAATACCAATGATTCCAACCGACTAGCCGTTTCAATTTAAACGTGACCAGTTTCCGGTATGCCTTGCATTTGCAATGACGATTAATAAATTGCAAGACTAATCGTTGGAAGTGTGTGAAATAAACATTGAATTCCTGTGTTTTTCCTATGTACAGTTGTACGTGACGTGTTCGAAAGTTGGTATATCATTGACGCTATTAGTTTTATTTCCGAAAGGAAAAACAAAAAATATCATTTATTACCAAACGTTGCGATGAACACATTATAAATACCAACAAATGATTGTCTAAACCAGGGGTCTCCAAACTACGGCCCGCGGGCCGGATACGACCCACGAACGAGTTTTAACCGGCCCGCAGCACCCATAGAACGGTAAATAAAATATAGATATCTAAAGATATGTGTAATTTAAAAAGTCGTTATCGCGGGCACGTATCATAATTTATGAGCTGAACACGATGTCAGACGTTGGCCTTTCCTTTTAATAATTATTAATTAAACGATGATATTTTGGTTCACGAACCATTGACGAATATGTATTTATAAAACGTCGATAACGGCGTTTGCGCTGGTCAGAAATTAGCCACATAGACGAGCGATACGACGAAGTCATTTCATAACGTTTGTACACTTACATATGTCTAAGTTTGCAGTGCATTTATTATAAATATTATTCTTTACCTATTAATTTAAAATTCACCGATTCGACATGTCAGGAAGAGAATTGAAAAGGAAAATAGATTCAGAATGTCGTGTTTTCAATGAAAAGTGGTCGTTGGATTATTTGGTAATTTATTCAGGTGACAAAATAATATGTTTAATCTGCAAAGAAAGTATTTCTGTACTTAACGAGTACAATATTCGAAGGCATTATGAAACAAAACATAAGACAACTTTTTCAAAATTTACTGGGAAATTACGGTTAGATAAATTGCAGTCACTTAAAAATAATTTTTCATCACAACAATTATTATTTAAAAAACAAAAAAATATTAATGAAGCTGCTACAAAGGCTAGTTTTCGTATTTCACATCTATTGGCAAAAAGCGATTTCTGATGGTAGTTTAATAATGAAAGTATAATTCAAGCAGTTGAAGAAATTTGTCCAGAAAGAATTGATACTTTTAAAAGTATTAGCCTTTCTGCTAACACAGTTACCCGTAGAATTGACGATATTAGTAATAATTTAAATTCTCAGGTTAATAATAAGACTCAAGAATTCATTTCGTTTAGTATAGCACTTGACGAATCAACAAATATATCTGATACGTCACAGTTACTTTTATTTATTCGAGGTGTTAATAAAGATTTAGAAATTTCAAATGAACTACTTTCTGTACATAGCATGCATGGAACTACGACAGGTATCGACATATTTAAAATTATCGAAAAATCGATTTTAGAATATACTTTGAAGTGGGAAAACTTGAAATGTATCACTACTGATGGCGGAAAAAATATGTGTGGCACAAAAAAAGGTTTAATTGGACAGATATTTACGAGTTGTGAAAAAAAAGGTTTTAAACCAATGACTTTGCATTGTATTATACATCAGCAGGCATTATGCGGAATAACTTTAGACTTGTCTTGTGTTATGGATCCAATAATATCAACAGTAAATTTTATTCGCTCGAGCGCACTTAGGCATCGTCAGTTTCAAGATTTTTTGAAAGAAATAGAAACAGAGTACCCAGATATACCGTATTTTACAGCAGTTCGATGACTTAGCCGCGGAAAAGTACTGTCGCGATTTTTTGAACTAAGAAATGAAATTGAAATATTTTTATTTGATAAGAATCGATCATTGCCTTTACTTACAGATAGTGAATGGGTTTGGAAATTAGCTATTTTAGTGGATATCAAAAAATATTTGAACGACTTCAACCTAAAATTACAAGGTAAAAATGTTCTTATTTGCGATGTTTACACATTAGTAAAAGCATTTAGGCAAAAAC
The DNA here is from genome assembly GCA_019022885.1 of Schlechtendalia chinensis. Taxonomy (NCBI): domain Eukaryota; kingdom Metazoa; phylum Arthropoda; class Insecta; order Hemiptera; family Aphididae; genus Schlechtendalia; species Schlechtendalia chinensis. The sequence continues at coordinate 56,701,969 of CM032339.1, forward strand.
GTATTTTATTTGAAACGCAAATTTCAAAAAATTGTTTTATTTATTTTTCTACTTGTGATAAATATAACAAAGAATCTAAAACACAATTTCCAGTCGACTTCGCTCAAAAAATAATTTCTGAACTTAAAATCCATTTTAAACAACGTTTTTCTGACCTTGACGTAAAATCGGAAGAAATAAATATTTTTCAAAACTCGTTTAATTGTGATATTGAGAAGTTACCTCCTACCCTTCAAATGGAAATGATTGATTTACAAAGTAATGATCCACTGAAAATCAAACATCGTGAAGAGACTTTAGTTGAATTTATAAATTTCTCCCAGATACACAGTATCCAAATTTAAAAAAAATTGCAATTTAATATTTATCTGTATTTGCTACAACTTATTTGTGCGAACAAACTTTTTCCAAAATGAAATACATCAAATCAAAATATAGATCGGCCATGACTGAGAAACACTTGGAGTCAATTTTGAAAATTAGAACTAGTATCATACTTCTCATTAAAAAAAAAAAATTATTTCAAAAATTATTAAAATTACAATGTATATATTATCATTTAAATTTATACCAATTATATTTAAGTATATTGTAGACAATATTTTATAAAAAGATTTAAAGTAAACTTATATTTGTATACCTATATTTTCATAAAATTAAAAATTATCTGTGTTAATAAACTTTTGGCCCGCTAAGAGCATTTGATATTTTTTGTGGCCCTTGAATAAAAAAGTTTGGAGATCCCTGGTCTAAACAATGAATTCCGGTTTAATTCATTATACATATTAGAATAAATTCATAAATTTCACGAAATGGTTTACTAAAAGAACAACTAATATTCATTTCTGATATAAAGAATACTACCCGAAATGTTATTTTTCAAGAAATTTTTAGTGATTGAAGAAAAAATGAACGCCCGGTATATCAATAAGGTTTATATTGAGTTTTTTGAATAATCATTTCTAAATATTATTAGCTAGTTAAGAAAAAACATGTATTTAAAAAAGAAAAAGAAATTTGAATTTAATATTATTCAAAATATATAGTTTTTTAAATAATTTTGTTTATAAACCATCATTTAACAAATGTGCTACCGTTCGCAATAGTTTTTTAATTTAAAATATTTTACGTAACAAAACTGCATACGAGCGAAGCTGGGTAATACAGCTATACTATATATTATCTATTTATTAATTAATTAATTATTTATTTATGATGTTTAGCAATAGCAAAGCATTGCCGGGTTAGCTAGTTTATAATAAAAGTAAATGTATTTAAAAAAATATTCAATTGTAATTTATTTACGTTTTTTAAAGTATGCATGTTTCAGAGCCGCTTTTGCATCCACTTATGTTAAAAAACAAATATGTTTAAAAACTATGTTTATATAAAGTATAATAATCATCATATATAGTTTTAAACTTTTAATTATCCTAAATGTACAAAAATCACTTACTATTAAAACCTGTTTCATTAATGAAATCTAAAAAATATAACACTCATTTTAAAATAATTTTGTTTAGAGTATGCTGATTTTGCTGTTTATTTTAATAATAGACGTTAAAATATATATTCTGAATTTAATTGATTTCAATTATTTAGAATTTTTGTACGTATTTAAATAAACAATAGATTAAATATAATAATATTATATTCGTATAAATTGTCAAGTAACATTTGTATTTTGTTGAATTTGCAATTGTTAGTTATACAATGTGGTTTTATATGCATAATATATATGTAAATAATTATATATATTACCATTACATGTCATTTCCAAATTGACATTCGTTTTTATTTGAATAATATCTAGGACCATACGAATTAGTTTATATTATTAATAATATACTTAATGTAAATAATTTGCATACGATATATTGCACAAAGATAATTTTTTAATTATAAACAAATACAATACTATTATAAATTTCAAAAATGTCGTTACAAGTTAAATTTAATTTAAAATAAGTGAAATAGTTAGTTGACTTGTATATTAATCATAAAGCGATAATATTTTATAAATACCAAAAATATTACATTTATATATGAATTAGAAAATATTTTTTTTTATAGGTAAGCGATTTGTATTTTTCTATTAAACGATTACATTTATATAATAATGTTTTTTATTTTTTGAAAATTCATTGAATTTTTAACTATACTTTCAATGATAAATATTTTATGGACTCATAATAATATGTACAAACAATCAATTTAAGTTTTTTGAATGTGAAGGTATTCGTCTTTCCTTATAAATAGGAAAATTTAAGACATTGAAATATATATATATATCTTAAAAATTAATTCGAACTTGATGTGTTTTTCAAACACCAATTCCATGGATTTTCAAAAATGTCATCTGCCAAATCTAAAAATTGAACAATTTTATATGTTGGTATATATTTTGGTACATAACTATCAAAAATCATTTAAATTGTTATTACATTTAATGAGCCAATGGTAATAATGTTACGTACTCGAAGTGACTACGGCAAAGAGATAATTGAAGTACTGACGTAAAATTGCTAAAATGTTCAGAGTTTTTAATAAAACTCAAACTTCTTTGAGTGGGTTTATGTCGAAATGTGCAAAACATAAAGACCCTACTTATTATTTAAATATTAATTTTTGAGGTCACTAATTATTATGTCAATACAATAGGGAGAATTTTGTGATGAAATAATGTTACCTTTTTCACCGTCTTTAATAAAATTATACTTTTTTACTAGACAAATAAAAAATTAATTAATTAATTTTAATACATATATATGTACGTTTTAATAAAAAAATAACATTGATTTATATTTCTTAAAAAGTCATAATATTCCGTCTTATCATATTTAATTAGACATTAAGCTCATCATATATGTAATACTTAAAGTTGATCAATCTTCTTGTATAATTCTAGTTGACATTTTAATTTCGTTACATTACAAGTATGTACTTATACTTATATTAAATTTATCACACTTAATAACATTTAAAAACAACATAGTACAATCATTTTTCATTCGTTGTTTGCTTCTGTTTATTTGTTCGTATTTAGTTTTGCAAAAGAATCATTGGTGTTATGTTACTGTTTACCAGTTCCTTATAATTGAGTGTATTCAAAAATAATATATTAACATAACAAACAGTTTTAAATATTTCTTTCTTTATACGCCATATTTGGTGTCTTCTCTAGGTGCGAAACAAATTTACAAGTATTATGTATGGATGTTACATATACAGGGATACGTATGCAGGGCCGTCTTGAACAACAAATATTGGGGGGGTGTTAAATTCTTAAATTTACCAACTCAAAAATTGTTTTCTATTAATACGTATATATGTATATAAGTACTAAAGAACCATCACATATGACGCATCACAGAAGGAACTAAATGTATTTATTCGCCAACTCGAAAAAAATATGTAGGTATAAAAATATTAAATATAGGCATTTTAATTAAACGTACATATGAAAATAGCATAAATAATAACATACAATTTTTGTGTAAATAACAATAAAAAAAAATTAAATTTCAATTCTACGTTGTTTTAATGTTGCCCAGCGTTCAGCAATTTTTAAAATGTCTAAATTATCCAATATATCTTTTTCTGTATTTAATATTATAAGAGAATTTAATCGTTCGTCGCTTGTAGTAGATCTTAGATGGTTTTTAATAAATTTAAGTTTATTAAACGTCCGTTCATTAGAAGCAACTGTAACTGGTGCAGTATAAGCCAAACGGCATAATGAATTAGCCAATGGTAAAATATGTTTTACTGATTCAGATTTTTTCATTATATCATTAAAAGATTTGATAACAGAAATATCTTCTATATTTGCCATGTTAAAAAGTATTTCAATTTCTGATTTTATTGCATCAAAGTCAGATATTTTTCTTCCATTACATGTAGGAGGAAACAGCAAAAATGAATTTTCTATATTAAATAACGATAAGTTAGACATTTCTAATGGTTGTTTAAATATTTCAAATAGTAGTTTAAAGCTACTTATACATTTTTTTAATTATCTTTAGACAAATTAACAAGTGTATCTAAAACACTTTTAAATTCTTTTCTATAAAATAGCTGCTAAAAAAGTATTTAGTCTATGCGCTTGGCAAGGAATAAATGGTATTTTATGACCAACCAGTTTTGAAAGTTGTACATATGCTCCATTTTGTGCTCCTGACATGTTACTAGCAAAATCATAAGATTGAAAGGCAATGTTATCAGTATTTAAACCATTATTTTCTAATATACTAATAATCTGTTTAGCCGTTTTATCTATACCTTCCGAAATTTCTAAAATTCTTTCTGTTGCTTCACCATTATCATTAATATAACAAATACATATAGCAAGACGATCTTTATTGGATATGTCGGGAGTTGTATCAGCCATTACAGAAAAAATGTTTGCTTTTAATACTTCTTGCACAACAATATTTCGTGTTTCAGTAGCTAAAATATCAATGAATTCATTTTGTGACCGAGGTCCTAAATAAGTTACATGATATTAACGCATTGATGTTTCATTAAACCACCGATTAATGACTGGATTGTATCTAGAAATGAGTTTAACAAATTGATTAAAATTTCCATTATCTTCATTGCCATCTCCACGAAATGCAAGTCCTTGTCTAGATTATGTCCGTGCTATGTCAATTAATATAACTATAATTAATATAACTTGCTTATTTAATTATTTTTCTTGTTCCAACTTTATAGCGTCTACTATCATATGTTTGTTCATAATTAAATCAATATAATTTGATTGAGACATAAAATGACAATAATCGTGTAATGCTGCTTTATGGGACAAACATGAAAAGTGTTGTTCAAATTTTCCTAATTTTTTTGTACCTCGACTCTTCATTTTATGCCATTTGTTCACTCCTTCACTTATCCAAGCTAATGACTGTCTTCCTGGTCCATTTGGAAATAATGTACATGCAAAGCAATATGCTGAATTTGTAATTATACTATATTCTAATAAAGGATATTCACAATACCATTTTGGATTAAAATTATTCTGCTTTAATTTATTTATACTGGTATTGACTGGAAATTTAGAAAGTATAGGTTGATGTGGTTTTAAATTAATTAACTATTGCCGTTGAGGTGATGATGTAACTGGGCCTCGTTTTCCAGGATCATGACTAATAAGATCATCAAAGATATAATTTTGATTTTCAATTGATGACATTTTTTGTGATACATTCTTTGCATTAATTAAATATTGTTTTGCTTTAGACTTAATCATACTTATGACTTGAATACTTTCCAAAAGAAAAATAAGTGGATTTGGAGAGGTCTCATTTTTCAGTTTAGTTAATATTACACCACATAAATTAAAGTAATTAATGAGATTTTCCAACTGACCAGCACATGATATCCAGGATGTTTCATCTGGATCAGCATCTTTATTTTCTTCTAAATCACTGTTATTGGTGTTATCCTTAACTTCACAGGAACTATTTTGTCAGAAACCAAAGTAGGCTGAGACATTTCAAAGCGCTAAACAAATATAAAATAAAAAAATATAAATCAAACATTCATATGAATATACTATTTATTAACAAATATTTTGTCCATAAATATTTGAGAATTATTACCTGGCTGGAATCAATCTGAACTTCACACAATGAATTCTCTTGTACCTTTGATTTTAAAGTCTATAAAATAACATAAAAAAACATTTTAATTTAATTAATTTAAATACCTACATATTTAAAATGTTTAGAAATTTGTAAATTTGAATAGACAATTTCTAATTAAAAGTTAATGTTTGCTTAGTGGAAAAAAATTTTTTTCCAGTATTAAAGGAAGGTACCTGTAATTAATTTAATAAAAATTTAATGAGAAAACGTTATGAAAATACCTTCTTAAAATATATATAAATGTAAATATCAATAAATTATTATTTATACTTGTAAAATTTATTAAAATAAATGGTAAAGTACTTACTTTTTCATCATTTCGGCAAGTAAACTCGAATGGATTTTTTGGAGCACCTAAATGTTTAACTTTAATGCGTTTACCATCGTGAACATTAGTTTCGTGTTTTTACAGTAATCATCGTTAAAAACGGATCCACAAGTTAAACATTCAACTATTACACGTTTTCTTTTGTTTTTAATTTTATTTGCAATATTCATCTTAATATTGTGTACGAAAAATGAAAATATAAAATACCAAAAAAAAAAAACCAACAGACACATCAAAACAAGAACAATATTGATGACTGAATGACACACAAACTCATAATTTAAAAAGGAAGTTGTATAATAGTCAAAATATGACTTGAGTAATGAATGCTATGGATGCGGGTAGGTAATAGGTATAATAAAATCACAGATAAAATTAGATTCAGATTAAAAATAATATTCTACAGTATAATAATAATATTACACTTGAGATTATGGTTATTACTTGTGATTTATGACGATATCTACTACCTACATAAAATGGTTTAACCCGGAGTTTAAATTGGCTAATTTAAGAATTATTTAAAGTCAGCAACACGAAAATTGGCCCGTGACCATCGCGACTTTGGCGACCGTTTCGTCTCAGTAGTTTACAATATAGTTTAATTAATTTACGCGCTTTTTTTTTTAAATTTAAATCTCGTTTATTGAAATTTTTGTTTAGGCGACTATAGCTACTTTACAAATTCGAATTTCTTAAAATGGTTACTATGACAATATACTATTGCCAATTTTGTTGACTATAATATATTTAGTATGACGAGTGACTACTGAAATCATAATGTCGAAAACCATTTTTAAAAATCACGTTGTTTATTCGACTAAATTTGGACTGGTCCATTTTGCCGACTTTTATTGGTTTGGTCCATTTTGCCGATTTTTATTTAAATAATACAAAAAATTGGGAGGTAGCACAAACTGATTCTTTTATTCTTTATAACTCCAATCATCCTTTTTCACAATAAATTTCATTTTCAACTCAATTTTTTATAGACTTGAGCGCTTAGTTTGAAATGAATATAATTATAAACATGAACTTAATATTATATATGATATCGCACTTGAAATATAATATAATTTAAACACAATCAATAGAATACACAAAAAAATTAATGAAAATATAAAGAAGCCTAAACAAATAAATAATATAATTAATTATTGTAGTATCAAATAACAAAATTTATTGTTAAAAAAATTCACAAAAATTTTAAATAATAATATAAATATATTAAAATTGCATTCAATACTAATAATAATTTAATCAAACATATAAATTATTATTTACCAACATAAATATAGTTGTAATAAGTTTTATGTTGGTAAAACGATTAGAAATTTTAATACAAAATATAAAGAACACATCTCTGAAATAAGATTTAAAAAATAATCCAAATTCAAATTTTGCAAAATATGTTTTAGAAAATAATATTCTTATTACTTTTAATATACATAATTAGTTAGAAATTTTAAATATACAACATACTATTTATATCAATTCCGTTTTGGAAGAATTACATATTGATATGTTCTTGCTGGTACCGTAAGGAATATTGGAGAATGAAATTGTTTGTTGAGTATATTATTAAATGTTTATTATATATTAAAATACAATTACAAAATAAAAATACTAAGAGGGTCTGTAATATCATCGTTGGTCTGCTACGACTGACTCAACTGTTATAACCGTGGGAGCTCGTCCAGTACAAGGATCTTTGGAGTTCGCTAACCAAAGCATACTTGTGGCCGAACGTTCATAATGTCATGTAGGCCATCGCGTATATACTACACTATGCTAATATAATATAATATTGATATAATATTCGTTCATAACAATATTTATAAAGAAATTAAACACAATAAATTAAAAATATCTTAAATATTCAAACAGATTTTAAAAATAACATTTTATAACAATATATATTTTATATACACAGCTTCTTTGCTTTTGATATAGTTTTATTAAATAGATTTTTTTTATCTAACTCTATATATTTCATTGTAATATTCATAATATTCTTTAAGTAATTTCTATTTTATTTCTCTATGCAATTTTTTCTTATTAACTTTAATTTTAATTTATTCCTCAGTTGTATTTTATTTGTATTAACCTAATGATTAAAAGTTTGTCGAAACCTGTAGTAACAAACACACATATACAACAGCTTTATACTTTCTAAATATATATATATCTATTTTTTTTTTTACTTAGAATCTCTTATATAAGAACAGTTAATAAAACTCAGTTATTAAAAATAATACGTAAATCTTATAAATAATATATTTATGGTTTTTCCCGCAATAGGTTTTTTTATAATATAGATCTTGCAAACAATCTACAACTAACTACCGTTTTTATTTAATTTTTGTATATAATGTACAAAACAACTAATTCAGTCTCAAACTTAAGTCGACGCTAAATTTAGCTAAGTAAAGAAGGGAACGCCATCCCGTTTCTTCCCACCCATTTCAACCACTGAATGTAACCGTTAAATTTTGATTAAATAACCTTATTTGAATGGTTAAATTATTATTATTATGTCACTCACAATGTTCAATTGCATATTCGAAAGCTTTGGTTCCATCGAAACTTTCTAAATTATAAAAATATTTAAAAAGTTTAATGTTCATATGATTATATTGCATTGTATATTGTAACATAATAAAACAATTTGTTATATGTAAATCTCTAATATCGGGTTTTCTATAGAACACGACATCACTAATGTAAATAAAAAAAGCAGTTAAACAATATTGTTGTTAACAAATTGAATTAAAAATATATTACGTTCTATACACTACAACAATAAAAGGATTATTTCTAAATATGTATTACCATTTATGTCTTTATATTCAATGATTTGATCTAGACGATTATTTTAATTCATACAATAATGGTAATAATTAAAAAAATGTATTTTTTCATGTTTTTAATACTATAGTAAAAATTATTTGGAAATATGTACTTTAATTTTATGATTTTGTTTAATGATTGTTATTAATACAAACTAAATTAGAATGCTTTATATAAAGAATATACAGTTATTAAACTACAAAATAATATATCAACTAATGTGCACATATTTAATGCATTGTTGACAAAGATTTTTAGTTATCTTATTTTACACTATATGTCTGTAAAATTATGTATAAATGAACAAACTGAAAAATAAATACTATTTTATTTAATATAATTGTATCACATATCTGGAAAACGTTGGTTATACCGTTCGTAAAAATATGAGCAAAAACTATCTATATTTGTTTGCTTATCAATGATAATTTTTTTAAACTATTCTATCAGTACAATTAAATAGAATTATAAAAATGCTAACCAATTTTGCACCATATTTTAAATACAATTAATTTATATTTCTATATTACATTTTTTTTATACACATTAATAAAAACATTAGAGGTGTTCTTCGGGACTTAGAATAATTACTTTTCGCACATTCATCCATTGTTTATGCATATTTACATTTTTTTATGCAAATTTAACAATTTTTTCGTTCATATCTGCATGTAAACTTCAGTTTTTAACTCCTATGAATTCTGAGCTCAACTGTTCATAATTATGTGAACTTATTGAATAAAATAACAATAAAAAACTTCTTATTGATAAATTAAAACTTAGATTAATATGTCATTTGTCGTTATTAAAAACTAGATTCATGGCCCATTTGAAGCGATCAACACCGAATCTCCATGCATGAAGGATGGAAAATGCACGAAACACTATCCAAGAGAATTACACGCCAAAATTATCACAGGCAATGATTGATTTCCCCAATATTGTCGACGATCAACTGAAAATAGTGGGAAACTCATCACTCTAAAAGTGCGCAACAATGACATTGAAGTCGATAATCGTTGGTTTGTGCCGTATTCACCATTACTCTCTAAGACGTTCAAAGCACACATAAATGTCAAGTATTGCAATTTAGTAAAATCGATCAAATACATATGCAAATATGTTAACAAAGGATGTGATATGGTAGTTTTTGGAGTGAAAAATGCATCTGCACCAATCGATGAAATTGAAAGATATCAATTAGGAAGCTACATTAGTAGCAATGAAGCTGTTTAGCGTATTTTCTCATTTCCTATTCTTGAACGTCATCCAACAGTTGTTCATTTGGCTGTGCATCTTGAAAATGGACATCGCGTGTATTATACAACGGAATATGTACATGCATGAACATTTTCGCCACCGCAAACAACGTTAACTGCGCTTTTTTATTTGTGTACAGATGATTAGTTCGCATGAACGCTTCTTTACTCAAAAGTGCCAAAATACTACACATAGAATGCATCAGCCAAAACTTTTCAACGTCGTAGACAAGGCAAACCAGTTGAAGGACATCTGAATTTATATTCGTCCGACAATTTAGACCGTCTCTATACACTTCATCCAAACAATCGAGAATGTTTTTACTTGCGATTACTATTAGTTAATGTACATGGACCGAAATCCTTCCAATAACTGAGAACAGTAAATGGTGAAGTATGTGCGACCTATCGAGAAGCTTGCCAGGAATTAAATATTCTTGAAAACGTTGCCCACAAGGACACAGCACTCGCTGATGCAACAAATACTGCTCAACGACAGGAAATACGTACATTATTTGAGATATTATTGACAACGTGTTTCCCGTCCAATCCAAAATACCTTTGGCAAAAATACAAAGATGATATAAATAAAGACATCCTGCGTCATTAGCTAGCAACGAATAACAACATGCAATTCACACCAAACGTGTATAATGAGGCGTTGCTTTTGATCGAGGATGTATGTTTGGCAATCGCTAACAAAGGATTGGTGCAATTATGAATGGGTGCACCGATCGGACCTACTAATAACGCATATGATCGTGATTTGTAACGTGAGGTACATTTGTTGAGAATAATCTTCCAAAATTGGTTTCAGAACAGCACATTGTATATGATACAAACATGGAGGCAATAAACAATCATAGCGGTGGATTGTACATCATAGAATCACCCGGAGGTACAGTAAAAACTTTTCTCATTTCTATGATATTGGCAAATATAAGATCACAGAAAAAAATAGCACTGGAAATTGCATCTTCAGCAATTGCGGCAATACTATTGGACGGTGGTCGAACTGTGCATTCAGCACTAAAATTGCCGTTGAATTTGCAAACCACTGAGATGCCAACATGCAATATCAAAAAAATTCTGGAATCAGCAAAGTTCTCCAAACATGTGAACTTATCATATGGGACTATTTTAAATTGGCTCACAAAAAAGCTTTAGAAGCGCTTCATCGTACACTGCAAGATTTGAAGGGTAATAGACAGCCTTTTGGTGGAGCACTTATTCTATTGTCAGGAGATTTTCGACAAACTCTGTCAGTGATACCACGTTCAACACCCGCTGATGAACTTAATGCATATCTCAAATCTTCAGTTCTATGGCGACATGTCAACAAATTGACCTTGAAACCAATATGCGTGTTCGACTACAAAATGATGCGTTCACCGAACAATTCGCACAACAACTTGCTGGATATTAGGAATAGGAAGTTGGCAATTGACTATTCTACACAATGTATCACATTGTCAATAAACTTTTGTAAGATGACATCTACCAAACATGACTTCATTCAAAACGTTTTCCCAAATACCGCGCGGAATTTAAAAACCATCAGTGGCTACTGAACGTGGTATATATAGCAGCTACGAACAACGATGTCAATACCATAAATTTGAGCATTCAACACGGAATACCAGGCGATGCGACAACGTACTTGTCTATCGATACTGTGATGAATCAAGACGAAGTTGTCAATTACCCAAAGGAATTCTTGAATTCACTCAATTTGCCAGATATGCCACCGCACTTTCTAACATTGAAAATTAGCGTGTATATTATTCTTCTGCGAAACATAAATCCACCACGAATTTCCAACGGTACAAGACTTTTGGTGAAAAAGATTATGAACAATCTCAACGAAACTACAATTTCGAATGGGAAATTGACGGGAGAATATGTGCTGTTGCCACGTATTCCAATGATGCCAACTGATATGCCATTTGAATTGAAACGTTTGCAGTTTCCTGTCAATTTTGCATTTGCAATGACTATCAACAAAGCCCAGGGACAATCGCTGCAAGTGTGTGGACTAGATTTGGGGAATCCATGCTTCTCATATGAACAACTGTATGTGGCCCGCTCACGCGTCGGAAAACCTTCTGATTTATTCGTATACGCTAGGGTGTACCGTTTTTTTTTTGTTATTTTTTAATGGGCACAGCGATAATAGGGTGCTAAATGAAGCACAAATGTTTTCTTTAAAATATAATTTATTTTAAAAAAATCAAACTGCCTCGGGTTTGTAGTCAAAGTGTTGAATTTTTATTTCTTATATTTGACAGCAAAAAGTAATTTTTAACACGTTTATTGCCATGAAATATTTCAAAAATGCATAGACGTCGGTTCTATAATATAAAGAACTATAAAGAAGAATTATAAATTGTGTTTGATTCATATCGGATTGATATTTAACTAAATGTACTTAAATTACATTATTATAATAATATTATCGTTGTAGTTATCGGCAATGATTCCAAGAAAATAAGCCTTAATATCTGCCTAAAAATAGAACATATATAATCGGAATTTTCTAAAACTAATGGTGGGATATGTAGAGGACTGTAGCGAGAGAATTTAATCGCGATATTCAGCAACTGGCAGACGGCAGTTTCTTTGTGCGTGTCGATGAATACCGCCGTGGTTAATTAGTGAAGTTTTTTTTTTGGTGCCCGTTCTCGATTTTGATTTATGAACGTAGTCGTAATGTTTGGAAATGTCCTTTGTTTGGTGATGCATGTGACATTAGAGATAATAGGTTACCAACATATGAGGAAGTTATGAAATTTTACGAGTGGACTCGGCACAAAATAAAATATGATATGGAAACTAAAAAAGAACTAACTTATAAAGAGTTAGAAACAATTGTCGTAGCAAGAATTGAAAATATATGGACAAAATCTTCTATTCCTTTTGTCATACACAAACGAGTAAAAGCAATGTTACAAGCATATTATTTAAAATGCAAACATTTACTTAAATCCAATCCTAAAATACCACCAAGAAAATTAGAATAATTTCTTTGCAGTAGTAAAGCACTCTTTGATATTTCAACATGCAAAAGTAAAGACATTAATACGTGTATCTATCCTAAAATTAAAAATATTCCAGCGAGAGAACATAGATTTATAATCGACCAACGTAAAATGGTGAAAGAACCTGTAGATATTGATACAACGAATCAATTAAGGAAAACCATGAAAAAAAAGTTGTTAAGGCAAGAATCCAGATGTAACCCTCAAAAAGAAATATCAGAAAACCTAAATATTTCAATTTCTTCCTCATCCAGTGAATATGATATAGTGATGACACACTCGAATTACAATTGCAAGCCACTAAAATGTTTCCAGAAAATTAGCCGGCTATTAATATAAATTATGCTTTATTATCAAAAACATGCGATAGATATAAAGTGTCAGGCAGATCTGAGGCCTTCATCGCTTCAGCGGTTCTGTATCATGCTACAAATGTTAAAGTTATTGACAAAAATAAGCTACGCCGAAATCGCAAGAAAACAAGAAAATGTATTATGGTACAGAACAAAGTTAGTCAAATACCTGCTTTAAACTTTGACTGCCGAAAAGACAAAACTTTAACTATCACAGAAAAATATGGACAAAAGTACAGACAAAATGTCCTAGAAGAACATATTTCTTTGATAAAAGAACCGGACTCAAAGTTTTTGGGTTATATCGTACCGTCTTCTGGAACTTCTAAGTGCATTGAACAAGCTATCACCAAATACTTATTGGAGGCAGGAATGTCTATGAAATATTTTTTAGTAGTTGGGTGTGATGGAACAAATGTAAACGTCGGGAAAAATGGAGGTATTATACGATTATTAGAAAAACGATTAAATAAATCACTACAATAGGGAATATTTTTGTTGCATATGAATGAATTGCCATTGCGTCATTTATTTATACATATTGATGGTTCAACATCGGGGCCTCAGACGTTTACATGAGAAATTGGTAAAAAATTGGAAAGCTGTGAAAATAGACCTGTTGTTCTGTTCCAATCTATTCCCACAGAATTAACTGAGATATCAATTCAAACTATGAGTACAGACCAAAAGTATTTATATAGAATAGTCACTACCATCATAACAAGCATATTTTCCAATGATTTAAAAAACAAATCGCCAGGCAAAATGTCTCATGCTCGATGGCGTACGCGTGCTAACCGAATTCTCCGACTTTATGTTTCAATAAAAGCTCTTTCTAAAAACCTATGTATTCTGGCAACCTATATTGTCAAAGTTTATGCATCGACTTGGTTGTCTATCAAAACTCAACCTACTTGTAAAGATGGAGAACAACACTTAAAACTGATATCTGCATCTAGATACTTATCAACTGAACTCAAATCCATTATTGATCCTGTAATACAAAGAAATAGTTATTTCGCTCATTCCTCGAATTTATTACTAGCACTGTTAATTGACTCTCAAACACATATTCGAGAATTAGCCGCCCGTCGTATTTGAAAGCTCGCAACACAAAAACAAATAAAATCAGACTGTTCCAACTTCCAAACATAAACTTTGATGCATTATCTTATGTCGACCTTATTAATTGACAGGAAAATGTCACTGAACCACCAATTTTAAAAACTATACCTGATTAAGATATTCAATTGATTGTCGTACAAAGAGGAGAAGATGACATATTATTATTACGGTTGCCATGTCACACACAAGCTGTAGAAAGAGCAGTCAAGACTTTAACAGAAGCTTCCAGCACTTTATGTAGTAAATCAGAAAAAAAAGGTTTTATTAAATCACAAATGGAGTCACGCAAAATTATGCCGAAATTCGATAGTAAGAAAGATTTTATAACTTATTAAACATATTATTATTATATTTCTGCTTTTATTTGTATGTTTAAAAAAATACATTTAATAAATTACGTTTAATTGTTTAAATAGTGTTATCTAATCTTTCTTTTTTAATTCTGACCCACCAGTTTTACCGAAAAACAATTTTTTGAATATTATGAATTTTCAAGACCGATCCGGAGGCAAAAGATATAGATTGACTATTGGAATATTTATAGTGCATCGTGAAATATTCTACATTTGCCCCTTCAACGCACGGGTATTCAGCTTGTATATTAATACATTTTGACATTTTTTAATGAAATCGTTAAGGGATCATATAAAAGAATTTCTCAATTGCCTAAATAGTATCCACTATAAATATATTAACAATGAACGGAAAAATTTAGTGAATTATTTTTGAAAAAATGAACACTACATTGAGTACTTAACATCATATACTCATTATCTGTTCAAGTATATTTTTTTCACAACAATTATTTATACGGAAAAATTAATATTTTAACAAACTATTGTAAACGTTTAATTTCTAAAGCAATAATATTTCAAACGTCTTACCCAAGTTTGACTTTCATTTTCCAAATATTTTATAATGTATATTAAATATATATATATATATTATATATATATATATATATATATACTATATTATTTATTTATTTATTTATTTATTATATCGTAATGTTTACAGTAATTTATAATCTATATTCTTACTTATACATTCTAATTTAAAATCGGTAAATTTTATTTATTATTGTTTTGTACAGAATATATGTATTTCATAATGGTAAATTCAGACCTGCAAAACAGTAGCGTTTTTTTCTTACGGTATATTTGTCTGAAAATAAAAAAAAACATTATAATTAATCTATGTTATAGTCAATTACCCACCAGTGAGGATATTGGGCAAAAATGGTTGTGCTTATTTAAATTGAATTAAGGAATTGAATCAACATAAATTGTTAAATTGTATATATATATACATATATTATATATATATATATATATAATATATATATATATACAAATAAATTACTGTCACATAAAAAAAAGAAATAAAATAACATAGTGTAAAAATTTAAATCGTTATTGGTAACTTCTTTACTTCATTGCTAGAATGAGTCTCTTTTTTTCACCAATTTTTTCACTTCACCTTTTAATTTTCTCTTTTTTGGGATTTTTCGTAATGTACTTTATTTTCTTTAGGGAACATTTGCTAGATTTAAGCCGATATGTACACGCATGTAATCCTAGTCAACATATACGCATCGTCTTATTCTGGGTGAGATAAGTCCTACACATTATTTAACGGCGTATTTTGTATTCATCCTTTGACTAATCAAAATGTCATTTTTAATGATATGTTAAAGATGTGATATATTTTATGTTCCCCATTTTTAAATTTCGAAATCTCCGTTTGGAAAACAAAGCGTGAAAGAATTAAATTCGTGTACTTGGTGCACTGTCTAGTATCACGCTGAGAGATATCAACATATACTATTTAATATTTTTATACTTTTAATTTAGATTATCGTTTGTATTAATATATAGAAATTGCCAGTACAAGCACTTTATCTTGTCTAACACTTTTCTTTGTATTTTCCATCGACTATTGTTTACGTAGAATGTGACAAAAAGTAGACGATTACTATGTAGAAATTCTTTAAAATTATTTAAAAAATATATCAACATCGAAGGTTAATGAATGAAATAAAACGACTTATTTTCCTTTATTAATTCGAGTAAATTTTATGAAACAATATGTTCCAATAGTATTGATTTGTATGTTCAAATATTTGGACGAATAAATAATAGCTTACTTTTTTCTAACAATAAAATATCGTTATTGTAACAATATAAATAAACATTTCAACGCCTGAATATTATTTATACTATTTATTTTATTACATATTTGGTAGTAGTCGATGTAAAAGTCGGTGGAGCGCATCCAAAAGTTCTTATTATTACAATACTCCATTGGTCCTACAGCATCTATTTTATCTAAAAAAAAAAAAAAACCAATGAAAATGGCATATTACGTGCAATCGTGCAATTAGGTCATTAACCAGATATATATAATACGAATTTTGATAATAGTCGATATTGAATTATTTTCTAATGATTATCTTTGTGAATTAAAATTAATTTATATTATAAACTACAGGTACTTTATAATTTATTATTATAATTTATTTATAATATAAGGCAAGATTTATAAATATCAGGAAAAAGTTCGGATGTTTGTAAGATTTTTCAATACGATAAATCAGTAAGTATTTATCTGGATTATTCATCATTATTTTCGTGTAAAATATTACGATTAAATTAAAGCATTAGACTTTTGTAATCTATATTGTCATTTGAAATAATGATACATACCAATATTTTGTAAAATTACGTCAAGCATGTAATCGTAATATCCATTAGCTATTACTATAAAAGTATAAAATTCGAAATGTTTTACTCCTTCAACGGAAACAAAGATAATAAATAGTAGTCTACAGAAATATGACATATTAAATTACCTTAAATTTAATCAATGTTTAAAATTTATTTTACAATATTTATTAAAATATCCCTATAATTTTATCAATAAAAATAATTCATTGTTTTTTTTACTACTAAATATAAAATAATTTGAATTGTTTGTAAATTCCAGATTTGACGTTCAAAGAACATAATTTATAATATAAAATAATTAGAAAATATCATTAAAATCTATTCATTAATATTCTTTTTACTAAAATTGAATTAATAATATGTTTATTGTAATTCATTATTTGAAAAGAATAAAAGTTATTACAGTTTTTATATCGCTATGATGCTTTAATATCATCAAATTTAAAAGTCAGTAATTTTTTAATTATTGAGTTACTTTAAGCGAATATATTACATCTTAAAAGTAAGTTTGATATCAACCTGAATTTTATATATTTGAAATTAATTAGTTTTAATTTTCAGAATCCCTATTGTTATTTATTATATCAGAATATTAAATAAATCATGACATACCATTCATTTTATTGCGAAAATTTTCTTTGATTTTGAGATGGAGATGAAAAACAAATACAAATGTATTAGTTGATACTATTCACACTATTAATATTTGTAAAGATTTTCTTTTTTTGTGGTATACCTGGGAAATGGGTTTACCTAGCATTAAATTTTGTAACAAGATTATTTTGATTTACAATATTGTTAGCACAATATATGTAACAAATATAATGTATGATAACACAAAAAAACTTTTGTTATTAAGTTTTATAAGAACGTATGTGATTTATGCTATTCTGAAACGACACAAGAAAAGAGTAAACTATTGAAGGATCTAAATTTTAATATTGTGATATAAATAAAATATAACTAAACTAATAAAGAATTAAGTTAATAATGTATTTATTAAATTGTAGTCATACATTTTTAAATAATGTATTTATGATAATAGTCGTAAATATTATCTTAACTATTTAAAATATGAATGCATAAATATCAATTTTATGTTGTTTGGCTACACCACTAATTATGCGATTCAATAACAAAATAACAATTTTATTGATTCAGTGTATTTTATATTCTATTTTTATCTTCTTTTCTATATTTTCTTTAGCTTTAGTTAAAAATGAAAAACAAATACAAATGTAATAGTTAATACTATTGACACTATTAATATGTCTAATGATTTCCGTTTATTATGGGATAAGCACCCATATTTTAATTAGGTCGATTGAAAATTCACTCCGAATCAAATTGATCAGGTCATCTCGGCGGAAATAACAGACGTCGATATTGATCCTAATGTATTTGAAGTCGTCACCAAAAGCATGATTCATGGTCCACGTGGCTTATTCAACAACAGTTCACCATGCTTGTTTGATGGAAAATGTATGAAATGATATTCGAGAGACTTACTTGCTGAGACTATTACTCGAAATGAGGGATTTCTATTCTATCGTCAACGATGAAATAAAAATGGTAGAAAAAATATTACATTAGAAACACGAAACAACGATGATAATCGTTGGGTTGTACCCTATTCACCGCTATTATCGAAAACGTACAAAGCACTAGTCATTATCGAATATTGCAGTTTAATGAAACGATTAAGTACATTTATAAATATGTAAGCAAGAAGAGATACTGCTGTTTTTGAAGTTAAGAAGGGATACAAATTTTTATTCAACCGATGCGTTAAGCCGTCTGAACACTCTTCGCCAAAACAATTCAGATTGCTATTACTTGTGATTACATTTAATTAACTAACGTGGACCAACATCCTTCAAAGATCTAAGAACATTATCAACGGGCAAATATGTGCTAAATATCGTAAAGCTTGCCAAAATTTAAATCTTCATGAAAATGATATATATTAGGACACCTCAATCGCTGATGTACCGAACACTGCCCGACCACTGCAAATACGCATTTTATTTTCAATAATATCGACAACATGTTTTTGTCCAATCCAAAAAATCTTTGGGAGAAATCCAAAGACAACATGACTGAAGACATCCTTTACTGTTTATGTGTAACGAATCGAAATATAGACGTTCAGTTCACAACAGACATGTGTAATAAAGCACCAATTTGTATTGAGGACATCTGTTTGATAATAGCTAACAAAGCAATTACATAATTGGGAATGATTACACCAAATTATTCAGCAAACACTATTGGCTCGTGATTTGCGTCGAGAAACACAATTTGATGTCGACGTATTGCGTACATATGTTCAAACAAATCATTCTAAATTAGTTCCAGATCAACGCGTAGCATATGACAGAATTACACATGAAATTACGAGCCAAAATTAGTGTATTATATTTTCTTGATGCGCCTGGAGATACTGAAAAATCTTTTCTCATTTCAATAGTATTTTAGCAACCATTTGATCACAAAATAATATTGCACTTGCAATCGTATCATCTGGAATTGCGGCAACTCTGTTGAATTGTGGTCGAACAGCGTATTCAGCGCTTAAATTACCATTGAATATACAAAATGCCGAAAATTCAATGTGTAATATTCATAAAAATTCTGTAATGGGAAAAGTACTGATATCATGTCAGTTCATCATATGGGACGAATGTACTATGGCGCACACAAAAACAAAAGAAGCGTTACATCATACGTTTAAACAATTGAGAGAAAATTGGTTAGGTTTTTTTAAATATTGTACAAAACTACAAAGATCATAAATGGATCAGTTCACGTGCTATATTAGAAACTAAAAAAAACCATGTAAACTCGATCAATTTCTGCATTCAAGTTGCAATATCAAGTAAGGCTACTACGTAAAAGTCAATCAATACCGTAATGAATCAACATGATATAATCAATTATCCAACTAAATTCATTAATTCGCTTGATTTGCTAAAGATGCCTTAGCATATTTTTACATTGAAAATTTGAGAGCCTATCGTTCTCCGGAATATCAGTCCACCATGACTTTACAATGAAACCAGGCTTACAGTTAAAAAGATGAACAATATCATCGAGGCAACAATCTTAAACAGAAATTATAAAGAAGAAATATACTGTTGCTAAGAATTCCATTGACTCCGACAGATCAGTCTTTAGACTTCAAACACTTGCAGTTTCCAATGTGACTTCCCTTTGCAATGACCATTAACAAAGCTCAAGAACAATGTTTACAAGATTGTGAACTAAATTTTGAAAATCCATGCTTCTCCCATTAACATCTCAACGTGACATGCTCAAGCGTCGGTAAACCTTAAAAATCGATCAACTACCCACAAGAAGGAAAAATGAAAAATTTTTTTGTATCCTAAAGCACTTCAATAATATAATGAATACTCTTGATATTCGATTTCTGTTGGAAGCGAAACAATATAATTTTAACTGTTTACGAGTGAAGCCGGGTAAATCATCTAGTGATATATAGAAATGCTTCCAAAGAATAATTTTTTAAATATATATTTTCAATGTATCTCGTGAATTAGTATATAGTGTAATAGTGAATGTTTTAAAATAGTATATGGAAGTTATATTATATCATAATTTATGTGCACCTCCGCTGTGTCTGAAAGAATTTTCTGAACCAACCCTTTAGACCAGACCTTTTCGATGCATATAAATATCAGCGAAGCAGTCCTGGGAAAGACACAGAGCATAAACATAATTTAGAATCTTAGCAAAGTCCTAAACATTCGATTTAATAACCGTATTTATTTTTATTTGCACCAAATATAGTGTAATGTACTTTTTAAACGTTTCATGAAGTGGTTTATTTTATTTGTGTTTAATATTTGTGTTTTATTTGTGTTTTAACGGTATCCCTAACAATATACTATAAAAAAATATTCAAATGTAATTAACTTACTAATAATAAAAAATGCATAATATAGTGCTGATTTGGTATCTCCAATTACTAAGACAAAAATATTTAAAATTCGTTTTATATATTGTTATCTCCAAATAAAAATGTAGGATTGATGGATGTTATATATTAATATAAACCTATTATGCTTATATTATTTAACATTCAACATTGTAAATGTATTATAAAAATACATACCACCAAAACGTGATTTTTGAAAGTGCTCTAAGAAAATGTTTTACATTTTAAATTATATAAAGTATATGTGTATGGTTTAATCAAATAAAAATCCTACTAAGCTATTGGAATAGTAGGATAAGTCGGTGGAGAAAAAGGTGCTTTGTTCTTAGTCTCCGGTGTTTGACAGCTACAATTACTCGTTGCAACCGTTAAAAGAGAAATGTTTTTGTAAAAACTGTGAAAATTCTAGACCGTAAAAGCTCAACCGATAACCGATACAAGTGTCGCGATATTCTACAACAGCGTTCGTCACGGCAACATCTGTGCCCAAACATGACCGGGTTTCGGCGGTCGACTCGGCAATATTAAGCTGATACAAGTGTAGGATGATTTAGTAAGATTTGGCACAATTTTATATCATATAACCTATTAGTATTAACCAATTAGTTTTGCAATTGCATACGCTCCTATCAATAAACTTACTTTAAGTAAGGTCGTAGACAAGTTAAAACTCCTAGTCACTTTTTTTATAAAAATGATTATCTCATGTTATTTCATGTAACGGGAGTCCTCCAAATATAAGCCACCTGACATATATGTCAGTGACTCCACCAATGACGGATGTTAGATGTTATTCAATATTTCTTTGGTTAACATTTTCATTTTTGAAATAAGTTGATCTTATGTTTGTTTAAACGTATATTAAATCCTTGTTTAATTCAATAAACTAGACATTTTTTTTTTTTTAATAATTATATAGAAAATATTTTATGTAAATTGTATGAGTATGTGTAATAATATAAATTGTGTGTTGCATGGCAATTGCATATTAAATATAAAAGACAACTGACATTACATATCATTTTGGGTTTTATCGTATAATCGATCAGGTGTGATCAACTATATTAAAACCAGAACCAAATCGAAGACAATATGTTTATTACGTTCTGATTTTTAAATGATTCACATAAATATAGTGTACAGATGCTAATTAATCTCAATTTATATTATGTATTTTCGAGGTGATTAAAACTCTTAAAATGTTAAATTATCTATACTTACCAATACATTTTAGTTTATTGACAGCATCAGTTTCATCAGTCATTTTTTTTATTAAACCTATGATTGTGAGTATTAGTTTGGTTATTATGTTTCATACTTTAAGATTATACACCGACAATTAAGAGACATTAAATATCAATTAAATATAGTAACTAAAGTTAATTTATATAATTGTAAAATTTAATTTAATAATTTAAAAACCTAATTTTCATGCACACTTAATTTACATCAACAATTTTAATTTGATATTGTCTCATTGTTCAATAGTAAATCAGTGATAAAACATACTAAATATCTATTTCTAAAATAAGGAAAATATGAATATTAAATATCATTACGAACTTGATATGTTTTTCATACACCAGTCAATTTGATTTTGAAACATGTCATTACTATAAACTACAAAATTACCATATTCATTTGAATGTCATTATTTTTATATTTAATAGCTGAATAACCGTGCGTTGCAAGGGGCAAATGTAGAATATTTCACGATGCAGATATAAGATGACGATGCACTATAAGATATTCCAATAGTCAATCATTATGTTGAACAATATTCAATGCGCTATTCGAGAGCTTTTGAATATACGATATTTTTCATTTTTCGGTGGGCCACTTTTATATAGAGAAAATAAAAATAATTTTTTTTTACCGGGCACAGCAATAAAAAGGTGCCAATAGACGTTTTTATATAGAATATAAAATTTAGTGGCAATTGGGCTATATCTTTTGCCTCCGGATCGGTCTTAAAAATTCATAATATTCAAAAAATTGTTTTTCGGTTAAACTGGTGGGTCAGAATTAAAAAAGAAAGAATATATAACACTATTTAAACAATTAAACGTAATTTATTAAATGTATTTTTTTAAACATACAAATAAAAGCAGAAATATAATAATAATATGTTTAATAAGTTATAAAATCTTTCTTACTATCGAATTTCGGCATAATTTTGCGTGACTCCATTTGTGATTTAATAAAACCTTTTTTTTCTGATTTACTACATAAAGTGCTGGAAGCTTCTGTTACAGTCTTGACTACTCTTTCTACGGCTTGTGTGTGACATGGCAACCGTAATAATAATATGTCATCTTCTCCTCTTTGTTCGACAATCAATTGAATATCTTTATCAGGTATAGTTTTTAAAATTGGTGGTTCAGTGACATTTTCCTGTCAATTAATAAGGTCGACATAAGATAATGCATCAAAGTTTATGTTTGGAAGTTGGAATAGTCTTATTTTATTTGTTTTTGTGTTGCGAGCTTTCAAATACGACGGGCAGCTAATTCTCGAATATGTGTTTGAGTCAATTAACAGTGCTAGTAATAAGTTCGCGGAATGAGCGAAATAACTGTTTCTTTGTATTACAGGATCAATAATGGATTTGAGTTCAGTTGATAAGTATCTAGATGCAGATATCAGTTTTAAGTGTTGTTCTCCATCTTTACAAGTAGGTTGAGTTTTGATAGACAACCAAGTCGGTGCATAAACTTTGACAATATAGGTTGCCAGAATACATAGGTTTTTAGAAAGAGCTTTTATTGAAACATAAAGTCGGAGAATTCGGTTAGCACGCGTACGCCATCGAGCATGAGACATTTTGCCTGGCGATTTGTTTTTTAAATCATTGGAAAATATGCTTGTTATGATGGTAGTGACTATTCTATATAAATACTTTTGGTCTGTACTCATAGTTTGAATTGATATCTCAGGTAATTCTGTGGGAATAGATTGGAACAGAACAACATGTCTATTTTCACAGCTTTCCAATGCTTTACCAATTTCTCATGTAAACGTCTGAGGCCCCGATGTTGAACCATCAATATATATAAATAAATGATTTAATGGCAATTCATTCATATGCAACAAAAATATTCCCTATTGTAGTGATTTATTTAATCGTTTTTCTAATAATCGTATAATACCTCCATTTTTCCCGACGTTTACGTTTGTTCCATCACACCCAACTACTAACAAATATTTCATAGACATTCCTGCCTCCAATATGTATTTGGTGATAGCTTGTCCAATGCACTCAGTAGTTCCAGAAGACGGTACGATATAACCCAAAAACTTTGAGTCCGGTTCTTTTATCAAAGAAATATGTTCTTCTAGGACATTTTGTCTGTACTTTTGTCCATCTTTTTCTGTGATAGTTAAAGTTTTGTCTTTTCGGCCGTCAAAGTTTAAAGCAGGTATTTGACTAACTTTGTTCTGTACCATAATACATTTTCTTGTTTTCTTGCGATTTCGGCATAGCTTATTTTTGTCAATAACTTTAACATTTGTAGCATGATACAGAACCGCTGAAGCGATGAAGGCCTCAGATCTGCCTGACACTTTATATCTATCGCATGTTTTTGATAATAAAGCATAATCTATATTAATAGCCGGCTAATTTTCTGGAAACATTTTAGTGGCTTGCAATTGAAATTCGAGTGTGTCATCACTATATCATATTCACTGGATGAGGAAGAAATTGAAATATTTAGGTTTTTTGATATTTCTTTTTGAGGGTTACATCTGGATTCTTGCCTTAACAACTTTTTTTTCATGGTTTTCCTTAATTGATTCGTTGTATCAATATCTACAGTTCCTTTCACCATTTTACGTTGGTCGATTAAAAAGATCTGTTCTCTCATTGAAATTTATTTAATTTTAGGACAGATACACTAATTAATGTCTTTATTTTTGCATGTTGAAATATCAAAGAGTGCTTTACTACTGCGATGAAATTATTCTAATTTTCTTGGTGGTATTTTAGGATTGGATTTAAGTAAATGTTTGCATTTTAAATGATATGCTTGTAACATTGCTTTTACTCGTTTGTGTTTGACAAAAGGAATAGAAGATTTTGTCCATATATTTTCAATTCTTGCTACGACAATTGCTTTTAACTCCTTATAAGTTGGTTCTTTTTTAGTTTCCATATCATATTTTATTTTATGCCGAGTCCACTCGTAAAATTTCATAACTTCCTCATATGTTGGTAACCTATTATCTCTAATGTCACATGCATCACCGAACAAAGGACATTTCCAAACATTACGACTACGTTCCATAAATCAAAATCGAGAACGGGCACCAAAAAAAAAACTTCACTAATTAACCACGGCGGTATTCATCGACACGCACAAAGAAACTGCCGTCTGCCAGTTGCTGAATATCGCGATTAAATTCTCTCGCTACAGTCCTCTACATATCCCACCATTAGTTTTAGAAAATTCCGATTATATTTGTTCTATTTTTAGGCAGATATTAAGGCTTATTTTCTTGAAAACGTTGCCGATAACTACAACGATAATATTATTATAATAATGTAATTTAAGTACATTTAGTTAAATATCAAACCGATATGAATCACGCACAATTTACAATTGTTCTTTATATTATAGAACTGACATCTATGCATTTTAAAAATATTTCATTGCAATAAACGTCTTAAAAATTATTTTTTGCTGTCAAATATAAGAAATAAAAATCCAACACTTTGACAATAAACCGGAGGCAGTTTGATTTTTTTTAAAACAAGTTATACTTTAAAAAAATCATTCGTGCTCCATTTAGCACCCTTTTATTGCTGTGCCCATTAAAAAATAACAAAAAAAAAACGGCACACCCTAGCGTATACGAATAAATCAGAAGGTTTTCCGACGCGTGAGCGGGCCACATACAGTTGTTCATATGAGAAGCATGGATTCCCCAAATCTAGTCCACACACTTGCAGCGATTGTCCCTGGGCTTTGTTGATAGTCATTGCAAATGCAAAATTGACAGGAAACTGCAAACGTTTCAATTCAAATGGCATATCAGTTGGGATCATTGGAATACGTGGCAACAGCACATATTCTCCCTTCAATTTCCCATTCGAAATTGTAGTTTCGTTGAGATTGTTCATAATCTTTTTCACCAAAAGTCTTGTACCGTTGCAAATTCGTGGTGGATTTATGTTTCGCAGAAGAATAATAGACACGCTAATTTTCAATGTTAGAAAGTGCGGTGGCATATCTGGCAAATTGAGTGAATTCAAGAATTCCTTTGGGTAATTGACAACTTCGTCTTGATTCATCACAGTATCGATAGACATGTACGTTGTCGCATCGCCTGGTATTCCGTGTTGAATGCTCAAATTTATGGTATTGACATCGTTGTTCGTAGCTGCTAATATACCACGTTCAGTAGCCACTGATGATTTTTATAATTCCTCGCGATATTCGGGAAAACGTTTTGAATTAAGTCGTGTTTGGTAGATGTCATCTTACAAAAGATTGTTGACAATATGATACATTGTTTAGAATAGTCAATTTCCAACTTCCCATTCCCAATATCCAGCAATTATTTTGCGAAACGTTCGGTGAACGCATCATTTTGTAGTTGAACACGCATATTAGTTTTCAAAGTCAATTTGTTGACATGTCGCCATAGATTTGAAGATTTGAGACATGCATTAAGTTTATCAGCAGTTGTTGAACGTGGTATCACTGGCAGAGTTTGACGAAAATCTTCTGACAATAGAATGAGTGCTCCGCCAAAAAGCTGTCTATTACCCATCAAATCTTGCAGTGTACGATGAAGCGCTTCTAAAGCTTTTTTGTGAGCCATTGTACATTCGTCCCATATGAAAAGTTCACATGTTTGGAGAACTTTGCCGATTCCAGAATTTTTTTGATATTGCATGTTGGCATCTCAGTGGTTTGCAAATTCAACGGCAATTTCAGTGCTGAATGCACAGTTCGACCACCGTCCAATAGTATTGCCGCAATTGCTGAAGATGCAATTTCCAGTGCTATTTTTTTCTGTGATCTTATATTTGCCAATATCATAGAAATGAGAAAAGTTTTTACTGTACCTCCGGGTGATTCTATGATGTACAATCCACCGCTATGATTGTTTATTGCCTCCATGTTTGTATCATATACAATGTGCTGTTCTGAAACCAATTTTGGAAGATTATTCTCAACAAATGTACCTCACGTTACAAATCACGATCATATGCGTTATTTGTAGGTCCGATCGGTGCACTCATTCATAATTGCACCAATCCTTTGTTAGCGATTGCCAAACATACATCCTCGATCAAAAGCAACGCCTCATTATACACGTTTGGTGTGAATTGCATGTTGTTATTCGTTGCTAGCTAATGACGCAGGATGTCTTTATTCATATCATCTTTGTATTTTTGCCAAAGATATTTTGGATTGGACGGGAAACACGTTGTCAATAATATCTCAAATAATGTACGTATTTCCTGTCGTTGAGCAGTATTTGATGCATCAGCGAGTGCTGTGTCCTTGTGGACATTATTTTCATTATTATTGACATATTTCAAGAATATTTAATTCCTGGCAAGCTTCTCGATAGGTCGCACATACTTCACCATTTACTGTTCTCAGTTATTGGAAGGATTTCGGTTCATGTACATTAACTAATAGTATTCGCAAGTAAAAAAATTCTTGATTGGTTGGATAACCTGCATAGAGACAGCCTAAAGCGTCGGACGAATATAAATTCAGATGTCCTTCAACTGGGTTGCCTTGTCTATGACGTTGAAAAGTTTTGGCTGATGCATTCCATGTGTAGTATTTTGGCACTTCTGAGTAAAGAAGCGTTCTTGCGAACAAATCATCCGTACACAAATAAAAGAGCGCAGTTAACGTTGTTTGCGGTGGCGAACATGTTCTTGCATGTACATATTCCATTGTATAATACACGCGATGTCCATTCTCAAGAAGCACAGCCAAATGAACAACTGTTGGATGACGTTCAAGAATAGGAAATGAGAAAATACGCCAAACAGCTTCATTGCTACTATTGTAGCTTCCTAATTGACATCTTTCAATTTCATCGATTGGTGCAGATGCATTTTCCATTCCAAAAACTACCATATCACATCCTTTGTTAACATATTTGCATATGCATTTGATCGATTTTACTGAATTGCAATACTTGACATTTATGTGTGCTTTGAACGTCTTAGAGAGTAATGGTGAATACGGCACAAACCAACGATTATCGACTTCAATGTCATTGTTGCGCACTTTTAGAGTGATGAGTTTCCCACTATTTTCAGTTGATCGTCGACAATATTGGGGAAATCAATCATTGCCTGTGATAATTTTGGCGTGTAATTCTCTTGGATAGTGTTTCGTGCATTTTCCATCCTTCATGCATGGAGATTCGGTGTTGATCGCTCCACGTGGGCCATGAATGAAGTTTTTGGAAACGACATCGAATAAGCCAGGATCATTGTCGATGTCTGGTATTTCTCTTGAGATTACTGCATCAATTTTGTCAGGTGTAATTCTATCAATCAACTAAATCAAAATGTGTGCATGCGGCAATCCTCTCTTCTGTAATTCAATGGAATACATCCAACAACCTATCTCCTGAAGAACATGATACTTGTAAATGAAATCCATAAAAGATTTCAATTTTTGTTTGAACACACGTGCAATGATTTCATTTTAATCCGAAGATTTTTCAGACAACAGATATTCTCTAGTTTCATTCCACGTAGGATTGCACGTGGATGGTAAGAAAAAATTCAGCTGTATGCGCGAACGTAAGTTATTGCATCTTGTGCGTGTTCAAGTATATATCGTGGGCTTCCTCCAAATATAGCCGGAAGTATGACCATTTTTCCCAGTTCATTGAGATTGCCATTAGGAGCAATCGCATTCGCTTAAATGAAGATATTCTTTTGAGCGAATTTCGGTTTGGTTCAACTGAATGAAGAGAAGTTGTTCAGTTTTGATTTGTGCATACATATTAACAATATACTGGTGGATCAATTTCCGACATTTTAAAATGTTATTGTCTGAGTTCTCATGAATTAAGCGATATGAATAGTAATTCATGGCACTGGCTTTCTTATTAGTTTCCTGATGCGTTTGTAGATTTATTATCTTGATGTTGAAATGATATCCATTGTCTTTTCGTCAGAATAAAACTGGATATTTTAATTCAATGTTAGAGCGCTGTGTTTCGGAAACTCGCTGAACATTATCATCTCTGCGGTGAAGAACTAATTCACAGGAGTTAAATTCTTCATCAACTATTACGATCGCAGTTTCATTAATTATTGGTGCCTTGAACTGTCTTTCGTGTTGGCCGGCTGGTGTTTTGTCGGCTCTTATGACAACAACGTGTTCATCATCTGGCATTCGCTCGAGCGTTATACTGAACAGTCGAACTAATTCGTTGTGTTGATCGAATACATTTTGTAATGCAGCAACAATTTCCCGATTAGAGCTGGTTATGAATCAACAACGTTGATCAACTTGTTCATCAGTGGTTCCCATGAAATAATTTGTAGAAATTTGTGATCTGAATCTGACAGAGGGGGAAGTGAACCTGCACGATGATAAATTTGCCCTTGAATTTTGAACCTCGGCATGTAATTGTCACGTACGACGCTAAAACGATGACGATAAAGGTGGCTACATTACCATTGCTACTACACCCAAACTATCTACATCTTTGCAAGGCGATAAATCACTAATTACCCACGAAAACTGAACTTTCTAATTACAAACTAATAAAAAACTACGCCAGAAACTTTATTGAAAACATATGACGGTTGCCCTTGGTAACCATCTGACGTCACGCTCTTAGTTACGGTGAAATGTAAAGAACTCGTAGTTGTGAAGAACCTCATGTTTACCAGTGCTGGGTTTTGAAATCTATAAGGAGCCGGGTTTTGAAAACGTTTAAATGAAAAAAATTATTCCGGGACCATTCTGAGTACGTAAGAAAAAACCCTAACAAAATTCATCCAGCGGTTTGGCCAGACATCGATGACATACATACAGACAGACACCAATTCATTAATATATATATATTGATTATCTCATATCAATGAGGTACATTATGAAACTATGAAAATTAAATGACTATAAATTTACTTACTCGACATAACTGCATTATAGAGATGTTCGAGATATCCACGTAATATATCTATAATATTTCATATTTTATCTTTAGCACTTGTATTTCTGTGTATTGAGATATTGATATTTTTCATTATTTCAATAAATAAAATATATAATATGAAAAATTAAAATTTAATTTCAGTATTACTCAATGTATAATATATAATATAATATATTTAAAGGTACTTTTGATACAATATAGTTTATTTTATTGATTGGGGATGAATGTTGATAGCCTACTCGTGATCACTCTCATCACTCGCATTGTTCTTTTACAGAATATATAAGCCGACTAAAACCAACACCCTGACCATCGTCCATTACATCTTGTAATTACACGATATGAGTGCAAATACAAACGTTCTTCTAAATAGCTCTTTGAGGGCTTTGACAATGGTACAGATCAATCTAATCATACAAGCAAGTTAAACCATATTACATATAACATTGAAGGATTAACTATAGCTAAATTTGAGTATTTTCAAAAACTGGTAGATCAAAATGCAAAATTCTCTCATTTCAAGAATCTCATATCTCAGCTAATAACATATATAGCTACAAAATCATTGGCTTCAAACTTGCGTGCTTCCACCTTCATAGTAAGCATGGCGTAGCTACCTACATAAAAACCGAAATTGAAAGTTTTAATATTATCGCTAGCATTATTGTTGGGGATTCGGCAACAATAGGTGTACATATTTCCAATCTCAATATATGTAACACATACAAACCCCCTACCTTAATGTGAGAAAATGCCGCACTAACATCAGTAATAAGCTTGCGTTGGTTACTGGAAACTTTAATAACCATAACTCTATTTAGGGATACGCCGAAACTGGCGAAGCTGACCAAATACTCCAAGACTAGGTTTCCTCTTTTAGCCTATACTTACTACAACAGTTAAAGGGGCTCCCAACTTTCTGGTCAGCCAGATGAAAAGCAAGCTAAAATCCAAATATGACAATGGTTACAATCGACGAGGATGGTTTACCCTACCTTGCAGAGAGATCATTTATAGGAACATTTTCTAATAGCCAACTAAGGTTATTATGATTAAAACTGGTTGTACTCTTCATTTAAATTCCTATAGTCCAATTCCGAGTCGGAATCTTCAAAAAGCGAACTGGTAAGAGTTAAAAAAATACATAGAAGAGAATATTAATCATATTCCAAAATCTCCTTGCAGTTTGTTACGTTTCTTAAGACTCATGAAAAAATCAGCAAAAATAAAAATACCTAGAAGTTAGGTCCATGAAGTTAGCGGGGTGATGAAAAGCACTAATTCTCGCTATACTGACAATATTTAGTGCTAAATTAGTGCTTTCAGAAAATATCAAAATATAAATTAGTGCTTAAACGGTTCGTCACTTATCTACGATTTAAGTAACCTTTTAATTGAAACCGGTGATATTTATTTAAAATTACGAATTGCATACATTTTTTTCTTGACATTTTCATGTTTTGAATTTTATCCCTATGCTATGAAATCAGGGAATCCGCGTTATGCCATGCAACGTAACGTAACGTAACGATATTGATGTTGGTTTTACATGCATACTAAATCATAATTATAAACCTTTTTTAGCATTATACTACCATAGTTACTACCGTCTTAGGAATGTTCTGTATTTACATTTAGAATAATATTTGGCTTTATTGTTTTTTTTTTACGTGTACATAAGTATATAGTTTGTTTTTATACATAAAAATTCAATAATTATAAGTATTTATTTACAGTTTATATTTTATATGTCTATTTTTTTCATATAACCTATACTTCAATCAATTTAATTGTTGTTATTGTATTATTATATATTTTTGAGATCATCTTGTATCCTGAATCTTTTTTACAATTTAAATGTATTATGTATTATGTATCTTGTACCATTATACCAAAAAATGCTTTACATATTAAGACATTTTTTTTTAGTATTTTGCCCAACTTTACTTGTAGAAATTATTGACATTTATAATTCATATATATATAAATAGTTTTTCCATCATCTTAACATTAATAAATTATATGATTCTTAGGTTTTTTTACTCAAATATTATATTTATATGTTTTATTAAATTACATATATTTATACATGGTTAGTGCTGTACCGATTGACATCTTTCCTACAAAAACTTATAATTGTACGCACATGACTTCCGCTATTATTATTAGTATTTACATGTACATTGTTAGCTGAATTCGTCTTTACCCCACCAAGGCTCACCGCCATACGTGAAATATTTTGGGTTTTTTGGGTTTGTTTGAAAGACGGAAATTCATATATAGTTTTGGTCACCAACTTATTTTCTTCATTATGAATTATGAACTAGTTACGGCTATCACTAAACGTGACAGAGTCGTAATGATTATAATTAATTGAACATTTTAGCGTCATTCCAGTTTTAAATAGGGTGGGGAAAACATTTTAACTGGCCCAACAAGAATAATAAAGACACTCGATTCGCTCGCAACTTATCATCAAATATTACTCGAGTACATTTTGAAGTATTAACAACTAACAACAAATTTGCACTAAAGAAATCACAAGCAAACAAATTAAAAGTAAAAATAACATTTTATCGACAAGAAGAAGAAAAATTCTTACATAACATAAATAAAATAGGTATTATACTTTAATTAGTAAATAACAACATGTATTTAAATTAAATGAACATCACAAATATATATATATATAAAATACATGCTTTTTCAAGCTTGATGCGGGTATTTCCGGTGTTTTATATTGGCAAAAATATTTAATGCTTCCTCAAAATCAATTTTGGAATTGTAAAATTTGAGATCATCTTTTATGTAAGTTTCCAAACAGGAATTTAATTTGTATTGACTAAGAAAGTCTGTGAGCCGAAGATCTCGACCGACCCACTTTCTAATTAAAAAATTAGACTGGAGCAAATGCCCCAGTTGCCCTCCCCCTCCCCAAATGATGCCACTGATTAAATAGTAAATAGGTATAATATAAGTATGTATTAAATTCAACGTATAAAATGTATATGTTGTATAAAACGTATGGAATGAATAGTATATTTTTGCTTTTGAAATTCATCCTTTAAAAATTAATAATACTCTATTTTTCAGATTTAAAATTTTTATATTTAGTAAAAATATATTAGTTATAAATTATTACATAAATTATAAAAGAAATCTATTTGTTTGCGATATTTTGTCTCATTCTTTCGAGTATTTATCTATATAGAAAATAATAATATGTACAGGTACAGAGTATATTTGTAAAGTAAAATTTATATGTTACTAAGTTGGAATATGGGATATTTTATGTAATAATATAAAACGTCTTTTTCTATTTCTTTTGAACTTCTTTAGCCTTTATTAAATATTAAAAAAAGGAATATAGGTATATAAATTATAAGTTATAAACATATAATTAATTCGCGTACTATTGTTTGAAGCCCGTAATAATATAACTAAGATAATGATCGCACCATTGTTGACTATTTTTAATTTATATTGAATATAATATTCCCTTATTTTATTGTGAAACCAAATTAAACCAATTTAAACCAAATCCATTTAAGTCCATATATTCCGCTTTCCACATTAATAATAAAATAGCAAACCCAACAATGACCGTAAATTTCAGCGGCCAACCAATAAAGTGCGACCCATCTCCAATCTACTTGGAGGTAATTCTAGATCGCACATTAGCGTATAATCAGCACCTGAAGAAAGTAGCAGCCAAACCAAAGACCAGAACATCCTTGGTATCTAAACTAGTTGGAACCACTTCAGGGGCTTATAACCCAGGTTATATTCACATCGACTATGGCTTTCATATATTCCGTAATAGAGTACTATTTATTAGTATGGGAAAGGAGTACTTAATGTAAGCTAGTAAATGTTGAATTAAGAAGATAAATGTCCCTGAGAATAGTCACGAGTACCGTAAAATCCACACAAACACAATGGCTGCTGCTATTGTCCAATATACAGCCACTTCAACTACATAGATAAAACACCATATTGAAGATAGCAGAGAAACTCTCAAACAATATTATCTTATCAATCCATGAATATGATAACCTCGAACTATAAAAAACCACGACTCAAATCACGACACTAATTTTTGAGAAGACTGGCTTCTATTAATTTATTAAGACTTCTCCAGCGAGATATGGGGAAAGACGAGTGGGAGAATAACCTCCCAAAAATTGGGGATCTAGTGAGGAATACAGCCCAACCTGGGTCAGAACTTCCACGAAAACTATGGACCAGAATAAACTGATTAAGAACTGACCAAGGTTTTTGTAACTACCTAATGAAAAAGTAATGACTAAAAGACAACCCGGAGTGTGATTGTAGAGCCGAGATACAAATAATGAACTACATTGCTCACAAGTCTAAGAAAAGAAAATTCAGTTGCATTCTTCTAGAGTCACGAGTACATGCAGTAACAGACGAAGCTATCCTATGGCTGAACAATCTGAACATTGATATATAAGGACTAAGACAAATAATTAATATAATGTCAGCATTTTAATTGTAATATTAATTTAGTTTATATTTTTTAAGACAGTTATTTATGTTGTATTTGCATTTAATGTTATGGTCACACGAGAATATATATTTTATGATTAAATTAATATTACCTTTGTTTTTTGTATCATCTTCAAATACTAAATAAATAAATTGATTATTATTTATTTATCTTAAAATATGTTTTTCTATAATCGTAACACAATAGTGTAATCTTTCACCTTGATAAAAAGCTAATGGTAAAGCTAACAATATGTGTAAAATAATAATAAAATTCTATAAATTAAAAAAATATTGTGTCTAATATGATAACCATGTGTATTTAAAAATGAAATGAAATAAAATTAAGTACTGTTAATGAAGCTGGAATAATATTTAGACTATATTCTGTTTGATGTAACAACTTCGAATAAGAATTTCTAGATTAACATACTATTTATCATTAACTAACAAACAACGTTGACCACCAAAATTCTTACTTCTGATAGATGTAAGAATTACTGCCATCCAGGGGCGTAGGTATAGATTATTCATGGGGGGGGGGGGGTTGACTTTCAGTTATTAGTAATAGGCTGACACAAAAATATAATTAAGAGTGAATCAGGAGTACAAAAAAATGTTAAATAAATAAATGTGCAATACATACGAATATACCAATTAAAGACTTTATTATTATTAATATTATTATAATTATTATTATAATAAATAATAATAATAATAATAATAATTATTATTATTATTATTATTATTATTTATTATTATTATTATTATTATTATTATTATTATTATTATTATTATTATTATTATTATTATTATTATTATTATTATCATTATCATCATCATCATCATCATCATCATCATCATCATCATCATCATCATCATCATCATTATTATTATTATTATTATTTTTATTAAATATTATATAAGTAAATTAAATCGTTGTCTTATTTAATAATTTCTTTACAATTTGTAATGGATCAACAACGATGTCTCTATAAATATTTAGAAGAGCTAGTTACTCTAGTTAGTCGCTCTTGACTAATGGTATTTCTTAAATATGTCTTTAAAAATTTCAATGCTATGAAAGAACGTGTGAAACTCGCAGAAGACACTGGAAGGGTAGCTAAAATATTTAAAAGATTATAAATTAGAGGGAAAAATAGATTATTATTTTTTTTCCAATGTTTAATTGCATTTAATTAATTTATGTCATCACTACTTTCTTACCACTTCTTAGACCACAGTTGATACTCACACAGTAGATCATCAAGTTTTTCATTTGGATTTGGTTTTGGTACTAGGCAGGCATTTCTTATGAATTTCTATCAGGTTGGT
Organism: Schlechtendalia chinensis; assembly: GCA_019022885.1. NCBI lineage: Eukaryota > Metazoa > Arthropoda > Insecta > Hemiptera > Aphididae > Schlechtendalia > Schlechtendalia chinensis. Next base: position 56,738,254 of record CM032339.1, read on the forward strand.
TTTAGCATTATTCTTATTTTTGATGAATTTGGGAAATAAGATCTGACACGTTTTGATGCAAATTTTTTGTGATGCTTGGAAAATCTAGCTGCTAGTTCACTTAGCACACGGTCAACAAAAGATAATAAACATTTCTTTTATAATATATTTTGATTGTCTCTTCAGCAATATTGCTTCGTTCTTTTGGTCAGTTTGTGAATCTAGGTACAGTAAGTCACTCAATACCTAAAAATTCTTTGGAATCTGTTATAATTCTTGAAAATATCAAATCTTTTATATGCACAAACTCTAAGAAATCTTCTTTAATAAAAATATTATCAGAAGAATCGTCCACATACCGAATGCATAAAGCTAATTTTTCATTCCTTGATATGTCTTACGTTTCATCAGCAAGAACGGTAAACACATCAGCATTTTTATTCTATTGACATCATGTTCTTGAATAAAATTCAATGAACATTTTTATTTGAACGTAGATTAAAAATATCGTTTTTTATTGTTGGTGACGTGTACAGTGATCGCCTATCAGGATGTTTGAGATGAAATATATTCTTTTACAGGCACAGATCTCCTTACCAAGCATGATATCTCAAAAATTGAAAATTACCACCATTGTGAGGTGGTTCTGTTATATTTATTTTGACGGTTATATTTTTGTATACTAACGCTATTTTTTGGCGACCATAAAAATACAATTTCAACAATGTATATCAATTTTTTCTATTTTCTTCAGTTTCTTATTTATTTTCTGAACTTATAGATCAGCGGTTCCCACCCTTTTATAAGCGCTACCCTAACATTTTAAATTTAACTTTTAGTGAACCCCCCCAAAAAAAAAATCATAATTGCAAAAAACACTTTTATTTATTAACATCAAATTGGTAAATATGTACATTTATCTATCACCAAATACTTAAATTATACTTAATGACTTCCATGAGGCTGAATATTTTTTTGCTTCAAATTGTTTGCTTCAATGTTTGCTTCAATCAATTGCTTCAATGTTTGGATGCATATTCATTGAAAGTGCACATCGCATATCGTGTTGAGCGTCAAGACGATTTCTATACTTTGTTTTAATGACAACTAACGTAGAAAAACCGGCTTCACATAAATATGTGTTTGGGAATGGTATTAATGCATTTTCGGATTCTCTTGATAAAATCGGTTTGTCTTTTAGTTGTGTCCAAAATTGTGTCAGGCACTTTCCTAAAAAAATTTAATTTAAGATTTAACTAGCTTGAAGATCAAGAAGTTCTTCTTGGAACCCGCAAATGTCTTCGCCAACTTCGTGAAAAAAAACTTCAAATGGATTTCTTACCCAACTGTATTTACTGAGCTCAACGTTTTCTGACCTATATCGATCGAGTTATAACTGAAATTTATCCAAATACTCTTGAAACAGTAATTTTAAGTCATTTAATGTAACTTTTATTGAATCTTCAAGAAATCTATTTAAAAGAGAAAATGTGGCAATTTATCCTTGAGAAAGTTTTTCACGCCAAACTGCGAGCTTTTGTTTGAATGAAATTATTTTTTCACCAATATCAACCATAGTCCTATTCTTCCCTTGCATTTTAATATTCAACTTATTTAACCATCTAAAAATATCACTTAAAAAAGTCAATTTAGCAACCCATGATTCATCATTGAATTTATTAGCCAATGAGTGGTTATTTTTCGTTAGAAAAATATGTATTTCTAAACGCAAAGACACAACACGGGTAAGAATTTTTCCACGGGAAAGCCAACGTACATCCGAGTGATAAATTAAATTTACAAACTCTGATTCCATCTCGTCACATATGGCATGGAATATTCTTGAATTTAATGCTTTTGCTTTTATGAAATTGACAATTTGAATTACGTCTTATAATACTGAATAGAGTTCTGACTGAATTGCTCTGGCTGCTAAATTTTTTCTATGTAAAAAAACAATGAATAATTTTTTATTATTTAAAAAATATGAACAATGACAACATTTGAATTAACTTCCTGAACTCGTTTACAAAATCCTATTCGTTTCCCAAACGTTGATGGTGTACCGTCCGAAAAGATTCTTACGCAATTACTCTAAGCAACATTATTTTTCTGAAAAAATCTATCAGCTTTATTAAAATTATCTAATCCAGTTGCCGTTGTAAGAAAAGGACCACAAAATAAAAATTCTTTACGAAAATCGTCAGTCCTTTGATAACGTATAAGTACCATCAATTGGGCGTTATTTTGATTATCAACAGATTCAGCAAATTGTATTGAAAATTTATTTGCTGCAATCACTTGCTGTACTAGCTGTTTCAAAATATTTTCAGACATAAGGTCTAACTTTCGTTTAATAATGTTATTCGAAAGTGGGATTAATTCTAATTTGTTAGCAATGTCATCTCCGCAGATCGTTCTAACCATAGAAATAGCTGCTGGTTTAATAGGTTCCTCTCCAATATTATATGTCTTTTTGGAACGTGCGATTTTCCAAACAACGTCAAATGATGCTTTTGTAGTTTTCTGTAATGAAAGTTTTCGTGGCGTATTGCTGCCATACTAGCGGAGCGTTGACCGATGCACCCAATATTATTAATTAACGTCATCACCGCTGTTTATTGTTTATTCTGTCTGTTATCGGCGAGTCGTTTTCAGATATACACTTATTATATATATATATATATTGTAATATATATATTTTTATTACCCATTGTTACCGTTATCGTTTGGCTTTTTGCATTACTATTACCGTCGTTAGTCACCGTCTACCTTTTTGCACCACCGTTGTCACTACCAACGCCGCCGGCAGTGACTATCAAAATAACTACCGCCGTTCGAATGCCGTCGTCGTCGAAAACGGGTTATTTTATATTATTATACTTATTTATATATATATATATAAAATTTTTATTATTTTTTCGAGAAAAATTCGATGAGTCGTATTTTAGTATTATGATTGTCGCAGACGAGCATTTACCAGCACAATTATGTAACCAGACAGACAACACGTTCATTGAATTAAGTAATTCTCGCAAAAATATTGATATTATACCGTTGGAAAAATTATCAATACCACATTTCAATGGTGACTCGAAGGAATATATGGGTTTTTGTAAACATTTTGATACTATCGTAAATGGTAATACGAGTCTTCGATTAGTTGTTAAGTTCAATTATTTAAAGGCTTATTTAAAGGGTGAACCATTGAGGTTAATTAATAACTTAATGCTCAGTAACGAGAATTAAGTTTTAGCATTAAAAATATTAAATAATCGTTATTCAAATCGCCGTGTAATTGCAGAGAGCCACATTAACCAAATTCGGGAAATGTAAATAGCCATATTAAATGATGGAAAATTTATTGGTAATTTGTTGAATAGTATAACAGAGTCAACAGGAGCTTTAAAAAACTTATATATACGTTCGGTCAGTGGGATCCCATATTACTTTACCAGTTTCAACAAAAATTGGATGGACAACTACGAGCATAATGGGAATTATTAATAGACACCAGCGAGGATCCAACTGTGACCGATTTTATAACTTTCATAACTAAGTTTTATAATGTGACATCAGCTGGTCAGTCTGAAGGACGAAAAAAGACACAAAATAAGTTTCAAGCTAAAACTACTACACTTTATGCTGTTCAATTGAGCCGAAAACCGAGTACTACATGGCTAAAAGAAGAATGGAAAAAAGGAGTTCAATTTTCGTGCCAGTTATACAACGAAAAACCAGGACACTTGCTCATTGCGTGTCCTGTTTTCAAAGAAAAAACGCCTAAGGAATGGCATCAAGTAATAAAAGACTTAAAGTGCTGTTACCTGGGTTTTATTGAGCACAGAGTATTACAATGCAAGAATAATAGGTTGTATTCAGAATGCAGTGGCCGTCATAATTCTATGTTGCATTTAGGAACCACTGCAGGGACCAAAGAGGAACCGATTTCTGTAAGCACTAAGTTTTCGTTTTCTGAAGAGAAACCTATGCGTTGTTGTGTACTTCTGCCGACAGTAGCTATTCTTGTTCAAGACGTCAATGGCGTTTATCAAGAAACTCGAGCCTTATTAGACGGTGCTAGTGAAGACAGTTGTATAACTGAAGCTTTTCAATGAAAATTGGGTATAGCACGTCAGAAATTTAATCTTGTAGTTCGTGGATTTGGTAATTCACATGTATCATCTATTAAATCTCAAGTAAAATTAATTCTTCGTCCTGTAAGAAACAGCACACCTCAGATAATGATTGATGCTTATGTAGTTCCTCGAATTACAGGACTTACATCATCAAAGCGTGTATGGAAATCTGAATGGCCACACTTAGGCCCATCCATTTAGATGGACTCGATTTAGCCGACCCAAAGTACGACGAACCACTGGTTTTGGATATATTGCTTGGCGCTGATGTCGTTCCTTACATAACCCGAAGTGGTCGAACACACAATGGCTGAGCCGGTTGGTATTGAAACTATGTTTGGGTGGGCATTAATGGGCCACACAGGAGCTGCAACCACTGAGTCGGTCAACACATTAGTTACATCTTTAGACACTATCGATAAAACACTGCGTCATTATTGAGCCTTCGAGGGAGTACCAATAATGCAACAACCAACGTCAGAAGATATCAAATGTGAAGAAAGCTACACCACAACAACGAAAAGAAGACCAAAACGACGGTATGTAATGCATCTTCCATCTACACAGAATTCTCCACAACTGGACAGTCCCGAGAGATGGCTATGCAATGGTTACACAAACTCGAGTCTCGATTAAAGAAATCAAAGAAACTTCGTCAACAATACAACAAAGCTATGAGAAACTACTTATATGATGTTTACGTGAAATGCGTTAACGCTACTGAGAACATAACATCACATTCCTATTATACTCCACATCATGAAATTCTCAAACCAGAGAGTTCAACTACAAAAGTTCGGGTAGTTTAAACTCCCGGAATGTGCTGCGCAGGCGGAAAAGTGAAATTGCCAGAACTGCATTTACCACCTGAAGCATTATCAACGTTGGTATCAGGTATATCATGCCAGTCGAAACATTTCTTGGCAAACATACGCAAGTATAATTCATGTTTGCAAATGACATCGTTTGGTGCAACAGAAATCATATGTGACAATTACATACCAACGTTCAAAATCCAAGGGCAAATTTATCATCGTGCAGGATCACTTCTCCCTCTGCCAGATTCAGATCACAAATTTCTACAAATTTATTTCATGAGCACCACTGATGAACAAGTTGATAAACGTTGTCGATTCATAACCAGCTCTAATCGGGAAATTGTTTCTGCATTACAAAATTTATTCGATCAACACAACGAATTAGTTCGACTGTTCAGGACAGCACTCGAGCGAATGCCAGCTGATGATCACGTTGTTATCATAAGAGCCGATAAAACACCAGCCGGCCAACACGAAAGACCATTCAATGCACCAACAATTAATCAAGTCGCGATCGTAATAGTTGGTGAAAAATTTAACTCGCGTGATGTAGTTCTTCATCGCAGAGAAAGTAATATTCAGCAAGTTTCCGAAACACATCGCTCCTACGTTGCATTGCAATATCCAGTTTTAATCTGACAAGGAGAAGATGGGTATTATTTAAACATCAAGATGATAAATCCATATTTTTTGTCAATTTTCTCCAATCGAGTCTGTCGTGCACTTCATTTCTTAATAGATTCTTCTCCCTCACATCCTCCTTGACACAGTCTCTCCACTTCTTCCTCGACCTCCCTCTTCTTCTCCTGCCATCCACGCTCATCCTGCTCATCCTTCTGACGATGTTATCCTCTTCCCTTCTTTCAACGTTTCCAAACCACTGTAGTCGTTTCTCTTGCACGTTCTTCGATATTTTTGTCACCTTCATTTTCTCCCTTATAATGTCATTTTTGATCGGGTCTATCCTCGTTACACCACACGTCCATCGTAACATCTTCATCCCTGTCACTTTCAACTTCTTCTCCAAGCACCTTCTTTACATGCCAGGTTTCAGCGCCGTACAACATTGCCGGTCTAATTATTGTTTTATATATTTTATTTTTTTTCTTCCAACTCATTCTTTTGTCACATAATGCTCCGGTTATTTTCTTCCAATTTATTCTGCTGAGTACATCAGAGTTTGTATTTTAAGTACTAGGTTTATAAATTACTTCATAATCGTATTCTTCTAGTTGAAGTCTCCATCTTGCCCCTTGGTCTTTAACTCCGAAAAGCCATGTGAGTGGCTTATGGTCGGTGACAATAACGAATTTTCTACCATATAAATGTGGTCTAATCGCTTTTACCGCCCAAACAATTGCCAGAAGTTCTTTTTCGGTAGTTTTATAGTTATTTTTTCCTTATTAAGTGTTACGGGACGCATAAGTGATTGGTAAATCTGAAGCCAACTTCCTTTTGAGAAAGAACCGCTCCGATTGCACAATTGCTAGCATCTGCCGTTACATTGAAAGGTTTACTCAAGTCAGGGTGTTGACGTAATACCCCCTCTTGGAACTCACCTTGTCGTGGTGAGGGAGCTTGAGCGGTCGTTCAATGAAGTTTAGTGCTATGCCAACGGTAGTGTATTCTACCAGCAGGGCCTCCCATGTTGGACAGGACTAAACCGAGAACGACCCGACTAAGAGTTCCACCAGGGGTGTTTACACCCCTGGCTTGCACCGACCTGGCTCTGGGCTTAGTTGACTGGGGCCAGGAGGCCTGAGCATGCCTTTCGCTGACGAAAAACCGGCTCTCTTAACCCCCAACTCGTCAAGGGGGTCACTTGGCACGGGGATAGTTACGTGTCCACGAGGACCCTGTGTGGCTTTGGCGCACCACACAGTATCCAGCCTTACCGCGTCATTCGGGGCTCTGACGCGGTGGACCCACTTTCCCTTGATACTCGTGGGAACTATATGGAAGAAAACAAATCAGCAAAAAAATTGAATACTGGAACAACGGACGCAATCATTGGGACTGGAAAGGAAGCAGGAACGTCAGGTGCAGCAGCGGCTGTAACTGGCAATCCGGGAGGCCGCCTCAAGGAGAAGCTGTTTTACAGCTTTTCCCAACCGGTGGTCTCGATGAGCTTCTTGGAGGCGAGGGAGGAGAATTCCTTCACCCGCGTCAAGGAGCACATCCGGGCTGCTGCTGCGATCGTCGCGGAGAAAGGTGGAAAGGGTGTCCACGAGGGCATCCAGGAAGCCATCCGTGGCGTTGAGCGGGAGCTAGCAGTCCTTCGGGACTGCAAGGCCCGCATCAGGGTTGCCAGGGCCGAGGCGGAAGAGTCTGAACGGGACGACGACACCGTCGTCTCGGGAAGGCTCCCCGCCAAAAGGCCAAGGACGGAAGCTACCTCTGAGAAGGTAGCTTCCCCTCTTGCTCCAGCAGCTGAGAACACCGCAATGCAAGGCTCACTGAGCCTTGTACTGAAGGCCCTCAGCAAGGTCCAATCGGACCTGCTGGAGCAAGGGAGAGCTATCGCGGAGCTCACGGCTGAAAACCGTGACCTCCGGGATATGCTGTCCCAGCCACTGCAGCAACAGCAATAACGGCAGAGCCAACAGCAGGGCCAACAGCAGCCGAAGCAGCAGAAGCAGCAGCAGGAACAACAGCAGCAGCAGCGGAAGCCGCTGCCGCCGCCACCGCAAACGAAAAAAAAGAAGGAGTCCCGCAAGAGGAAGTGATGGAGGAGGCCGCAGTGTCGTCCCTATCTACGCCCCCAACGGACCCAAATCCGACCTCATGGGTTGAGGTCGTGAGGAGGGGACGGAAAAGAGTGGAGCGCGCTAATGGTCCGGTGGCGAAGACGAAGCCTTCGCCTATCAAGGCAAAGGCGACCCTCGTACGGAGGTGTGTCCCTCAAACCTCGGCGGTCGTCATAGACCGGCCGACCGGCGAGGGGGTGACATTGACCTCCGTAATGAAGAGGGTCGCCAGCAAGGTCAATCTCGACGCCATCGGCGTCAAGATTCGGACCACAAGGACGACGAGGACGGGCGGCATCCTCCTCGAAGTCGACGACGCTGCGGGGGCCGACATCCTAGCGGATAACGTCAGGGCCGTCGTGGGGGTAGACGCTCGGGTCAACCGACCCGAACGTTGTACCCCGGTCCTGCTTCTCAACGTACCGGAATGGTGCGAAGAGGCGGACGTCGAAAGCGGCTTGACCCGCACCGGCCTAGTCCGACGGGACTTCGCAAAGGACGGCTCTCCGGCCATCTTCTTGCGGAGAAACCCGGGCGGGCGAGGCGGAATGGTCGCCCGGTTTGACACAACGTACTCGGAAGCTTTAAAGCTTGCCGAGGCACGTTGTGTCATAGTCGGGTGGACCAAGTGCCGGGTCAGGTTGCTAGAGAAACGCCAGCAAAACTGTTTCCGGTGCCGGAAGCAGGGCCACATGGCGGCGGCCTGCAAGGCGGCGGCGACGAAGGTCGTAATCCCGGTAGCGGAGGGGGCTTGTCCGACCCCTTCGACGGCGGCGGTCACAGAGGTAGCCGCGGAGAAGATGGACGTGGCGGAGGATGAGCGGCGACAAGACGCCCCCCATCCTCCTTAAATAGGAAAAATGTGAGGGGAGGAGCGGTAGGCATTGATCTGCCGCTCCTCCCTTGATATTAAAATTTAAATTAGTTAAAAAAAAGTTAAATTTTTGTAAGGGGTAGAGTGGCCAGGTATTGTCCGGTCAGCCATCCCAGTGGAAAATTGTATTGTTTTAATTAAATAAACGATGGCGACTCACTGCCCTAAGTACTGCTTAACAGGCCTTCAGGGCAGTGGGTGCAAACGCCAATTTTTAAAAAAAAAAAAAAAAAAAAAAGGTGTTGACGTAATGGTTCATTAGTTAAAACTTCTTTAAAAAAATTGAAAGCATCTTGACAGAGATCTGACCATATGAAAGGTTGATCCTGTTTGAGTAGATTAGTCAGTGGTTTTGCTTTTTTGCTGAAATCTTGAATGAACCTTCAATAATAACTGACTAACCCAAGAAAAGATTTGATATCTTTTATATTTTTTGGAAAAAAGTAGTTAACTATACATTTTACTTTTTTTGATTCTGGTTTTACGCCATCTTCAGTGATGACGTGACCCAAATAATTCACCTCATGGTTCAAAAATTCGACTTTATGTGGTTTTTTTTTATTTTTTTTATTTTTTTTTTTAACCTAACCTAACATTACACTTCGACAATTAAACTAAATTAACACTGGATTGTGTAATATGTGAAAAAAAAAAGAAAAAAAAGAACATTAATAAAAACTAAAACTAAACTAAAAGTAAATTAAAAAGGAGATTAAATAACAAAAAAGAGATGTTTCATGCAATATATAAATTAAACCAGAAAACCAGAATTTACAATAAAATTGAGAACTAAATTAACCACCAATGGGGAGGGAAAGCTTAAAATCGAAAAGATATTATCGGGGGACACATTGTTATCACTCAGATTTTTGAGTAGGGCTTGTTATTTTATTGTTAGGGAGGGACATAAGAAAATTATATGTTTTAAATCGCATTTTGCGGGGTATGAATGACGAGTGCACAGTGGAGAATCATTTATTGCGAGAAGAAAGGCATGGGCAGGAAGCCGGTTGTGTCCAAGACGGAGTCTAGTAAACCTTTATGTGGTTGTAGTTGCAAATTAAATTACATTAATCTCGTGAATACTACCCTTAGTTGCTTTATATGATCTTCTTAAGTGGGACTTATGACTATTATGTCATCTAGATAGACAAACGCTCTATATCCGTAGATTCTCTGCAATGCTTTGTTCATCAACCGTTGCGGGCGCGTCCTTGAGTCCGAAGCACATGCGGTTAAACTCATAGTGCCCCTTGTCCGTACTGAACGCTGTGATCTCTCTGTCTCTAGGGTGTATTGGAATTTGGTAGTAACTACTAGCAATATTCAAAAAAGTGAAATATTTTGCTTTTCCTAGTTCATCCAAAATTGAAGTGATGTCGGGTATTGGGAAAGCGTCTCCTACGGTGAGGTTATTAAGTTTCCTAAATTCAACAACAACTCTATATTTTTTGGTTCCAGTAGCATTCACTTTTTTCAGAACTATTAAAAGTGGGGCGTTCCATGGACTATCGTTAGAAACAATAATTTCATCTTGTATAGTTGCTTCACTTGCTTGTCAGTTTCTTCCTTTTGAGAATATGTCAGACGGTACGGCCGTTGATATAGCGATTGAGAAACTCCAGGTGTTTTTATTTCATGTTGAGCTGCTTCAGTACATCTCACTGTATCTCCTTCAAGAAAGAACACGTCTTAAAATTTGCTACAAAGTTGTTGAATTGATTCTCTTTCCTCGTGATTCATGTGTTCACACCTGATAGAATTTATGGTAATTTGAAACCGACTAGTTGGATTTTCGACAACTTGAGACGTTTTTATATTATCCATTGAGACCGTGTCCTTAATATACCGTATTGTTCCTTAATATTAACCGTATACCTAACCTTCATGTGATAAATCGGAAAATTTTGGTATATTTAATGTTTGTGACTGTTTCGTTGGATTTATTACGTTGATAAGAAATTGTTGGTTTTTTGGTGTGTTCAATACGTTACCACAAAGAACGTTTTCACTTATGTTCTGAGCATAAATTAATACGTTTTGTTGACCCGATGGGTAATTGTTAACTACTTTTATCGGAATAATTACTTCACTACGTGCCGGAATGGTACTTGTGCCATCTACTGCTGAGGTCAACTGACAACCAAATACATCGATGAAGATTTTATTGTCTCATTAAAAAGGATAACCCAATATCCCATCACCAACTATTGGTAAGTCAAAAGGTACCACGTGGAATTCAGTTTTAATTTCTTCTTCACCGTTTTATATCACTAGTGTAGTACATCCGAGTGTGTCGACATTTTTTATGACGAAATCACAAGCATTTAAAAATGGATATATTCCATGTAGATCCTCACCATTGTAAAGCGGGATTAGTTTAATCACTGTTTCCAAGGACAAAATTGTTGAAGTTGTGGGTGCCATTGTAATGATCGGCTTAAGTACCGGGGACTTATCTTCCGAATTTAATAATAAAGAATCTGATGTATTTAAGAGTTTACTCTTGCTTTTGGACCTAGTTACTGGTTGAGTTAACCCAAAGATATCTGAACTTCTTGTTCGATATGAAACGTAATTTGGATCTTGTTCAGAAGAATCTGATAGATTACTATCACTATTACTTAAATTATCTGACATGCATATACGTTACACTACTTCGATTAATAATACAATAGCAAGAAAAGAAAGAAAGAAAAGTAATAGTGATAAATTATCACTATTTTTCCCATCACTTTGAAATGTTTCATTCGGAAATTCTTTTAAATATGCGGCTACTTTATTATTGATTGAACTTGCAACTTTAGGCATTCTAAACAATTTTATAAAAAAAACAACAAAATTTCGATGTAGATATGAAGAAAAAAACGATGCAAATAATTACGCCCGCCAGAACAGTAACTAGACATACACTGAAGACTGAAGACCGTAACATTGAATAAACACGTTACCTACCCACTTGTCCACAGTGTATAATACGATAGCAGTGTATAAAGTACGTAAGTCCATTTAGAGAACGTAGATAATGTTTATCGTCATTGAAAATTACAAATATTATTATTTTAGGCTTTCATCGACAGCGTATAATATATAGACTATAGGGTATGTGAATGCCATTAAGATAAGGCAAATAATCTTTGACGTCGTTGTAAATTGACGAAAAAAACCAAAAATGTCCAAATATTTACAAAATATTCAGTTATTTACAAAATATGTGAATATATGTATTTTTACCCAAATATGTAAAATAAAATTGGGCTTATTTTAATAAGAATGATCTGAATCGTGCACATTTTTTATCAGATTAAAAATATCTCATTCCAATAAAAATATGTATTTACAATAAAATCCGTTCCCTAGTGATAATAAAATAAAATGACAATGGTAAATAAATGAATAAATAAAATAGTACGCAGACATACACCAAATAAAATTACTTACAATAATAACATAGTTGTATATATTCTGATAGACTACATTTCGTGATTTCTGAACTTTTAATCCGCAAGCTTTGAATGAAATTTCACAAGTCCCTGAAACGCTACTCCTGAGTGAACTAAAATTCCCACGTTGGCTTGATATAACTTCTTTCGATGTTCTACACCCCGAAACAGCTGGCGCGGGACTGCACAATTGCAGTGAGTTTTCGTTTGAAGTAGATTTAGATGTATTATAATATGTAAATACTGATTTATTTACTACACTGTTTATTAACTTTTTATAATTGATATGATGTTGAAAACTACTGACACTATGGGATATGCAAATAGGTCACTGTCACGCGTGTCCAGTGTAAAATAGCACCTCCTTTGGGGTTTTGGCTATTCGTGTGTCCGTTGTCCTCGTTAGATTGTACCAAGTGCCTCCGCGTTTGGATTAAAATAACGCTTTGTCAACGTTATTGGTGCGCGAGAAGGAATAATCCAACCACGCCCGTGTTAAATGCTGATTTTGCAGAATGTGTTATTCTTGTATTATACGTATTATACGAACACATTGAATGAATATATTGTGACGCGGTAATAATATTATTTTGAATTCAATAAATTACCTTGTATGATCACTATAGTGCGAATATTTAAAAAAAATTCATTTTCGGAATTTAATGTAACCAATATGATATTTACTCCGGAATTCGAATTTCCTTCGAATTAGGACCGTAACATCAGTTGTTGTGGATATCGTTTCTGTCTTCGGATGTAGTAGGTACGTCTACCAAACAATGTAACACCGCTGCTACCAGTGATTGGGAACACCGTTGTCACAGTTGTTGTGTGCCGGATTAAAATCTATGTCACTTGTTGTATCGACCTGTTCGGTTGAGACCGTTGGGTCGAGGAATTTGGTAGTGTAAGGGTCCTGGTATGGCAAAATTACTTTACTCCGAAGATGTGAAAGTTAATAGAGTTTTATTGAGTCTGTTAGTATATAAATATAAATATGAATTATCTTAGTGAATTAACTGACACTGTGTGTGTTATTACATCGGAACACGACTGTTGTCGCACTTTCAAACACGACCGTGTGCGATGGTAGTCACTTATGCTTCAGTCAGCATACATACCGTATGAACAAGGAGTTCAATACTTAAAAAAAAATTATCTGCTTTCAGGGGTGAATAGGAGTGCTGTATCACACTCCTTGAACCGAGTAGATCTTTATTTTTTTTTTTTTTTTGTGAGAAATAATATAATTTAACATTATTTTTGTCTTTGACAATAGTAAACAAATGTAATAATCAGGGCTATGAATTTAATGCATTAAAAAATAATCAAATATGCATGCATTTATGCATTAATAAATATCACATTATACATTCAAATATGCACTAAAAAAGCCTTAAAGTTGCAAAAATATGCATTTAAAAACTAGAAATACGCAAATATATACAAATTTTATTTTTTTTTTTTTAAATTATTTTTTTAGCAAAAAAATTATAATATACATATATATATATAAACACAGTTTGTTTTTCGTTCGGCAATTTTTTTTCGTATTTATTTTTATTTACAAAAAAACAGAAACTGAAACACACTAGAAGCGAAAACACACGAAGGGAACGTAATCGACTAATGAATTTACGTCTATTTATTGTTTGTCAAAACAAATTACTGAGAATTATTATCAGTTCTTCTTAGTCTAAATATATTATATCGAGTGGTAGACAAAAACTAAGGAAATCCGCCGATCCGCATATATCTGTTAACTAAAACATTAGTCTTTACAAGACAACAATATTATGGACTATTCTGAGAATTTATTATCTTTATATTAAATAATAAAACAATTTTCGTTAAAATGTATTTATAGATATTTTATACTACACGCATGCATTCATTTTGTATTCAATACACTATTGACTAGTGTGAAATAATAATATAAAATTTTACTTGAAAAAATTTAACACAACTGCCAAAGCGTGCAAATAATTTTTATAAAAATGTAAAATAACAAAATTAAAAATTACAAGAAAGATTTAAAAAACAAGAAAATATGCATTTTTATACACTAAACCCTCAAACATGCAAAAATATGCAATATAAATTTTCGTGTATGTATTTATAGTACTATGAAACAATTTTGTACCGAACTCATTTTCATCTAAGAAGTATCAAAAAAAAAAATGCAAATGCATTAAATTCACAGCCCTGGTAATAATAATACCATCTGGGTTTTATTCACAGAGTTGTAAACAACTAGTTCTGGTTTGAGGGCATCATGATTTATTATTAATCATAAATATATTTCTTGAGTGTAGACAGTGGAGCTAATATTAGTTATTACTTATTACCAAGGCTCGTAATTTCATGTACTAAATATTGTATAAATAAACAATAATGATATCATACATTATAATCTGGCAAAATATGCAAAATATAAGCTAAAAAGTTCAGAAATACGCATTTACATTTACTTAAAATCTAAAACTATGCTCAGTAAAAAAAAAAAAATCATGGGAAAATTTTGAATTTACGAGAATATCTATTATTATTTACGATATACGTAAATCTATAACGGCGCGAGTGTTAAGATTATTGTTTACGAGCGGGTCAATCGCATTGCACGCGTGTATTGTCTGTACACGAAACTACAGGTTTCGTTGCGACGAAATTAAACTGATATTTGCCACAAGCACTTTGTTCGGCAGAATGTGGTAGTGCGATAACATTGTTTCAGTGGTACTGGGTAAAACTTATAAAACCTTTACAGTGTCATACAAGAAAAAAAATAAATTGAACAAAATACCAAGATTTTGTACACATGTTCGGAAAAGTAAATAAGAATGAATTCAAGTATTTAGGTATTTATCTATTTTTTGTTTTTTTTTACTTAGCCTGAAGAACGATTTTTCTGAACTTATAGGAAATAATATGCGCTAATAACTTAAAATAGTACTTGACGTGTAATGACAGAAATATTCTATTCGAATAAAAATCGGTTTATTTAGAAAAAAATTTTAATTCAAAACCTTATACTAAATTTGATAAAATTGACAACAATTTTCCAGATGATACCTAATCAATAAATGATTAACGCATACGAGTCCACGTTAAGGACACGTCCTTATGTGTGAATTTTTTTTTTTCAAATTCAAATTTAAATTTTTTTAAAACCGAAACAATGGTTGCCATGGAAACAAACCATAAGGGAGATTTAGGTTTTTTTTTCTGTAACGCTTTTTCGTGACAGTCCCCAGTGGGTATCTTAATTTAGGTAACGTTTTTCGTAGACACTTTTTGGTGGACACTTTTTCGTGACGGTTTTTTATTTTAATGTGCCAAAGTAAAGACATAAAATGTCAAAAATAAACTATATGCCAAACATGCCTATACACCCAAAATATGGACTATTAGAATTTATATTTTGAACCTAAATCTCTCTTATGGTTTGTTTCCATGGCAACCATTGTTTCGGTTTTGAAAAAATTTAAATTTGAATTTGAAAAAAAAGTTTTCACACATAAGACATAAAATGTCTCACTTAACGCGGACTCGTATGCGTTAATCATTTTTTAATTAGGTATCATCTGGAAAATTGTTGTCATTTATTACTATTGTTATGAAACGGATTTATACTTCACATAGTATGTTTTCTTATGTAGCAAAAGAACATGCAAACACATTAACTTACGAGCCCTCGTTATTAATATTTATTAATAATATTATTCTATCAGTCTTTAGACAATAAATCCACTATAGTCAATAGCCACTATCACATATTCGAAAAATAATGTTATTATACTATAGATAAAATTGGTATAATTCAATAATTATGTGCAATAGTTATATCGAACTGTGACAATTTGAAGAATAATGTGGTGTATCACGCACAAGTGATCAATGTCGCCACGTATAGTCACTATAATCAATGGCCATATTAGAGTACGCTATAATCGCGTTTTTACTGTTTAACTGTAATTTTTCGATAGTTTTTAATTATTTTTTTTTTAGGCGCTTCAGAAAAAATCGAAAAATGTGCTCTCTAAAGTACGAACTGGATAGCATTTGCTACTGGAAAATAATTAAACGTATTAAGATCAGAACACTCCTGGTAGAACTTTTGTGTACAGATATTATTGTAAAACCAATATATTCCTCGCTCCGCTCAAAATCTAAAAAAGAATAATATATGTGTATATACTAACTATAATCATAACACACCCAAAAAATTATCCTAGATTCTCCCCTGCCTGTTTTGACAGGAGCATATTCAGAATACACGCATAATACACTATATAGGAAGATATGAAACAGGTGACTCCAATAGTTCGAGGAAAAATTATATAAATCGGTAAATTGAAATGTTAAACACAATAACAAATCATGTAAATTTTAATATTAAAAAATACTATTTTTCATAAACACGTATCTATTGGGTTGAACATCCTAACTACCTTTACCTACGCCCCTGTTGCAAATGACAGAAAATTTAAGGAGATGAATTCAATGATTCTGAATAGAAATTTCAATCTAGGTTTGAAAAAGGATGAAAGCAATGAATTTATTGATTTTAACAAAGATAAGTTTGGATAACATCTCAAACCAAATCAAGCAATATCTAGTTAATTGAATTGGAATTATATGGCACAATATAATATGGAAAGATATGGCATGTGCTATACATTTGGAAAAAGGACTATACACAATATTACATTCGTTATATTAGTTTTCATTAACCGTCTTAATGTATACGAAAATATATTAATTTATCGATATAAACGAGTACAAACATATAGTGCCTATAATTTATATCTAATAGTATTTACACTAATAGTGTTATTATAATAATAATGAATATTTAATGTAGGGATTTTTAATGTCTACGCACAATGCCAATATTAAGCTGGTAAAAAATTTTAGTATGTAGACATGATTTCGTAAAAGTTCGTTCAAAATTTTCACACAATTTTTAAAATTCATTTCTTTATTTTGTTTATTAAAAATACAGATATAAATAACGTTGATAATAATTTAAAATATCATGTTTTTCGTTGAAAATCATTTCAAATGAATGAACGTACATACACAAGGATATATCCAAAAATTAACCATATTATAATTATCAACACAATTTTTTAATGGTTCATAACTTATTATTAATTTATAAAATTTGTATTCAATTATTGCTCATTAACTAAATTGAATATAGGAAGAACTGCACTAAACTACATTTTTAATGAAAAATGCCCAAGTTAGGCATTAACTTACGCCTAACCTAACCTAATATATGTGAATAATAAATGTTTAAACATAAATTACGTGATACTCACTGTTATAGTATGCATGTTTAAATGTTTCTTTTTTGTCGAAGTTCACTAAACGACAATAATAGTAGAATAATTTAAACATAATAATATTATATCCTTACGCGTATGTTAATGTTTCGATTCGAATATGTATAAATAACTCTATGATAAATGCATATATATATACATATATTAGGGTGGGTCTTAAAATTGAACTTTAAAAATATTATTGTTGCACCTTTTTAATTTATTCTATATGCTATGAAATGGGCCCAAAAAAAATTTAAGATCAATTCTTCAAGTTTTAGAGTTCGCTACCAGCAAATAAATATATTTAGTTTTTATTAAAAATATAATATTATTGCTGCAATGACTGTTGTAAATACTCAGCCCCTTAATATTAATTATTAGTTGATAATAAAATAATATAATAAACTATCATTAATTGCTGTTATATAGGTATAGCAGCAATAAATTATTTTATTTTATGAGAATGTTGTGATATACTTGTATATACGTATATCAAATTCATCAAAATAATAATACAACCGCTAACGGATATACGTTCCGATATTATTGTATATTTTCCGGGAATTTTTCTATTATTATGACCAACATTTTAAATGCATCGCAGACCACAGTCAATATTCAGTCATTGTTATCGTCATAATATTGAAAGTTGTTCGAAGTTTTGTATATTATTTGTTTTATAGTTATTTAATTATTTAATAATTTAATTTAAATTTTAGTAATTTATTTATTTAATATCTCACGGTTTCTATAGTTGGTAAAAACATTTATTATGGTATCGAATATCAATACACCTACTTCAACAAGACAAGCGACTCAAGTAGCTGATTGGTTAGATGTCACCAAATTTAAATGAAAATAAATTACCTTCCACACAAGAGGTATTGAGCCTATTTTTTTATCATAAAAATATTATTAAAACCAATATTAGACATTTTGCATACTCAACTGCAATATATGTGATGATCATTTGGGATAAGGTTAGAATACCCACAAGACTGGACAATCCCACATTTTTCTATCTTCTTGTTCAAGTGATTTATCTGACAACAATAATTCTGCTATTAAAGAAGCATTAATTTCTAAATCACCTCCAAGAAAGCGAGGTAGGAAAAAACTTCTTGATAACAATTTAGCTGTTAGTCTCGACGTTGGAAAATTATGTGATCGAAAAGCTGCATTAGTACTAACAACTTCCATAAAAACGCGTGGCATTGATCTTTTAGAATACAATGTAAATACTTCATCTATTCGTCGTCATCGTTTACAGTATCGAAAAAAGATCGTTGATGATTTGAAAAGTGTCTTTACACCAAAGTTCCACTGACTGTTCACTGGAATGGAAAAATGATTGAAGATATAAGTTGACATGAAACCGTTGACCATCTTCCAATTTTAGTATCTGGTAAAAGTGTTGACCAACTTCTTGCTGTTCCAAAACTAGTTTCTGGAACGAAGCAATCAACAGCTTCCGCAGTTTATGAAACATCCTTATCATGGGGAATTTGTGATCAAATTAAATGTATGAGCTTTGACACTACTGCAGCTGCAGTAAATACTGGATCAAGGAACGGAGCATGTATTCTACTTGAACAAAATATGGACAAAGTAATGTTATGGTTTGTGATAGCTTGTCGTCATCATACTATAGATATTGTGTTAGAAGCGGTTGTTGTTCATGCCATTGGGTCTTCATTGAGGTCAGATATATTATTGTTTAAAAGATTAAGAAAAGCATGGAACACAATTAAGCTCAACAATTTTGAAACTGTTATATCCGATGATTCTATTTCAAATAAATTAAATAATGTTTCTACTGATACGATCTAAATTGGCTTTAAAACAATTTGAGCAATTTCAATCAACTGATGATTATAAGGATTTTTTTTTTTAAATGGTTTTATAGGCAATTGAGGCCCATTACCGTAACATAAACTTACTTCCATCTATCTTTATCCTGCGCTATAGTTTCTCCATCTCGTATTCCAATCTCTGCTAAATTCTTCTTCACTTTGTCAATCCACCTTTGTTTTGGTCTGCCGAGTGGTCTTTTCCCATGAGGTTTCCATTTTACTACCGCTTTCATTAAACTATTTGACCTCCATACATGACCAACCCATGCAATTCTTCTATATTTTAATACTGCGACTGTGTCTGGTTCTTTATATAACTGTTGTATTCCTATATTACTTCTTATTTCATATTGTTGTGTGTTATTATTTATTTTTAGCCCAAATATTCTTCTTAATATTCTTCTTTCAAAGATTGCTATTTTGTCCTCGTCTCCTTTAGTTGGTGGCCACATTTTACACGCATACAAGAGAACTGGTCTGATAACTACCTTGTATAATGTAATTTTCGATTTAATTGATACCTGTTTTGATTTGATTATACTCGTTATTCCATAATAGCATTTATTTGCTGCAGTTGTTCTTATTTTAATTTCATCTTGATTATTATTTTTTGTTATTTATTGCAACACCCAGATATTTAAAATTGTGTACTCTTTCAAATTTATAATTCTCAACTTCTAAATTTTCCTCGTGATTTTCTCGTCTAGATATTACCATACATTTGGGTTTTTGCTTCGTTTATTTGTAATCCGATGTTTTTGCTATTTTTTATTAGTTCTTTGGTGCCCGTTATTATTTCTTGCTTATCTGATACCAATATAATAATATCATCTGCGTACGCTAATATTCCGCATTGCCTTTCATGCTCTCCCAAATTTAACCCACTATATTTACTCTGAGTTTTTCTAACAACCGTTTCTAATGCTATATTAAAGAGTACTAGGAATAAAGCATCTCTTTGTCTAAATCTAGTCTTAATTTAAAATTCCTCTGACATATGTTGGTTGAATTTCACTTTATTTCACTAGAGTTCTGCAGCTAAGCCATCTTCACCCGGAGACTTATTGTTTTTAAGTGTGTTTATAGTTATTCTAATTTCGTCATCCGTTGGATCTATGTCTTCAGGTTCTGCTTTATAAGTCTTTTGTCTGCTTAAAGAAGAGTCTTGGGTTTATCCAATTATCTTCAATCTGTTTTATTTTTTCCTTTTCCCATAATCGTTTTTTCCTTCTTATTATACATTTAGCTTCTCTAAGTTTTTGGGTAAAAATTCTATTGTTTTCTGTGTTTAGGCTTGTAAGCATCAGTACTCTCGCTTTATCTCTTTCTTCGATTACACTTTGACACTTATCGTTAAACCATTTACGTTCTTGTACTTTTTTCTTTTTTCCTAGATGTTCCAATGCAGCTGTTTTTATTATACCCTCTAATTTTTTCCAACGACTTTCAATGTTTTCTGCCTCTATTCCGCCCTTTATTTTATTTTTTAGTTCATTTTTATATTTATTTAATTCTTCGAAATTTGTTATGGCATCTATATCATTTTTTTCTTCTATTTTCACTTTTTTTGTCCATTTTCGTGGTAGTTTAATTTGTACTTTTGCTTTAACTAGGAAGTGATCTGACTGAGCAGATACTCCACGATAGCTCCTGACATCTTCTATAATATTGTTGATCTTCAAACCTGTCATGATATTATCAATTTGGTTTTTAGTACCACCTCCAGGTGAGACCAATGTTTCTTTATGTATATTTTTGTGCGGGAAAAACGTGCTACTTATCCTTAGTCCTTTAGAAATTGCAAAGTTAATTAGTCGGATTCCATTCTCATTGGAAAGTGTATGAAGGCTTTCTTTTCCTATTGTTGGTTTGTACATTTCTTCCCTTCCAATTTTAGCATTGAAGTCTCCAAGGATAATCTTCGGTTGGCTTTTGGCAGTTGATTCGAATATTGTGTTCAGGTCTTCATTAAATGCTTCTTTATCGTCTTGTTGCTTGTCTTCTGTAAGTGCATAGCCATTTATCAGTATTAAATTCATATGTTTACATTCAAGCTGAATATTACATAGTCTGTCACTGTATGGCTCAAATCTTCTTTCGTAAGGTAAGTATTCATTGTTAACAATGAATCCTACTCCTCGATCATGTCTTTGTCAACCACTATGAAAAATAGTATGTTTCTTTGACTTTAAATTTCCTTCTCCTGTCCATCTAACTTCTTGAATTGCCGCTATTGCAATTCTGTATCGTTCTAAGTTAGCTTCTACAACTGTTAGTGCGCCCGCCATATACAGTGATCGCAAATTTCAGGTTCCGAGATTAAACATATCCAAATAATTTTTCATCCGAGACTTGGTATTGTGTTGTTCTAGAACCCATTTTTTTTTTTTGTGTGATGTGGTCAGCCTCACGCCAAACCTCCATTAATGGAGGGCCCAACGGGTTTCTCCCCTCTCCTTGCTGGAATCGTTCACCTGGAACTTTCCACCAGCAAGGGGCTACTGCAATACCTTAGTATCGGGCGATGGGGGCGCCAATTTCCCTACGCCGGAGATTATACGGAATTGTTAAACTTTATTATTATTTTTTTAGAAGGAATTCCTACAAAGGGAATATCATTTACAGCCCTTGCTGGACTTCATCGTGCTCGGTGGCTGACAAAAGCCATATATTTTTAAAGATATATTTATTTAGATGGCAATTTAAGCTGACACAGAAAGAATCAATAGGAATCCTTGACATTTTTATTTTTACCGTCAGAATTTACATAAAACATTAGTTTCAATTTGCTTCAGCAATTTATTCACCTAAAATGACCTGGAACTACTAAAAGATCTAAAAAAGTACGAACAGATCGTCGACATAATATCTAAAAAACCCATAAATAAGTTTCTATGTCACTTATAGAATTTATCAGAAGAATTAGTTGCATTTGCCTTTTTCGATGAAAATGTTTCTTTTGAAATAAAACGGAATATGGTGGAAGCCTTGAAAAATGAAGGAATGAAATATCTACTTAAACGTCTAAACATCGAACCTGATACTGCTTTAATAAAAAATCTAGATGATTTTGTATCCAATAATACTCTAAGATTTTTCAATATTTTAGGAATTTTGCCTCAATTTCTAAATAAAGATGTTGAAATTTTGTAGGAAGATCAAGATTATATAAGAAGCAAAGAAATTATTCGTTTTATAAGAGTGATGACGTTTCAGAGCAAAGAGTAGCTTTAATGTAAGAATATAAAAAATTACACACAACGAATGAAGAGCAAAAACAATTTGTATTGCTACTAATAAAAAAATGTAGACAAAAATACTCGGACACAAAAAAATCAACTTTGTTAACATAATGATGTAAATGCTTCTACAATTTTTAATTATTAATATTATATTGTCTATATATTATTATTATTATTACTATTAATGTTTAAAACAATTACTTTATAATAAAATAATTTTAAATAAAACGGTTTTTTTGTTTTTTCGAAAACTACAAATTTTCAAATCTTGATAGCGATCATTAAAATACAATTAAAAAAAAAAAAGTTTTTTATTATGATTACATATGGTTAAGCATATTAAAGAAGTGCATTCAAACAAATTATGAACAAACAAATTTCCTCCATATAAGCACCACCCCAATATACATATATGTTTTCAGCATGATATCACTAATGTAAATATATTACTTTCTACACAAAAAAATTAAC
Source organism: Schlechtendalia chinensis (assembly GCA_019022885.1). NCBI lineage: Eukaryota > Metazoa > Arthropoda > Insecta > Hemiptera > Aphididae > Schlechtendalia > Schlechtendalia chinensis. The sequence continues at coordinate 56,761,153 of CM032339.1, forward strand.
AAATGACTAAACGGCTATACTAACTATCCATCAATCCAGCTTCTGAAATTTCATCTAAATTGTGATTTTTTATAATAATTATGAATATTACTAAACAAAAAAAAATATTTGACTAGAACTACATGAATTTATCAATCCTATATATATATCAAGTAAAGCTGTTATTATTATTAAATACAACTTTAGTAATTAGTTTATCCAAATATTAAACTATTTTATGATATTTATTTTTATCTTCAAACTAAATTGGGAAACCTTAAATACAAAATATATAAAAATAACTGGCCTAATATCCATGGTTCTAATAGACCTTATATTTATACCAAATTATTTGTCCTTATAATGTCATATTTAAAGCAATAAGAACCGACAATTTTAATTGTTTTTTCTAACCTATATATCTTTCAAAATTATAATTAATAAACTGATAGTCAAATAAACACAGATTTTTGAAATTATTTATTCATTAAAAATAACTATTCTAAATATCTGTAAATCGTTGAGTATATGTTAGTCAGGTCTTTCTGGTGCAAGCCGGCATCTGAATTACCCGTCCCCGTTCATATTGAGTTTGTCCAAAAACCATTATCGACTTCAATAATATGTAAATGATGCATTATCTGAGCATATTAGTGTTTGGTGGAAATAAAAGGATATAAAACTGTGTTGAGTAATTAATAAGATATATAATAGTAAAGACTACATATTGTTTGTTCTCAATAAGATGTTTTAAAACTTGAATAATATATTTTTTGATTGAATTATAACAAAAATTCATTAAACACTAAAAAAAACGCATAATTTTAGTCTAATAATTATTTAATATATTTTTTTGTCCCACGAACATATTAATTTTGATGAATGATAAAAACTTGTGATATAATTAAGAAACATTTATAATATAATAAATTATCACATGTAAATTAATATCGAAATTATATATGTAATATATATCTGTAAATTTCAGAATTATTTATTTTATTATTTCCTGAAGAATAATATTTTTACAGGAACTATATGGGGTATGGGACAAATAGGTAGAATAAACACAGGAATAATAACACAAGGGTTGATGATAATAATTTGTACTGAAGTAACCAATGAATGCAAAAAAAAAATATAGTTATTCATAAAAGTGTTCCTCCGTCAGCTATAAATTTTATACAAAAAACATTTATCATAACATATATTAATAAATATAAAAATTAAGATGTAATAACATGCGATTATTTATACTCAAGTTTTTCCTACAAATTTTGTATGAATTGTGTGTATGTATATATATATAATATATATTTATATAATAATACATACTGCAAAATATTTATATATACATTTATTGATTATGGTAAATTAGTTTTTACAAAAATATGTTATCATTATACTTACCTGTACATTCTAAATTAAAATGTGTACAATTGTTATTAAAAATTAGTATTTAATTATATATCCAAACAATTACGCATTTTTATTTTAACATTATTAGTAGTGCTGGTCAAATGGGTGGGGCATGAAAAGGATATATCTCCTCCATGACCTTTTGTTATTATGTATTAGTTCTAACTTTATGCTGTTTATTACCTATTTAATAATAATAAAAAAAAAATTATATAAATGTAGATAAATTTTTGTTTACAGTAAGCTAATAATACTATTCTCAAATTTTGTACTGTGTTCGTCCATGCCACAGATGAAGTATTGTATAAATTGGCAAAAAAAATAGGTTTATTAATTTCATAATAATATTATTATTCAATAAAATGATCTTATATTCTTAAATTATGACATGTTTTCAATGATCAAAGTTCATTTTTTGCTTAAAGTATTAACGGGAATATGGTGGGAGGCGCATCATTCTTCTCTTTTATCACTCTTTAGATTAATTATTCGTTACAAAGTAGATTACGGATCTTTTTTCTTTGTGTATGCTTCTCGCACACATTGGAACAATCTTAATGCCTCACTTACTTCTTGTCTTCGCACTGCCATCGGTGCGTTACAATCTATGCCTAACGTACGCTTGGAAGTAGAATGTGTATGTCGCCTATAGAAATTCGATCTAGGTAACTTGCTTGAAAATTTTTGTTAAAACACATCTCCAATTCCCATAGCTCTATTTTTACTTCGTTTCTGTCTCTTTCTACTTTTTGGCGATATGTTTCAAAAACGCTCTCAATTCTAGCATATATTGCTTTTACAATCAATTCTTTCTCGTCTTTAATTCTCGTGCCTCAAAACCGGATAACTTGCTATGATGTTCCTTATGATGCGCTAATATTTCTTGTTCAAATTCATATTGTCCCTTTGTTTCAGGATCTAATAAACAAAAATTCTAGCGTGAACATGTCTTATTTTTCTATAAATTATATTGTTTGTTGAGTCTTTAAAATCCAATTTCCCAAATTGCTGTTTGGTGTTTACTGATGGGTCAGTTTCGCAAAACTCCGCCGGCTTTTCATTTTATATTCCCGAGCTTAAAGAAAAGTTCTCGGATACCCTTCCCTGTCATTCTTGTTCATTTACCACAGAGTCCTATGCTATTTTAATGGAACTTAATTGTGTCTAGCATTTTAATCTAAAAATGTTTTAATTGTTTCAGACTCTCAATCAGCCCTTTTGTCGATTAAATCCATTTCTTTTAGTGCAGATACTTCTCCTCGAGTTTTTCGTGTAAAATCTAAACTTTTTCACCTACATACGCTCGGCTTTACTGTTCAGTTTTTATAGATCTCAAGTCATGCAGGAATCGTAGGCAATAAGATAGCCGATTTTCTCGAGTTATCAACAAACCTCAGTATAAGAACTCCTACGCATAAAATTCTTTCTCTCGATTTTCTTACTTTACTTAAAAAAACTACAATAAAATGTGGCAAAATAAATGGACATAGTTAGATGGAGATTTCGCTTCCTGGTTTTGGAAAATAGCGCCGGTAATTCCAGTTCGTCCTTGTTTTTATAATCTGCCTCTTTCTTGGTCTCAAATTATAACGTTTTTTAGACTTAGATCTGGTCATAATTTGCCCCCAACATATGCATTCCGCCTCTCACTAAATAATTCTCCATTATGTACTCATCATGAAGGTAAAACCATATGTGATTTCATTCATATTATAATAAACTTTCCTTCTCTCACGACCTTACGCTGTCAATTTTTCCATTTTTGCCATAATAATAATTTCCCGATAATAAATCCGTTAAATATATTAAACAGCAAATTTCCTTCGGTAATTAACGAAACACTTAAATTTATTAATACTGCTGATTTCATAGTATAGTTTATCTCGCAGTAACTTGAATGTTTTTTTGTTGTATTGCATTTTTTGTTTTCTATTTTATGCATTTTTTTTTTTTATTTTATTTACCCGTAATTTCTAATTTTTAATTATTGAGCTATTATAATTTTAATATTGGTAACTAAAAAATATAAAAAAAAAGTTCATGTTAAAAAAAAAGCCTCACATCCTCCTCGTGACTAAATTATTTGACCGCCACTGATTTTTGGTTACCATTATGTCATAGGATTTCCTTTATTTCTTATTATTATATAATAATATCAATTCATAGTACGAATCAAAGTCTATCGCCATGTGTGTTTGTGCATGATTCCTTAAGTATCGATTGAATGAATTTTTTTCTAGTTTTCACCAATGAATATACTGTAATTTGAAAATGGTTTTTGTATATACTTGTGGATATTTTCTTAAATCGGAATAAACAATCGTAGAAGAAATATTTTTAAATAAATTTTACATTTTTTTTTTATTATTGAAACAAAACTTAGTTTTGGGCCACAGGCATATTTGGTTGGTGCTTATGTTACGCTAGCAGTGGAGTGCACTCGCTTCTATGTCAATTAATTACATTTAGTTTCATACTTTTTTTAATCATTGGCGTCATTTAAATTTTTTCTAGACTATTGTAAACATTTCTTAAAGTGCTAACTTATAATAGTAATACATAACGTATTAGCAATTTAATTATTTCATGAATACCGACATTGGATTGAGGAAATACTAGACTTTGATAAATGCAAGAGCCCCTCCCCTAAATGAACCTGCTGTAATGATATGCACACATATCATCATTGTATTCACAGCTAACACAAATGTTATTAATGTGTTAATTTATTTGTGTAAAATACATACATATATGTATATATACAATACAATACATATATCCATGTGACATTTTCTTTAAATAAAACATACTGACGCTTGGCCTTCTCGGAACACAGATTGTATTTTCAAAAAATAATAAAAAAATATAACGCATATGTTTGAACCTAAACAAATAACCGACACAGGCGAGAGATGCTGATCATCGGAATCGAAATTATAAATTAATCTTAAGCATATAAAATCCACATGAACTTATAAAACGAAATTACGTTGCAGAGGAATAACTAAAAAAAGGTTTGTCCGATCAAAGAATAGTCAGTTGATTCAAATTAGAAATATAAAAGAAACAACTTATAGAAACGCATTTCATGAGTATAAAATGAGTATTACGGTTGTAATAAACAAAAACATACATACACGAAAATTTACCCAAAATGGAAGGTCGTAACGCCGAATATACGCATATAGAAACGACAAAAACATCTGTTATCAATATCAATTGATTGGACTGTTATGTAATCAGCATACTAAAGATATTATAATATTCAAAATATACACCCTAGACCACCCGATGATCTCGTCTCCTCGTCAGTATGTGCGCAAACTCCAACTACGAACCAGTACTTAGGACCAATTCTGTGTTCCGCGGGACATAGTTTCGCGAGAAAACTTAATTTGAGTATTGGTTTATTTTATTTTGTCGGAGAATTCACTTTGGAAGTGAAGTCACCGATCCAAGCTTTTTCCCTTTTTTTTTTATCGTTTTAATTTCTTTGTGCGATCGTTCGTCTTTGCAGATAACAGTTAGACATCGAGCAAGAGCATAAGGTAAGAAATTTTATTATTTGACAATTTATTTCATTGTATTGCCTTACCTTTTTTTTTATTTCATTCTTTTATAAATTTTTTTTATATATCTTTACATAAAATATACCTAAACGGTTCTCGAATTCACCATCCCGTAATACCCACCTATTTTTCACCTTTCCATTTAAAACCCCTTTATAACATATAAGTTTTTTTTTTATATTATTACACTACTGTTTACTTAATGATTTGATGATGTTACATTATAAATAAAAACGTGTTATTTAGCAAATATTTAAGTAATTTTTAAAGAACCACGTATGCATCGATTTCCAAATATACTCGTAATATTCAATACATAAAATGCCAATTAAATGATTAAAGTTCGCAATTATGAAAATTATGAAAATTGAGAAATTCATTTAGTCATTGACCAAGTGAGACATTCTTTGCGAAAAAGTGGAGTATCTTCAGATGAGTGAATTATTAGATCATAAGATCATACGTCATTGAGAGAGAGATGGTCATCGACCATCTGTTATGAATGCTTATTGTTAAATCGCGAAAGGTATGTTTTCCAGTGAATGGTAAAACTTTCGGATAAACGTCATAATTGTCTACCTTTGGATCGCAATAAGCTGGTAATTTTAATGAAAAGAGAGCCATCTGTAGAAATAGAATATTGTATACATGCTAACCGAATACGGCATATGAATTAATGAAATAATAGATGAATTAACAAGAGTTAATACGTAATTTTAATGCATTTTTAATATTCAAACAAATAATCAACAAAGAAACTCCAAGCGTACCAACGAGCCGAAAAAATGAAAATTAGGTTGATACTCCAGTTTGGCGTGCTGAGAATAATAAAACAATAAGTTTTCTTCATTTTTTTTTTTGTTTTTTAACTTAAAATTTTTATTATTGTTCAGAATAAGATTTAATTATAAAAAAGGGAGAATATTATAAATGTCTGATGTACATTTGTATATTTTTAAATTTTAATTCACGATGTTGGTTCCTTTGAAATAATGCTTAAGCAACTCATACGAAATCGTAGTGACACTTAGAAAAAATACATGGTAAAATTTAATTTATTGAGCTATAAATTTTGATTCTACTTTTGATTACAAAAAAAGGTTTATAATCTCCCTCATTTATCTCTCTAATACGATGTCTGTAAAAGTGACGTTCTGTTCTATCATTAATAAATCATTGGTGACAACATCAATCTATCAGGGGATGGGTCGTTCTAGAGGTCTTGTTTTATTTATTTTATGACTATTAAATTTTTAATTACCCAACCTATTCTCTCTCCATGCATATCCAAACCATTCTAGCTAGTTTATTCTGATAAATGAGAGTATGTTTGACCTATTATTTAGTCTCTTTATATCTTAATTGCTTCTTCTTTTATACGAGAGATTTTTATTTTTTCCTTCCTTCCTTGTGTCTGTATTTCCAGGTTAAAGATTGGTCCGTATATAATTTATATCACTTTCCTTTCAAACGTGATAAGTCTGCTGCTATTGTCTTTGATCAATAACCATGTTTATCAAACATTTGTTATTACAAGCTAAAGGTAACTATGGTTTAATTATACCTTTGGTTCTCTAAATAACAGCTTAGATCTTTGGAGTTTAATAATATTGAAATAACTTTATATTTCCATTATTGTGCCTTGTATTTATTTCTAAATATGTATTGTATATGCTTGTAATTTTTGCCATTAATATTCACAACTAAGTATTTGAAATCATCGAATTTTTCAAATTTATAATTGTCTACTCTTATAGAATCTATATTTGGTGGACTTCTTAATACGCCCATATATTTAGTTTTCCTGTTGTTTACGTACAGTCTCAATTCTTAACTTGCATTTATGAAATTCGATGATGCATTGATTACTTCTCCTTTGGTTTCATTTATTATCACAATGTTATCTGAATACACTAACATAACTTTTACATTACTTATTTCCATCTTTCAGTCGTCACTTGTGTCTCTTATTATTTTTCGAGAGTCAAGCTAAGTAATGCGAATAAAAGGGCTTCTCCCTGTTTTAGGCCTGATTTTACTTCAGAAGGATCTAAAATGCTTTTAAGTAGTATGGTAAGTTTGCATATTTATTGAGTATTTCAAAAATTATTAGTGTCTTTTCCGAATTCGTAATATTTTGACATTATTTTTCTTAGTTCAAAGATATGGTTTGTTGTAGTTTTTCCTCTTCTAAATTCGCATTGGTAATTACCAACTATTTCTTCGATATATGGATTTATTCTTTCTCATATCACTGATTTCAGAATTTTGTAGCATGTGTCCAGAAATAATATTTCCCTATAATTCTTTGTCTTAGTACAGTATCCCTTCTTAAAAAGTCGAACATACTTTTACAGTTGTCCATTCTTAATTAATGTTTTATTAATGAACAAACACAGCTTATGTATTATAATAATATTAAACGTAAACCGAACGTAGTTCATTCGATAAGAATCTTTAAACCCATAATTGAATGATAGATTAGTGTTTTCTTTGTCATCAACGAAAACCGTATAGAACGATCGAACGATTCATGTGACAAAATAATAGGTCATAACAATAATAAAATCTATTGATCTATAATAAACACTATATATTTTAGCTTACATGTAATGTATAAATCATATTTACCGTTTGCAATGGAGTTTTCGACAATAAATAATATAACAACTATTACAAGAGTGAAAACGATAAAATTCTTAGTAGGGCTCATTTTATTATATTTTACATATAGATAAACTGATATTTTATTACAATATCACAAAATACATAAGCTGTACTATATGAATCTGAAGAAAATGTGGTTTTGAGTAAACAATATGAAAACCGTGTATAATTTTCATTGCATAGATGAATAAATACACGTGATGCATATATTAAATTTATGTTTTTACCAAAATTGACTATAACGTAGTAAATCAATTTAAATTGAAACAAAAAAATTGGATTCAAAAAAAAATTGACGCCGGAAGATTGATCTTTTGATAGATCGATCTATAAAATAAAATAAAAGGGAGGAAGCCGACCGTATATCCCCATCCCCATCCAGACGCTTATGGATTAAAATATCAATTAAAAAAAATCGAACTTTTTAATGATATTACATATAAATCAAAAATTTTTGATTTAAAACACGTGGACACATAAAAATATAACTTCGTAAACTATAACGATGAGTAGACGCGAAAAAAAATACAGCACGTAACACATAAGGCGGTCAGGTAACGTGAGAGATTCTGAAAGAGCTGGAACGTGCACGACCAAGTTGATGGTAGGATAGAGAATTGATACCAATATTTAAAAAATAAATCGATTCACAAAAAGATCGGGCTATACAGGTAGATTCAAATAATCAATATACCTAGTTTAAAAACCAATCTTTTCAAAGATTGATTCAGATCGCCCATCACTATTATAACACATAGGTTTTTTTTTTAAAATTCCATAAAATTAATTATTAGATAATAACATAAAAAAAAATATTTCTATAGCATGACATAAAATATCATTGTGCATAAGGGAAAAGGATACACGCCTTTAGTTATGTAAGGATTAATTGTATTTTTAAAGTGTATCATTCAATTATAATTATTATAATAATATACTATATGGCGATATGATGAGCTTCAATCGCGAAATGATTATTACCGCTCATTAGTATAGTCATTAAAATTATTTTTGTTTATCTATTCGATATTTAGTTTATAGGTGTCAGTGTGCATTCGCTCTTGTTTTGTATTCGCCTTGCCGCCTCGCTTTTTTTTATTTCGAGAAAATGTCCATTTTGTGAATTAATTCTTTTAGTTCTCAATATATAAATCGCTTATTTTTTTTTCTTTTATATTTCATCCTCACTTTCCACTTATTATTATTTATCTGACTAATCTTTGTACTTCCTTAATTTTAATCTTTTATTTTATTTTCATTTTTGTCTGCAAAAAAGATAGTCAATTATTATTATTGGTTCTTTGTCATAATCATGCATTGAGTATTAATCATTTTTATATCTGATCATTAATAACGCAGATTTTAAGAAATATAATATATTTTAGTAATATTATATTATAATAATTTATAAAGTCTCTGAATTAATATTACACCAACACCTATGCAAATTTTAAGGCAATATGCTCTTAAGTAAACCACAATTAAATCATATATTGCTATTTACTTTAATGAATAAATATTGTCTACATATTTATTGTATAATATGATCACAATAACCATGCAAAAAACAATAAAATATTTCATGTTTAAATTAAAAAAAAAAAATATCAGTGAATTGTATAAAATGCAATTGTATAAAACTAATGATGATGATGATGATGATGAAAATTGAGCTCTCAAATTGAACTCACCATGCGTGATATATAGCTCATACTCTAAACAATATACCCACGCATAATTGAAGAAGACACAGACAGGAGAAGGTGATTACCCCAAATATTGGAAGAAATCCCTAGCTAAAGGTGGTTTCACCAAAAAAAAATGAATATAAGGAATATATAAATATGATAATCTTTGGGTCGTGCCTTGTAATTCCGTTTTGTCTTGTACTTTCTCAACCCATAGCAATATCGAATATTGTAATTCTGTCAAATCTATTTAATATATCTGCAAATATGTGAGCAAAGGTTCTGACTAAGCCACATTCACTGCTGCAAATCTAGATGAAGTGACAAGGTATGAAACAGGACGGTATATAAATAACTCTGAAGCAGCTTGGTACATATTTTGTTTCCCCATTCACGAATGATATACGCCTGGGTAGAGATTATAATTTAAAGAAAAAATTATCATTAATAAGATCAACAACCCTTCTAAAACAACACTTTTAGATTTTTTCGAGCTATGCTAATTTGACACTTTTGAAAGAACTCTTTTATATCACGATGAGTTTCATTTTTATTTTTGGAAAATGAATGGATTTTACAGAAGGAAGCAAGAGCAACCGGTGTCAGGTTATCTGAGAGTGAAAAAAGTTTGGGTACTAGGTCGAGTTTATACCATTCATCCTATTAGCAACGCTGAGTACTTATTACTTGCGTCTTCTTTTGCATGAGGTTCGTGGCCCTACAACATTTACTGCTCTAAAAAATGTGTCTGGAATAGTGCACCCGACGTTTCAAGCGGCATGCAAAACATTTGGCTTGCTGGAGAATAATGTGCATTGGTAGCGTTCTTTGACAGAAGCTGCATTATGTTATTCCTCTAATAAAATTCGAGAACTATTCACCATAATATTAGTTTTCTGCCAATTGGCAGATTCCCAAAATCTGTGGGAGAAACACCACGATAACCTTGCAGAGGACATTAAGGCGATTGATAAAGATATAGGAAGTCGCAGTATTTGGTACGTAGTCAGTAGGTTATGTAACAAGGGCCTTAAACACTATATTAGATCCGTCTTTGCATGAATCGTAAAATCGTAGTTCGATTTTCTAAAACAAATAAATGTCATATCCTTATATAGTTTTCCTTAAACAAAACGTTAAAAAACCTTCAATTACTTCAATTCCGCAATTTTTTCATTTTTATTGATAAATATTACAACACAATTTATAATAAATAGATAAACATGTTTATTGCTTTATATAGTGATTCTTACATTTATATTTTTAAACATAATATATATATATATAACAGTTTCATTTATTAAATAAGTATCTATAAACCTATAATGCAGTAATTAAACATAAAAAACAAAAGAGACAAATTCGTTTATAAATATACATTAAGAGTAGTTATGGATAAATTATAAATATTAATCAATTAACTAAAGCATTATGTTTATTATATAAACACCGTAATACAGGAAAAATTATAATGAATAAACTATTGGAACTGAATAAATCAACATCTTCATTATTATAATTGGCTATTATCTGAATTGACGGATATTTCTTTAAATATTGTGTAATTTTAATTTTGAAAAAACTAAATTTCATGATTTGGTATTGTGCACAAGAAAAAAACATTTAAATTGAGACAAAAACTTTGAACAGTTACATGATCTATACAATGCTTTATAAAGGAAATTATTACATCGTATTTATTTAGCTTAGAATTTATGTTTCGAATAGAAAATTAAAAGCAGGCAAAATAACAAATTATTTTTATAAATATTTTTTTTATTATAGGTAACTTATCATTATATAATTTTGGTTTAATGATAAAATTTCTGAAATATGTAATTGAATACTAAAATAAATATTTATAATGACACTTTATTACACCATAGTTAAAGTAAATGATATTAGAAGTAGACATCAGAATCTTTAGACAAATCCTCTAGATGTTATCCTGCTATAATTAAAAGTAATATTATTTATATACCGTTAAATTATTCATTAAACACGAAATACATATATTTATATATATATATACATACATAAAATAGAACAATGTTTTACTGTTTTTTAATTATTATTTTCCTTTGTGTTTTCTAACGATACTTTCGAATCATAACGACAATTTACAAAATTTAAGATTTCATCATTTTTCTATACAACGAATTAGAAACTATAGCTAACCTCTAAATAAGATTGTACATTTATTTGGTGATCATTTAAATATAAATAATACGATTTCAACATTGAAAGTAGGTTTAGAATAGTCAGTGGCGGCGCTAGAGGGGGGCAAGGTAGAGCGAGCGCCCTACCCAAATTTGGTTTCGCCCCACCTTTGCCCTACCCGTTGAAGAACAAACGAAAATTTAAATTTCAAGTATATATGTGTTTGCTGTGTTTCATCTGTTTCGCCGTGTAACTCGTCATATTTTTTTGATATGTATTCGTTTAGATTATACACTACCATTTAATTTGATTTCAAAATTGATTATATTTTATCGGAAAACGCTAATAGTACAGTATTTTCCATGTCTTTCAATAATTTATATTACACCCGTACAGACGCGTTTTCACTAAAATCCCATGATCAATTCGTTATGATCTTGCCCCCCCTAGAAAAAATGTCTGGTGCCGCCACTGAGAATAGTGATCCATACAAGACCACCTGCAGAAAAATATTTCGGAAAGGGCCATTAAAAAATGTACACCCTAATTTTTTAAAATTTACTCTCAGTATAAATACTAAAAATTATAAAACACAGATCATGGAGTCGGAAGTACAGCTGTTCTATAAAGTTGTTTCTACGGAAATGGTTATCTATAACCGCGACTATGTCGGACGGGATTAGTAGAAATAATAGTCGATTATTTTATCACACGTAAAAAAAAACACTAAAAATTATTTGACATTTAAAAGGAACTATATGTTAAATATATATATATATATATATATATGGACAAATATATTACAAGTGTATTTAAGATTCACGTGTATTATTATACGTTTATAAGTTCGTGTTATTTATGTACATGAATAAAATACATACATTAAATAAAACTTCATTATTAAATTAATGTATAAATGAAAGTACATTCATTTTTACATGCGATCCTATACTGTCGATCCAATTGTAATGAAACGTTGGTGAATTGTTGTGCAAACCCTTAAAAAGATTTCTGTAATATATAATTTGAAATACTACCAATGAGAGTGGTAGCTAATTTCCGGACATTTTGGGATTTTGGACGTTAAACAGTAACCATGGTGACCATTAAAAGTGTAATTGAGCTTAAAACATTATATTTTAAAACGTATTATTATATTTTGATGAGTATATTTTTTTCAAACTGTTGTGCAATCGAGCCTCACAAATGAAAAGTAATTTGATGATCAACACTTCAAGCACGAAAAAAGAATGTCTTGAACTTCAAAAACAAAACAAACAAAGAAAAACAAGACTGGAAACTAATAAAGTATGCAATCTCAAGCCCGATTGTCTGAACAGAATAACAACACGATGAAAGACGGGCAACTGATCGAATACGCACTATACGATACAGGCAGTCACTGAACACTGAAATCGATTTGCTGGATTCAACTATGATGTTCACTATAACTGTATTCTTCATTCATGTGTTGTGATTGGCAAAATGAACAAGATGTGTGCATATGGCAATACCCATTAATTCATGAATGAAACTCCAGGAATGCGTTACGCGGGAAGAAATGTAAAATTGCAAGATTTACATTCACCATCTAAATCATTACCAATGTTGTTATCAGATGACGGCCTATCAAAACATTTCCTCTCTAGCATATGAATATACAATTTGTGCTTCCAAATGACACCTTTAGTACAATAAATATCGTTCGAGAAAATTACATGCCAACATTCAATGTGCAAGGATAAATTTATCATCGTGCTAGGTCTCTATTACCACACTCAGAAAGAGATCATAAATTTTTTCAGATTTATTTAATCGGAAACACTGATAATCAAATTGATCAACGTTGCCAATTTAATGCGAGCATTAAACGAAAATTTTTCGCTGCATTACAAACTTTATTTGATCAACACTATGAATTATTTCGACCGTTTAGAATTGCTCTGGAACGAATGCCAACTGATGACAAATGCAAAATTTGAAACAGAACTCTTTTTCATTCGATTAAATCAATCCAAATGGTGTTTAGAAGAATATATACATTTACGTCATGTAGTAGCCAACGACGGCAATATGAATATCAATGTATTGGAAAAAATGTTAATTCTACCGGCAATATGTATAGGAGCAGTTTGGTTTTAACCGTTGTAGTAACTAGACGTACTTAGTGTGTGATATAGTGAACCGACAGCGATTATTATATAGTGTAATAATAGTATACTTTTCGTTACCCACGGATTATTTTGTTCGTTCCGAAGTATGTCGTCCACCTCGGGTGGATCGGGCCACAAGCCTAACACTTCAACTTCTAAAATTAAGGTCAACTTTCTAAAAAATGGTCAGTCTTCGGACTGGATAATTGTCCAGGAGAAACATTATAAGTCGACGAAAAATATGTTGTCACCTCCGGTTTCACTCAATCTGCAGAGTATTATCGATAATCGACCTCAATTATTACCACCGGGTACTCATTTAGAAATTGACGATTTAATCGCGGGAAGTCCTACCAATGCTAATGTCGTTAGTGTATCGGCTGATAAGTCGTCCGACGATATGGAATTAGACATTTCGAGTTCCGCAGGCAACATAACACGATTACCGATTTAGCGTCGATAGATGACTGATCTGTCTGTTCCCAATATAATGTCGAATAATACCTCTTCTACTAATGACTTTTCATCACATACAACATACGATCCTAATTTAAATGCTTTTCCCGTTCATTTTAAAGGTCTGCCTATTATTATTGTAGAGTCTACTACAAACGGAGTAAACATTGGGAAACTTCATCCCATAAAAGTCGGTAAACTCTTTTTTAATAAATTTAATGACATTATGCGTATCGATCCGATTGGTTCTAAAGTTAAAGTCGCGTTTGACTCTATTTTTCACGCCAATATATGCTTATCTTCGAAAAATCTGACGGTTATGTTACTGCATGATTAAATTCCGTCAACTTTGGTGTACTCTTTCGGCATAATTTACCTCGATATTGCATTCCACGAAGACGACTTTTGGAATGGCTTAGATTTGACAGTTAAAGTGTTAAGTTTTCGCCGTATTTCGTTGAGACAAAATAGTAGTTCTCCAACACCAACCAAAATGATTGAATTAAAATTTCTCTCACCAAATCTTCCGGAGAGAATTTCTATAAATAAAGTCTTATTTAGAGTATCTCCCAGTATACGATCTCCAGTATTATGTCAGAATTGCTTCCGTTATGGCCATACTGCCAAATTCTGCCGCAGCAAACCAAATTGCTCTTTCTGCGGATTATCCGATTATTCCATTTTGACATGCCCTACAAAAAAAACGACCAATCTTTCTTGTTTTCATTGCAAAGGATCCCACATATCTACCGATTGCTCATACCTGGAATTGACTCGTCAGAAGAATATCAAAAAAATCATTGATACCGAAAATGTTCCTTTCAGGGATGCGATATTTATTTAAAAAAATAATATTGTGAATAAGTCGACTACCTTTACTGATACTGTGTCTAAATCTAAATATTATAATGTTAAAGAACCCAGCAGTATTCTTATAGTCATTTCAGATGAGTCTTTTCCAAATATAGCACAGTCACATTCTGGTTATAAAAAAAAGAAAGAATTTTAGAAGCCCACACAAAGAAAATACCATTATTCTACCCAAAAGGATTATTTATTCAATTCTGGGTAATATAGAGTATTTCTCACCTAATGGGTCATTTTTAAAATATATGTCTGAGAATACTTATGCTCGTCCCGCGGAAAAATCCTGGGTTTCTTCTCTGGCCAATAAAATTTCTCAAACACTAATTAGCACCTCTTCGTCTTTTTCTTCTCATTCTTCTCTTAATAAGGTAGTTAAATCTCATATTATTAATTTTTTTCCTCAATCCAGAATGGAACGCAAGAACAATAGGTTTTTCCTCAACAATATTGCAATTTTACAATGGAATTGCCAGAGCTTCAGAGCTCGTTTTAATGATCTTTCCTTTATTTTGGCAGAGAATAAATGTCAGTTCGCTCTTCTTTCAGAAACATGACTTTTACCCAACTCCAATTTGCGTGTTGGCGAACGGTGTTCTTTTCCGAAGACAGTTGACGCCAATCGCACGTATCCCCGGGACAATCGGTTGAGTGTTGACAATAATCATACAATATTTAAGATATAATCAGTTAATGTTTATTAGATTATATAACATATAAAATCGATACGTGTACAAACTACTTGAACGGATTGGGGGAGACAAAGTGGAACACCGCCGTGAAACCGCTGATGTATCGGTAGAGCTGAGCGAACAGTGGAATGGCTTGAGCTGTTGAAGTCCGGAGCAGGAACAAGATGATCGGCAGAGCAGCACGAACAGATCGAAATGTTTCAATCACACGAAACGCTAATTATATTCGGGAGTCGTACTTCGGTCGCCGTACGTTTACGGACGACTCAGAGTAGCGTAATATTGACCGACCAGTTTATAAGCTGGTGAAGTGCACAGTGGAAGAGTTAACACCTTTCGTGAACAAACGAGCGAACATAAGGCAAGCGAGCGTGCTTGAAAAAACAGCAGGCGGCACAATAACAAACGTGTATGCACTCGATCAGCGTGTGTGCGGATCAGCAGTAAAAGCAACGTAATACAAAACGAGCGAGTGGTGGCAGCCGAAAACGGCGGCATACGGAGCTTCCACAGTGTTGCCACCGTACGGAATGATCATATGTTGTCTGGCGAATCCTTGGCCACGACAACGCGCCATAAGGCACTTATTTCAAACAAGTAAAGTTCCCGGGGTTTGTGGCTTGCGCCTACTGACCACACACCTTATATTAGCTCGGAGGAGCTAGTCAAGGGGTGTGGTAGGGGCGGCACCCGACCAATTAAGGCCAGACACCGGGTCGTCGTGATGGACCACCAGCACCGGGTCTCACAACCCGTACCCTTTTGGGGGAGCGTCGCGACTCAATTAAGTGCCTCGTTGGTATCGCCCCTCCCCACCGGGTCCGGTGGGTTCTTGGTTACCATCTAGCGCTTGTCCCACAGCCACCACGTTTCAGCCGAGATAGGCACCTCAACCTCGCGGGGGCACCGTATCCGGAGCGGCAAGCCGGTCCGGCGTACAGTGGGGCCCCCCCGCTCCCGTGGCACCGACTGGGTTTAATGTTGACGTCGGTTGGTCAACCCGGGACTAGCGTCCCTCCCACTATTCTGGCAACCACGCCGGCTAGTGGTGGGCCATACTTATTTCAAACAGTGAGGCGCAAAAAATGCGTATTCCTCATTTTCATATATCCCGTCGTTACCGCATTGATGGTTATGGCGGAGTTGCTGTTGTCTCGCATCGGTCTATGAATATTAGACTTATCATAATTTGCGATAATACTAATAGCATGTTGGATCATCACTCTATTGACTTAATAGGTGTTGAAGTTACTACGAAGGATAGAAAATTCGAATTATGGTCCATTTAAATTCCGCCTTCGTCAAATCTTAATGCGGAAATTTTCAATGATATTTTTTCACTCATGTCACGTTCTTCCATTATTGGAGGTGATTTTAATGGACATCATTCAACCTGGGGATCTTCTGTTTCTGATTTTCGTAGAAATTAAATTTATTCTTTACTGTCTTCTTATGGTCTTGGTATACTTAATTCGGGTACCGCCACAATGATTAATCGCCCTCCATATCCCGATGCCATTGTTGATCATTCAATGTCCTCCCCAAATTTTCTCTCTCATGTGTTTGGTCAGTATTACCCGATTCGTATGGGAGTGATCACTATTCCATCCTTATCAAATTGTCTTTTAATTCCTCTCATAACCGTGTTTTCCCCAGCAATACTAATATGCCTTACAACATTAATTTTAATGCAACCAATTGGACTCAATTTACATCCCATGTCTCGCATCTCCTCAACTCTTTTATCTTATCACCTGTACCGTTAGATAACTACAATTGTTTTATTAATTTGTTATTAACTTCGGCCAAAATATCAACTCCACTGAAACGTACATACAATCGTAACTGAATTAAAAGCTCTATTTGGCGAAACATCCAATGTACCACGGCTGTTAAGAACCGCTCATTTTATTTTCAAAGAATCAATGCTTCTCGTTCCCACGAAGATTTTTTAATTTATCAAAAAGCACGTGCCAGCACAACTAAAGTCCTTAAGAAAGCTAAAAGGGCTTCTTGGATGAAATTCTGTTCTAACCTGAATCCTTTCACTTCGATTACTGAATTTTGGTCTACCGCAAAAAAATTCAAAAATTGTATTAATCAAACCTCCGGACCCATCAACTGGTTTGAGAAGTTTTGTAGTAAGATTTTGCTTTCTTAAGTAACCTCTGAAGCAGAAGCGTCCGCTTATATATCACCTATCATTAGAGAATCACCCAATCTTGAACCCGCTTTTTTGGTTGCGCCTTTTAATCGGCAGGAATTATCACTTGCGTACGTCTCCATCAGTGGGAATTGATGGCATATCACCTCTCTTGTTTAAGCACCTTCCGGTCAAGGCGATCGATATTCTTCTGTTCATACTTAATGATTTATGGTTAAATAATATTATATCCAATTCTTGGAGATTCTTTAGAGTTATCCCTAACCCTAAACCTTCAGCAAAAACGCTCGCGTACCATCCAATAGCGTTATATTCGGCTTGTTGTAAGTTATCAGAAGTTATTTTAAAAAATCGGTTGGATTGATTCCTTGAGTCCAATAATCTTATCCCTAATAATTTATTTGGGTTCCGACGTAGATTAGGTACTATGGAATGTATTTCTACACTTGTGGGTTCTGTTTATCAGGCTTTTTGTGATCGAACTTTTTTTATGGCCGCATTTGTTGATATACAAGGCGCATATGACGCCATACATATTCCACCACTTATATTTTGCTTTCACGAAGAAGTTCCCACTTCTTTCTGCTTTTTTATATTTCCCTATTTTATAAACGTCATTTATCTGTTTACTCGCCTTTAGGTTTTTAGTGTTCCCGCACTATTTAGAGGGCTTCCACAAGGAAGTTGTCTCAGCCCAATTATCTTCAATGTATACATGACTACTATAAGTTATACTTTATTATCTCATGAATACTCATGTTTATTCTATGCAGACGATATTGTTCTAGTTTCGGTGAACAAATCCCTTGTTGCTGCTATTTACCATTTAAATGCAATTTTTTACTTTCTTAATAACATACTTTCGTCTTTATTTTTTACTATAGCACCTAACAAAAGCCAATCTATGATCTTTACTAGGAAACGATATTTAGTTTTTCCTCCTATACTTTTGGAACAGCAGACAATCATTCTATCAAGTTATATTATGTATCTCAGGTTGAAATTAGATCCTAAGCTTAGATGAGTTCCTCATTTCAACTATTTAAAATCCATAATTTCAAAATGGTTTAACTTACTTAGGGCAGTAGCTGGAGCTCAGTGGGGTGCTCATTCCTCTTCACTGTTTTTAGTGTTTAAAGCAATCGTTCGCTCAAAAGTAAACTATGGATCCTTTTTATTCACGTCCGCCTCACACATACATCGTAACAAATTGAATTCATTATTAACTTCCTGTCTCCGTACGATTATTGAAGCTGTTTATTCTAATCCCAATATTTGTCTAAAAGTAGAGTGTGTATGCCCCCCTATTGAAATTCGATCCCGTCAACTCACTGGTAAATTTTTGTTAAAAAATATTTCTTTTTCTCTAAAATCGATTTTCAAATCCTTTTTATCACTGGCCTCTGGGTAGCGGTATGTTCCTAAATCCCTTCCAATTCTTACTTCCATTGCTTATACGATCACTCCTTTTTCGTCATTAATCCTGATTCCACGCAATCAGTTGTATTACTTTGATGTACCGTACGAAGTTCTTACTTTTCACCCTCAGGTTCATATTTTTTTACTATTTCGGGAATTCGCAGTCAGGGATTCTAGATTATACATGCCTAATTTTTCCATTAACCATATTTTCTCTGAGTTAATAGAATCAAACTTTTCAGACTTCTGTTTGGTTTATACTGATGGTTCAGTGTCACGTAACTCTGCTGGCTTTTCATTTGTCATCCCCGAGTTGAACATCACGTTTTCCTATATTTTATC
Organism: Schlechtendalia chinensis; assembly: GCA_019022885.1. Lineage (NCBI taxonomy): Eukaryota > Metazoa > Arthropoda > Insecta > Hemiptera > Aphididae > Schlechtendalia > Schlechtendalia chinensis. Next base: position 56,780,725 of record CM032339.1, read on the forward strand.
TCATTTTTCGTGTTTTTTTACTTTTGAATGCCATGCTATTATTATGGCCCTTAATCATATTTAATCTCTTAATCTTAAACAAATTCTTATTATTTCGGACTCCTAATCAGCCCTTTGTGCGATCAACTCTTTGTCAATCACAGGGATCACCTCTCCTCTCGTTATTCAAATTAAATATTTGTTGTACCACCTGTTAACCAGGACATTACAGCAGAATTGCTATGGGTTCCTGGTCACGTTGGAATTCTTGGCAATGAGATAGCAGACCAACTCGCCATATCTATCAAGAGTATTGTGGGGCCTCTTATTCTTAAAATCCCATCTCTCGACTTACTTGCACTCTTAAAAAACAACTACAAGCAGGCGTGGCAAAATAAATGGTCGTCAGTTCCTGCCGAGTTTGCTAGTTGGTTTAAATATAATACACCTACTATTCCCTCTCACCCATGGTTTCACAAGCAACTTCTCTCTTGATCACTGATTGTTCGTTTTTCTAGACTTTGATTAGGTCATAATCTGTTACTAGCCCATGCTTATCACATGTCTCTAAGTAATTCTCCTTTTTACATTCGACACAGTGATGAAGTTTTATGCAACTTTAATCACATTGTCATGAAAAGTCCTTCCCTCAGAGTTTCCCGTACTAAATTATTTAAATTCTTCCATAATAATACCATTTCTCCAATAAACTCTCAAGATATCCTTAACTTTACCTCTATCTCTATTATTTTTACCGTTTTTAATTTTATTGAAGCTGCTGGGTTCTTAGTGTAAGGATGTTTTTGTTCTGTTCATTGTATATTGCACATTTTTAATTTATCTTTTTGTTTTCACACTTATATATGTTATACTAATTGTAGAACTATAATAATAGTTTAAAGTTTAAAGCTCAAAAAAAAAAATATTTATAGGGATTTCACAACAAATGCATGAATACGCACAAAATGTAATGATATACGTCTGAGCAAATGTCCACCCAAATTTGTTCAACACCTTCACAAGTAATTCTATGTGGGATGAAATTAAAGAAATATTGTTTGCTGGACAATAAATCATCGGATTGTCATAATCCGATATTGCATGAATCATAAAATCGTAGTACGATTTTCTAACACAAAAAATATCCATTTAAGGTCATTTCTTACACAAAACGTTAAAAAATTCTCCAAAGACTTCGAATTCGCAATTTTCTCATTTTTATTGATAACTTTTAAACACAATTTGTAATAAACCGATAAACATGTTTATTATTTTGTGTGGTGATTTTATATTTAAATTTTTAAATATAAAATATATATACATATGTAAATTGTAGTTATATTTATAAAATAAATAACAATAAACCTATAATACAATAATTAAACATGAAAAACAAAAGAAAAAAATTTATCTATAAGTAAATTAAGCCTATAATGCATTAAGAGTAGTTGTGGATAAATTATAAATATTAATCAATTAACTAAAGCATTATGTTTACTATTGAAAAACCATAGTACTTGGGAAATATTAACAAATAAACTATTGGAACTGAATAAATCAACATCTACATTTTACAATTAGCTATTATCTGAATTGTCGAAAATTTATTATTGGGACGACACATCTAGCGAAGATTCTTCCGGCTAAGGTTGGTGCCGTACCGCCGCGATACCAAGCAAAACTACCGACATAGAAAATAATAGTTATTGAAAGGAGATTGAACGTGGACAAAACAATCACGCAAAACGAATTTTAATAATATTCACAAAAAAAGAGTGTGGACTGTATTCAACATAAAGAACATATATACATGCATCAATGGAATGGAGGGGGGGGGGGAAGCTTAACGACTAATAAACAAAATATTACTTACATTTTACTAGGAGTAACAAAATCGCACTTACAAATACCATGTTAACAAATTCTTATTTATAATTAATAAAATGTATACAAGAAGGCACGATGGATACGGGATAACACTTACACGAAGCGCAGCAAAAACAAAGACGGAACACTTGGACTTTAGCAGTGTGTACTATATCATCTGCACCAAGATGGACTGCGGTGATGCGCTCAAGTTGCCAATCGGTTGGTGGTCAATTAGAAGTTCTACGATAACAAAATGCTAGGTTCGGATGAGATTGGTACCATTTCAAGCATCCTTGAAGTGTAGTGAGGTATTCTTTGGTCCATCGCTTCCAAAATGATTGTAGTGATTGTTGAAGCAGCTCCCAGTAATTGAGACGATTCATTAGTTTTTCAATATAATTGTTTTCAGGTAATGCCATAATAGGTGAACCTATGAGAAAATATCCTGGAGTGAGGGTACAGAGGTCATGGAGATCCGACGATAAAGGAATAAGTGGTCGTGAATTAAGTATACCTTCTATGCGAGTGATGAGTATATATAATTCATCGTAAGTGAATATTTGACTTCCAATCACGTGTTTCATATGATGTTTATTGCTCTTTATCGCGGCCTCCTGCAAACTTCCGAAATGCGGTGCAACAGGGGAGTACGATTTACAAACAAGTAAATCGTCCAGTAGTAGCGCATTTAGGCCTATTGTTACTCCCAAAAATCCTGTGCCACATTGCGAACCACAAAATGGCTCTCTCTTTGTTTCGAATGGTGATGAATCACATTTAGGAGAACAGCAACCACCTCACCTCCGAAACCGATTGTTGGAAATTGAGCAGGAGGTTAGGCAAACAAGGTTAGCTACTTCTAAGTCGATTCCCACACACGAAGCAAAGAGAACAAGAGTCAATCAGTCGCTAATGCATAGCACAAAGAGAGATCAAGAGGAACCGAAAATTTCGAGTCACAAGGAAAACGATTTCACAATCAATTCCGGACACACTACTGGATACAATAATCGTTATTTCGATAGACCTAATCGCACAGTTCAGTTTTCGAACTTGAGCGAAGCGATCATGTGTTCGAACTCGGCTATTGAACCTGTTATAGAAAATTCGATGCTTATTCCAATTCAGGACTTGAAAATGGCTAGAGCTTCTCTATCTCAGTTTTTTGGTAGAAAGGAAGAAGTGTCCATACAATTTATCGTAAATTCGGAATGTATTTTGCGTTAAGCAAACATACATAAATCTGCCTGGGTTAGGATAATGGAATCACAGCTGACGGGAAATGCTGCCGAGTGGTGGAAAACCATTAAGGCACTGGATTTATCGTGGTCTGAATTTAAAAGCGAGTTTGCCGAAAAATTCGATAACCCGTATATCCAATCCCGCCTCCGCGCAGAAATCGTGTCAGTACGACAAGGTACTAACCAACGACTGACCGATTTTGTGTTGGAAAAAAATCAGCTGTCACGCCGGGTACAAATAGGTCTCTCCGAGTCACAGATAGTTAGTACTGTTGTTGGGGTAATGAGGGAAGAGTTTCGTACCCATGCGATATTACAGCATCCAGTATCATTTTTGGATCTTATGCGAATAGCTGGAGTTCTTGATATTTCTTCAGATACAAGAAGAGAGATACAAAACAATCAAAACCAGCCCGCCAGATTTAGATATACTGATATAAAAAAAACTTCTTTCTTACCAGTAGTCAAACTAAAATCTGATCCGAAGGTAGTCCGTAAACCATTCCTCCCATGTAAGCATTGTAAAGGAGCACATTGGAACAACGAATGTCCCAACAAGCTTCCGGGAAATGGACCGAAACCCGTCGGAACTTAGTCCATTCCACGGGTTCATCACAAATTTCCGACGACACGTATCAAGTCCCTCTTTTATTAGCTCTTAGTTTTGAAAATGCATCACATGAATCGACTAAAGTAGCTGTAGAAGAACAGGGACAGATAAACGTCGAAAATTCCAAAAACAAATTTCCGGAAAAGTCATCAGTAGAAATGTCATTAAATAAGATATGTGGGACCAGCATTTATAAATCTTTACCTGAACACTCATCATTTCATTCATCGGATGTTGGTACTAGTCACCCAACATCCAACATTCATGTTCAGGATAAAGTATCAAACATAAATGACCTAAATCATATTTTAGATGACACTACTTTCTGTTTCGGAAATCCAAACATTTCTAACCATAAAAATTTAGCATTTGAAGATAAATCTGGTGCTAGCTCTGATAATCTTGAACAAAGATCAACTTAGAGTATAGTCACTTAGAACCGACAAAACTAATTTTAAAGGAAATGTTATTTGGATCCAGACAGAATCAGAATGACCATGACATACAATATGACGGTAACTTAGAGAATCACAGGGACGACAACATTACAGACACGGTTGAATAACCACTCAATAAACGATCGATTGCTTCTATTAAGAACCCCGATAGTTTTGGATGTGCAGCTGTGAGAACTGTAATTAACAAAACACCAACAAAAATATCAACCCCATCTATTGAGTTGGAGTTTGACACGGGTTTTGTTACCGCCTTGTTAGATTCTCAAGCACAAAAGTCGTATGTCAGACCAGAAATTTCTATGAAATTCGAAAAAATTGTGAAAGGACCATTATCATCAGTACGAATGGCCGACGGTCACACTCAAATCATAAGTGGTCACGCGGCATTCGAAGCTCTGATAGGCAACAGGGAAGAATCTAACGATATTCCATTTTCCGAAGAGATGTAGAAAGGTTGGCAATCAGGCGATCAATATGTCAGTTCCGTAATGGATGACATAAACGCCGATTGTCCAGCCAACAATACACGGAGAAAAGGAGCACAACAAAAAGCTTACACTATTGTTGACGGCCTTTTAAGGAAAAATATCGTTGATGTTTTTTCTCCCCCAATCGTGGTGCCTTTGGATAAATCAAACCATATCCTATGGAGGTACCATAACTACACCCTGGCTGGTCATCCAGGGTGGAAGGAAACATTCAGGGCTATTCGGGAACGATTTTACTGGAAGGGGGTACGAGACAAGGTGAGAAAATATGTTGGAGCATGCCACATATGCGCCTGTACTAAACCCCTAAATTCCAAACAATTAGACCCCATGAAGTCTAGAAAACCACGACAGCCCTGGGAGGTCATTAGTATTGATTTAATGGGCCCCTACCCGCACACAGGGAGGGTAAAAACATACATACTAGTGGCAACTGACTGTTTTAGTAGGTGGGTGGAAGCTTATCCTTTAGGAACCGCCGCCTCTAAGACCATAGTGCAAACACTAGAACGTGAGTTTTTCTCACGGTTCGGGTACCCTCGAGTGTATCTCACCGATAATGGTACGCAGTTTATTTCTCAGGAAATGCTCAGAGCACTCGACCGTTGGGAGGCGGAGGGTTCGATCACACCAGTGTACCACCCTAGATCAAACCCCGTCGAACGTCGAAACCAAGAGTTGAAGAAAGGACTGCGAGCCCACCTTATAGGTGAAAGTCATTGCTTTTGGGACACACAGTTATCGTCGATACTCTTCGCGATCCGAAATAGGTTGTATGAGGCTACAGGTTTCCCGCCGTCGGTATTGGTACTCGGTAAAGAGGCCAAAAGACCAGGCGATTGGGCCCTGATCGACTCTCCAACCATTTCGCCGCAGGACGTCAATCAACATAGACGAGGATGTGAGAGGAAAGCTTTTGAAATTCAAACAGAAAAAAATGAATCCAACTACACCACCCGAAATAAAATTCGATGTTAGAGACTGGGTTTATTTCAAAGCGCATCACCTCTCAAACGCGGACAAGGGGTTTCACGCAGGTTTCGTACCCAAATGGTTAGGACCTGTTCGATTGGTGGAACAAGTAGGTTTAGGAATTTATCTCATTGACCAACGTCCACCCCGAAAACTCCATGTCTCGTTTTAAAAGCGGCCCATCTTACAGAAGGAAGCGCTGAGGGTCAAATTATACTTCAGCGAAATTATTAAGAATCCATTATTTGTTTGTTCCTTCTGTTCCAATTAGAATGGACAACCCCGCAACAGCCACCAACCGGAGAGCATCGGCTGCCAAAAATTACCAGCAAAAACTTCAAGCATTGGTGAAGAACCAATTGGAGGCACAACGGTTACTTCAGGACCTGGGAGGACGCCTCCTGGAGTACCCGTTGACACAACAACAGGTACGCCAAGCCACTACTGGTGAGGTACAACAGCACTCGGTGTTGTGGGAAGCATTCCTGCGGGGATGGCAGGCATGTGTTAGCAACATGCCATCGCCACCCATCTCAATAAAAGCTGAGGCGGAGCGGTGTTGTCATGCACTCAGAAAAAAAACGTCCTATGTTTCAATGAAATTAAATAATTATTATTAAGCATAGCGTTTTACCTAGAATTTATGTTGAAATGAGTTAAAATAATGATTTTTTCTTTAATCTAAAACCATATTCAATAAATTATTATCGACAATTCAATGATACCGTAATAAAATCAAAGAAACATAAATATTTAAAACGAAGGATTTTATTATTTGTTTTATGCATACAGTTTACTTAAGTGTAATAAAAATATTTTCAATTTAAAGAAAAGTGTGATTAATTTGTATACAGAATCGTCTAAGTTTCTAATAAAATTTTTCCTAAAATTAACACTAAATTGCGTTAAAAACAATGTTTTTTTTCTAAAAATAAATATCTGTATAGGAAATTATTTATAAACAACCACCACTTGTAATTAATTTAATACTCTAACGTCTTTATTATAAATGACATTTATCGGTAGAATTTCCTGGAAATACCTATGATTATTACTTTTCATATCAAATAACAGTAACAATGCAACGTCAATCTGCGTTTTAACATTGTAGTGTTTGGTCTAAATAATCTTTTTTCAAGTTTTTCTTTTTACTGGCATACATGTTATAATATTTTGTAAATTGTGAATTTTGAGATACACGTCGTTTCCTTTCAACACAAAATGGACGAAATTATTTTAAATTCTCCTGTTGTTTTGGAAAATAATACTGAAGAGTTTTGTGAAGAAACGGCTCTGTTAGATTAACTCCTGGAATTAAACGGAGATTGTTTTTTAAATGTATTTATTGGTAAGTACCTACATTTATTTTATTCGTTTTCAAACGTGTGATGTTTTAGCAAAATACGAAAATTTTTTTTTCTTTTTTATGTTTATATAAGTATGCTACAATTTTTATGCGAGTGCCATCAAAATATAGGTACTACCTAGAAAATCTCTGTTAAAAAAAATGTTATATTTATATTAATACGATATTCATTTTTGTTTTTTTACTACAATTTAAATTGTTGAAATAAATTAAATTTGTAATAATAAATTCCATATATTAACATATGAAGTGTAAAAGTATTTCTCTAATTTGTCTTTGAAATTCGTTGGTTTTTAACTTTTTTAATTAACTATGTGATTTTCGGAAATATCCATGTGTATAATGTTTTTACTCTGACGTTTCGGAACCGTTGCAGGTTCCATCTTCGGAGTGATGTAGTACACGTCTGACTGTCGCGACTACACTGATCAGTCCGCCTGTTTCAGACTGGTATTTATACGGTGACTGACTCCTCCTCCACTTTGCGTTGCAGCGCTGTGTGGTGACATTTTTTCTTATGTTCTTTTGCACTCTACACATATTGTTCTTCCTTTTCTACATCTGCATTTTGATGTCGTGTCAATATTAAATTTTATTTCTTTGTTTGTGGTTTTGTTCTTCTGGATGTTCATATTTGTTGCATGATTTTTTATTTGTTGTTTTCTTACTTGATGTATTATTGGTTTCCAAGTATTACTTATTTTAAAATAAGTAATTATTATTTTTTATTATTTTTTATTATAACTTGGTTATTCTGTTCGATACGAAAACCTTGAAACTCCGATGGTAAGTAGTTAAACAAGACAACACAACCATGGAATCAATCCATGCATATATAGAAGAGATTGACAGTTCCAAAGTAAGGACGGTTTTGACGCCATATAAGGTTTGGGCAAATAATAAGGCGGCGCACAATTCGAGATGAGGTATCGATAACTTCCTTTTACACTTTGATGATTTGATGGGCGCAACATTAGTTTTACACGTGGTTAAATAAACGAAAATTTGATCCAAAGGGCGTACTATTCTCATGTACGCAATAGCAGCGTATCCACGTTGAGATGCATCAGAGAATCCCATTAACTGAATTTCTACACTTTCCCTGATATCGATATGGCAGGATACAACAATTTGGGTTACGGATGGTAGTTCGTTTACAAATTGATCCCATACACTATGTAAATGGTCTGGTAGTGGAGTGTCCCAATGTAAACCGATTTGCCATAGCTCTTGCATAAAATGTTTTGCCCACAGCAAGGTTAGTTCTAAAGCAACGTGGATCGAAAAGTCTCGCAATGGTCGAGTGCCCCTTTCGTTTTGTATACAGATCAGGTTGAAGATTAATGTGATAAGCAAAGTTATCAGTTATAGGTTTCCAATGTAATCCCAGAACTTTTACTGCGGCATCACCTTTTGGATCCAATGACAATTTGTTGGAGTGATACTTGACATCCACCTGTTGTAAGATGACCGGACAATTACTAGTACACTTTTTTAATCAATAGCTGCATGAATTTAGTAGACCAATTTTATCCTGATGTATTTTTTAGAGTTCTTCCTTTGTGTCAGCGTCAATTACAATGTTGTCGACATATATCGTTCGGGTTAAAACATTCTTTGCTGCAGGAAATTGAGACTCAAATTGGGCATCTAACTCATGTAAACACAACAAAATAGAGTTGACGTTGCATCATATGTGACCGTAAGCAATTAAAATTCAGTCACCTAGTCGTCCGGCGACTTGCGTCACAATTTATTTTGGTATGCAGTCAGTGGGTGTCACTAAAATTTGACAGTACATCTTCGTAATATCTGCCGTGAAGACAAAACGCTTTACATGACATTTTAACAAAATGTTGAAAATATCCATCTGAAGTTTTGGACCCGATATCAACACATCGTTTAATGATAGACCTGACGGCGTAGACGCAAAAGCATCAAACACAACGCGTAACATATCGATTTTTTTCCCATCACGCTTCACCACTGCATGATATGAGATAAAATATCGTAAATGTAACAATATAATAAGAGATTTTCAAAAGTTAAATAATCGCCTTTTTTATACAAAATTAATTTGACAGTGAAACGCAATCTGATCGGACGATTTTTTGTTGTCTTTTAAAGTATAAACTTAAACATTTGCCTAAGGTGCCATCGTAATGGGGGCGCTAACCTTTAAGAAATTATTTATGCTAAAAATATTGGTGGACCTTATTTTGATTTCACACTTAAAAACGTTAATTGTTATTAATAATGTTATAATGTTTTTGCGCGGAAAATTAATTTTTCATTTTAGATAATAACATGTATAAAAATATAAATGTATATATAACTAAGTGCTATCAATTACTCCTGATCATATTAAATCTGTAACAGTTTTTGAATTACATCAGCTGATTCAAGATTACAATGTAAAAGAATCGTATCCATTTATAGATATTGTATTAAGAACCCTTTGACAATGTTTTTAACTGTAGCTACGTGCGAACGTAGCTTTATCAAACTAAAAGTCATAAAGAATTATTTGAGATCATCTATGTGACAGACGAGATTATCATATTTCGTTATCTTATCCATAGAAAATGAAGTTGCTAAAGGAATTAATTTTGAGAATGTTATTGATGAATTTGTGACAGTCAAAATTTAAATAAAAAATTTATGATTCTAAAAATGTTGTATGTTTTTTGTACGACATTCATTCATTATTATTATTTCAATTTTTTTCCTTTTGTATGCCATTAAAAATAAACCTTAAAATAAATAAGTCCATCTTTTTCTGAAACCCCAATAAATAATAGTATAATATTTTCAAAAAGAATAAAAAAAATTGTGGTTGGGGGGCGCATTTATTCATATTGCCTCATATTTCAAAAGAACTTGCTCCTATTCTGTTCCTTTTACTTCGGCGAGCGCTGAATGTTGTTTTTCAATAGCTGATAACATAAGTTACCCGAAAAAAAGCTTCCTAATCGCCGGAAAATAAAAATCCACTTCTATTTTTGCATCAGAATAAACAATTACTATTCTAAAATAATTTATTAAAATATATATTATTAATCGTTTATTATTGTTTTTTGTTTAATATGTAGTTATTTTTAGTTAAATTGATTATTATCAAATATAGTTATTATTGTAAACGTTGTTATTATTATTAATTATTTTTGAATAAAAATCAATAATATTTAATTATTATGAAGTTATTTTTTTTTTATAAATGTAACACCACTGGCAACGGAACGTATATATTAAAAAATATTTACAATTTTAAAATTAAAAATACACGTGAAACATTAAATACATGAATCAATACACGTGTATTTAAAAATCATTGATACTAGTTAAAACCAAATACATACGGGTTTGTCATGATGGGATTATTATAATTTTGAGCAGATGTAGTAACCGGTTGTGTGCATAAATTCAAAGATTGATCTGGATTTTCCATTAATGAGTCTAAAAACATCCATTAATATAATATTTCGTCGGTATTAAGAAAACATGAAATCCGAATAAGACATATAGTTTTAATTGGTTGTAGTAAATATAAAGAATTATAATAGTTGTCATATACATAAATGAATGAATATCTGTCTATATGTCTCGCATGCGATCCTGAACTGTTTATCGGATTGTAATAAATGATTAGTGAATTGTTGTACATGCCCTTGAGAAAGTTTCTATAATATAAAATTTGAAATTCTACCAACGATAAAGTATCTAATACCAGAAATTTTGGGATTTAAAACGATAAACAATAAGCATTGTGACCATCAAAAGTATAATTAAATTTAAAACCTTATCTTTTAAAACTTGTTATTGTATTTTGGTGAGTATATTTTTTAAAACTGGTGTGCAATTCTGCCTCCCAAACGAAAGATAATTTGATGATCTACACTTCAAGCACGAAAAAAAAAACGTCTCGAACAGAAACAAATAAACAAAGAAAAACAAGACTGGAAACTAATAGAGTTCGCAATCTCAAATATAAATGTCTAAAACAGAACAGCAAAGTGATGAAAGACAGGTAACCTATCAAGTACGCACTGTACGATCCAGACAGTCACTGCACACAGAAATCAATTTTGCTGCATTCAACAATGTTCGTTATAACTATAAACTTCATCCAAGTTTTGTGACTGGCAAAATGAACAAGATGTGTGAATATTGCTATGCCCATTTATTCAAGAATAAAGCTCCAGGAATGTGTTACACGGATAGAAAAGTAAAATTGCAAGATTTACATTCACCATCTGAATCATTACCAACGTTGTTATCAGATAACAGAATATCAAAACATTTCCTCTCTAACATACGAAAATACAATTTGTGTTTCCAAATGACATCTTTAGTACAATGAATATCGTGCGAGAAAATTACATACCAACATTCAAAGTGCAAGGATAAATTTATCATCCTGCTAGGTCTCTATTACCACTCTCGAAAACAGATTACAAATTACTTCAGATTTATTTCATGAGAAACACTGATAAACAAATTAATCAACGTTGTCAATTTAATACGAGCACAAAACGAGAAATCGTTGCATATTTATCCTTAAACAAACTTTGTTTAAAATTGTTGTGGAACGAATACCACCAAATGACAAATGCAAAATTTGACAAGATACAACAACAAACGTTCGAGAAAATGGACGCCCAGATTTGTTCATCACTATCAAAAGCAATCCTATGTGGGATAAAATTAAAGAACTTTGTTTGCTGTACAGTAATTTTTGGATCGTCATGATATTACCGCACGCGAGTTCAAACAAAAGTTTAAACCTTTAATGGATTTCATTGTATACCAACGTGCTTTTGGTGATACACATTGTTAAATATACTCTGTTGAATGACAAAAAACATCATTACTGCATGTCCACATTTTAATTTGGTTGATTGAAAAAATCACTCCTAATCAAATTGATTAAGTCATATCAGCGGAAATACGTCGATATTGATCCTGACTCTTTTGAAGTCGTTTCCAAAAACATAATTCATGGTCCATATGGCTTATTCAACAACAATTCCCCATGCATGTCTGATGGAAAATGTACGAAACGATTTTCGAAAGACTTATTTACAGAGACTAGCACTGGAAAAGACGGATATCTACTTTATCGTCAACGATGTAGTACAGATTACACAGATTACACAGAAAAGTGTAATTGAGTTTAAAACAAAAAAACAAAGAAAATCAAGACTGGAAACTAATAGAGTTCGCAATCTCAAGTCAGATTGTCTGAAACAGAATAACAACGTGATGAGAGACGGGCAACCGATCAAGTACGCATTATACGGTCTAGGCAGTCACTGCACACAGAAATCAATTTTGCTGCATTAAACAATAATGTTCCTTATAACTATAAACTTCATCCAAGTTTTGTGACTGGCAAAATGAACGAGATGTGTGAATATTGCAATGCCCATTAATTCAAGAATGAAGCTCCAGGAATGTGTTACACGGGTAGAAATGTAAAATTGCAAGATTTACATTCACCACCTGAACCATTACCAACGTTGTTATCAAATGACACAAACCTATCAAAACATCTCTCTAACATACGAAAATACAATTCTTGTTTCCTAATGAAACTTTTAATGCAACAAATATCATGCGAGAAAATTACATAATAACATTCAAAGTGCAAGGACAAATTTATAGTAGTGGTGGGTCAACAGATCACAAATTTCTTCAGATTTATTTCATGAGAAACACTGATAACCATTTTGTTCAACGTTGCCAATTCAATACGAGCACTAAACGAGAAATCGTTGCATATTTATCCTTAAACAAACTTCATTTGATCAACACAATAAATTAATTCGGCTGTATAGAATTGATCTGGAACGAATACAACCAGATGACAAATGCAAAATTTGAAACGAAATGACTCCTTTTCATTCGATTTAATTAAACCAATTTGCGTTCAGAAGAATATATATATTTCCGTGATGCAGTAGCCAGCGATAGCAATATTAATATCAATGCATTGGGAAAAATAGTAATTCTACCGGCAACATTTATAAGGAATTCACGGTAAATGCATGAATATGCACAAGATGAAGGACGAACGTTCGAGAAAATGGACGACCAGATTTGTTCATCACTATCAAAAGCAATCCTATGTGGGATGAAATTAAAGAACTTTGTTTGCTGTACAATAATTATTGGATCGTCATGATATTACCGCACGCGAGTTCAAACAAAAGTTTAAACATTTAATGGATTTCATTGTATACCAACGTGCTTTTGGTGATACACATTGTTAAATGTACTCTGTTGAATGACAAAAAACATCATTACTGCATGTCCACATTTTAATTTGGTTGATTGAAAAAATCACTCCTAATCAAATTGATTAAGTCATATCAGCGGAAATACGTCGATATTGATCCTGACTCTTTTGAAGTCGTTTCCAAAAACATAATTCATGGTCCATATGGCTTATTCAACAACAATTCCCCATGCATGTCTGATGGAAAATGTACGAAACGATATTCGAAAGACTTATTTACAGAGACTAGCACTGGAAATGACGGATATCTACTTTATCGTCAACGATGTAGTACAGATGGTGAAAAAAATATTACTTTAGAAGTACGAAACAATTTTGTGGACAAAGATAATCGTTGGGTTGTACCCTATTCACCGCTATTATCGAAAACGTACAAAGCACACGTCATCGTCGAATATTGCAATTCAATGAAACAGTTAAGTACATTTATAAATATGTTAACAAATAATACATACTGCTTTTTTTTGAAGTTAAGAAGGGATACAAATTTTTATTCAATTGATGAGTTAGGCCTCTGAACATTGTTTGCCAAAACAATTCAGATTGCTTTTACTTGTGAATACATTTAATTAACGTACGTGGACCAACAACCTTTAAAGAATTAAGAAAATTCAATGGGCAAATATATGCTTCGTATCGTGAAGCTTGCCAATATAAATCTTTTTAAAAACGATGCACATTAGGACACCCGAATCACTGATGCATTCAACACTTCCCGACAACAGCAAATACGCAATTTATTTGCAATAATATTGACAACGTGTTCCCCATCCTGTCCGAAAGATCTTTGTAAGGAATACAAAATCTACATGAGTGAAGATATCCTACATCGTTTGCATGTAACAAATCAAAATTCATACGTTCATTTCACACCTAACATGTGTAATGAAACAATGATATGTAATGAGGACATCTGTTTAGCAATCGCTAACAACTAAATGACACAAATAGGACACAAATAACTGTGCCATATTGTTCCACAAATAATCTTTTTGATCGTGATTTGTAACAAGAATCATTATTTAATGTCGACAAATTGTGTACATTTGCCCAAATGAAAATTTATTTTGAGATCGATGCATAGCGTATACCAAAAACTATACCAGTATAGTTACAACACTCGACCAGTAACTACGCTCTGAGGATGGACTCTGAAATGAGTCCGAAACGTCAGCCCAAAACTACATACATGGATATATCTGAAAACATTGTCTGACAATTATAAAACCATGAAAGTTTCAACAGATTCAGATATTAAGCTATTCATTGGTTGGATGATTTTATAAAATATCGATTTTACTCGATTTTATAACTGTTGAAAAATGTGTAAAACCAAAAACTTAACTAATTAATAGTTACTATTTCAATTAGTATTTCAGGAAATCATCCGGTGATACAAAGTAGACACTATTATTATATCAACATTATTATTTATGTTTCAAACATTAAAATCGTACTTAATTAACACCTTCAAAACATTGTAGTATGGAAGGTCTACAGTATAAATAATATATATAATATATATTCCCCTTAAATGGAAATTTTAAAGGAGAAAATGAATTGTTGCCAAGAATTCCAATTATTCCGACAATTCAACTACCATTCGACTTTAAACACTTGTTGTTTCCAGTGCGGCTCGCCTTTGCAATGACCAATAATGAAGCTCAAGAACAATTGTTACAAGTTTGTAGACTAATTTGAGAAAATCTATGTTTCTCACATTGACAGCTCTACGTGACATGCTCGCGCGTCTGTAAATTTTCAGATTTATTTGTCTATGTACCATAAGGAAATACAAAAAATATTGTGTATCCTAAAGCACTTGAATAATATAATGAATTCTCTTGATAGTTAATTTCTGTTTGAAGTATTGTAATACAATTTTATTTGTTTACGGGCAAAGCCGGGTAATTTAACTAGTTTAATATGTAATCTTGTATCACAATGGTCATTTGTTGTAGAGTTAGATAAGTGGTCTAAAAGAAGGATATAATAATATTAGAAAAGCACTCTGGAAGCAATTTAAATATTTTTTTCCTGTTATTGACAGGATTGTGACACGAAAACTACAGAAGTCCTGGTTGTATAATTTATCATCACCTGATTGTTATTGGCTGCTTTCATGTATGTTATTAGCTAAGGAGTTATTTTTGCTATTAAATGTATTTTCTAGTGGTTCGTAAATATAATTACATGGATCATAATATATTTCTATTTTATTTGAATAATTAAAATTAAATTATTTTCTAATATTGGTAAACAGTAAAAATTGTTTTTATGACTTTTATAAGGATAAAATCCTTAGTATATTTATCATTACTCGATTGGCCTTGGTCGATAAATAATTGATTGGGGATGACGGCGCTACTTTGATTATTGACGTATGCATCTGCAGTTGATGTGTTTAAATAATTTGAAAGTGATCCTGATGCAAGAGATTGATCTAAAATAAATAAATAAATAATGCCGGTTATTTCACTTTCCTGAAAACAATTATATTATTAAAATTATGTAAGTACAGAAAAGAAAAATGAATTATTTACTATGATTTATCTATTTAAACATTAACAGCGAGTGATTGATATTATTTTAAGATGGTATACGAACAATATATATTTTACGGTATAATAATTTTTTTTAAATTACTGTTTCCTTTACGAAATCATAGTTTATGACAAAAATTGAAATTTTTTAAAACAAGAATTCTCCGTTTCCTTATGATACGAATATAAATTGTATGCAAAATTTAATAGCTATATTACACGAATTTTATATTGGTTTTCGATGATGGGGTTAATATTATCGTGAGCAAGTAATTGATCCTAGAGCTGGGTTATAATTCAAATACCGTTCTAGATTTTTATCCCTGAAAATATCTAAAGAAAATAACAATAAATATATCATTTTTCTAGAGTCAATTACCTAAATTATCTAAAGATAAAAAATAGCAAATTTTGAATTATTATAATAAATATAGTTTTTGATAAATGTATTGATGAATTGTAAGATTAATTCATAAAAATAATAAACAATTTTTACAATTTTAACAATTTTTTTGATATGCGAAAAAAATTTACAGCTTTTTAAATTGTTCCTATGCAGTTTTTTCTAGGCGAATTTGAGAATATCGAAACATAACCTCTCTAAAATACATACTAAACGCTAATTACTATCGGAAACAAAATATGACTGAAATAATCGAAAGACTTCTCGTAGAATTTTGATATAAAATTAATAAATAAACTCACATTATAATTTGCAGTTTATTGTGACTAATCAAGTTTTTGCTTTTTTTGGTAATCTACTCACGGATGATTTATCAGGCTCAGCATTTGAAGTCATTGGAATGGTGATTGTATTTTTTGGTTTAAAAACTTTAAAATTGAAGCAGAACTCATTTTGAAAAAAATTTCCAAATGCGTACATCCCGACTTTTACCCAATAAATTCCTTGTAGCTCAAAAGCTATTCATAATACGAAAACACGATTATTACCATTGGAAAGAATATTAAATTTCTTTTTAGGTCTTCATTAGCAAGTATGATATTGTTAATTACTTGGCCCTGTGCACCTACCCAAATATCAAAATTTTTAAATTTCCACATTTTTTGAAAATTTCAATGTTGTATAATTATTGTACCACATCGTACTGGGGACGTGTAATTTTTCACATAATGTTCCTCAATAACTAAGCTTTCCAACGATATGCTCATTTTTGATATTTGAAAGTTCTGGGGATAAATTAAGAGACTAATATCGTGAAAGGGTAAGGTTGGGAGAAAGGAGAGAGTGTGTTAGGTGGAGGTGAATGGTTAAACTATTTCACAAATATTAACGTTTTTTATTCCATGTAAAGCAACTAAAATCAATGTCTGTAGTAGTACTGACATTGTTTCAAACAACTGTTAGCTTTGAACTAATCTACGCTCATTTCTAAGAAATTTGGGAAGGCTGATAAAGAAATTCTTAAAAAATCGTCTGGCTGCTCGTTCGACACTTGCCTGTTATTCAAATGAAAATCTGTTTTGATTAGATAGTTACAGACGTGTGTTGTTTCTTGTGTATATGAATTTCGATGGCCTTATTTCATAATCGGGAATATGCTGATATGATGTTAGTTTACGGGTATTGTGCAGAAAATGCCTCGGCGTCTCGTCGTGAATACCAACGCCGTTACCCTGAAAGAAGGGTCCTCAACGCCCGCACGTTTGTCAGTGTATACCAGTGCCTTGTGGATAACGGAGCGTTTCCAACTAACAGTCGTTTAGTTGAGAACTATCAACAGGATGTTGGCCTTAATGAAGCAGTTTTGAACCGTTTTCGAAACGATCCTCGTACGAGCATTCGGACAGTTGCCCATGAGTATGGAGTATCCCGAAGGTATGTTTCAAATACTTTTAAAAGGGAAAAATTGCATCCGTTTCATTAAACTCCTGTGCAGTCACTGCAACCACAAGATCCTGCACGACGAATAGAATTTTGCCGATGGACATTTCAGCAAGACCATGGAGACTTTCTCCATTTAATTCTGTCGTTGGACGAATCTCCATTTACCCAAGATGGAGTTTTCAACATGCACAATGAACACTATAATGCAGAAGAAAATCTACGATAGATTCGTGATTTACGCAACCAAGTGCGATTTACAGTGAATGTTTGGGCAGTACTTTTCGGCAATCATTTGATCGGCCCTTTCCTTGATCTTCATTCCAGACTAGATGGACAACAATATTTATATTTTTTAACCGAGGTTTTGCCACAGCTGCTTGACAACGTACCATTAACGACAAAGCAACGTTTGGTTTTCCAGCATGATGGGGCTCCCGCACATTTTAGTCGGGAAGTAAGAGAGCATACCCAATCTGGATTGGTAGAGGAGGTACTGTTACCTGGCCTACACGTTCGCCAGATCTAAAGTCTGTCGACTACTTTCTTTGGGAGTACATGAAACAATAAGTATACCATAATTGAGTGGAAACGGTCAAAGAGTTAAGAGCACGGATAGAAAAGGCAGCTGAGAAAGTACGCAAAATATTAACTCTGGAGGTAACTGTTAGAGGATTAAGGAGGAGAGTACGTGCGTGTCTACAAGCAAATGGCCAGCACTTCAAAAAATTATTACATTGATACCAGATGATAATATTTGTTTGAAACAAAGTCAGTACCACTACAGACATTGATTTTAGTTGCTTTACATGAAATAAAAAAAGTTGATATTTGTGAAATAGTTTAACCATTCACCTCCACCTAACACACTCTCTCCTCTCTCCCAACCTTACCCTTTCACGATATTAGTCTCTTAATTTATCCCCAGAACTTTCAAATATCAAAAATGAGCATATCGTTGGAAAGCTTAGTTATTGAGGAACATTATGTGAAAAATTACACGTCCCAGTACGATGTGGTACAATAATTTTACAACATTGAAATTTTCAAAAAATGTGGAAATTTAAAAATTTTGATATTTGGGCAGGTGCATAGGGCCAAATAATTAACAATTTCATACTTGCCAATGAAAACCTAAAAAGAAATTTAATATTCTTTCCAATGGTAATAATCGCGTTTTTGTGTGATGAATAGTTATTGAGCTACAAGGAATTTATTGGGTAAAAGTCAGGATGTACTGAAAAATCACAAAAACCGAAATTCTTGTCAAATGATTGGGAATCGGACAATGGATTATATGAATTTTTTTCATCCATTTTGAACATAGAATGCACTGATGAAATTAATGCATCGAGTAGAAAGCCACTCTGTATATAAAACCACTTTTTGAAATACTCAGTAGTGTGATTGGGTGGAGGAGAGAGGGAGTAAATGTTTCATATAAAATAAAAGAAATATTCAATTTAAAATGATAAATTTATGATAGATATAAACAATGAATTTAATGTAGATCATTTCATCTTTGTTAGTCCTTATAATTTCGCAACGAGTGTATTTTATTATATAATTTCGAGACTTTCAATTGTCCTCCAATAATAGTTAAATATTGACACTTTAAAAATATATAGTCGGATTTGTGCCAATGGCAATAAATAATATTTGTATTCAACATTTTTTTCCATACATATTTTAATAAAGGTTAAAAATTTACAGAACTATAATATTATATTCGACACACACAAATATGTTGGTATATGATCTAATTAGGGTTGCATAAGATGCAAACTATACATCCTAAGAAAAGTATATTTGAAGATGTTAATTAATTTAACTAGAAAAAATGCATTACTCTTAAGAACGCAGCTTGATAATTTCAATAATTATGTACTTTGCAGCCCGTGACAATTTTTCCAATGGTTTACACTAATTGCTCCGGAATAAATTACCAGCCCTGATTTAAAACCCTCATTAAAAACGTATAAATTGTGTCAGATAAGTCTCCAGGAATTATAAAACGAATATTAAATAACTGGGTAAAATTATTATCAGTTATCAATAAAAAATAACTAATATGTCATCTTTAAATAACTGATTTGAGAATATAATTTTATTAATTTTGAAAATTATAGAAATATAACATAGAATTTTTCTATTGTGCATCATATAAAGAAAATGAAATAGGTACACATAAATTTTATCAATAGAGTATTCAGTGTAATAAAACGTCAATGCAATGTGGTCTGTTGAACAATATTATAATGAATGTTTTGGATTACCTTTTTAGTTATTTATAAATTTATGACACAAATGTTAAGAATTATATTAAATAGTGAAATCTGGAGAGCTAATTAAATCATATGTAAACATTTTAACGTGAAAATCTGTTTAATCTGGATTAGGGGCCAATTCAAATGTCCAATATACATATAATTCACATTAAAAATAATTTGTATGACAAAGTATCTTGAGTAATCTGCCAAATTGATTAAAGGTTAAATTTTAAAATAATTATTGTTTAGAATTTTGATAAATTCAAATAATATTTTATTTATAATGGTCATTTTTTGTAGGGTTATATTTGTCGTTCAACAGAAGTATATATTAGGTTTTCTTAAAGAAATATTTCTGGAACAATTGAAATATTGTCTCCCGTTATTGACAAACAGTGTAAATCATTGTTGTGACCCTAAAATTACAGATAACTTCAATATTATATTATTTATCGTACCTGTTTGGTATTGGCTGCCTTCAGTTAAGTTTGAGGCAAAAGTATAATTTTGATTCCCAAAAAATGTATTTGCTAATCGTTGGTTATAAGCCGTATAAGAATCATAATTTAGATGACTTCCTATCGTACCTAGATAAAAAAAAGAAACGTCTACAAATTTTACACTTTGAAACAATTTGTCATTAAAAACCAATAAACTTTGTCAAATAAGTCATGAGATGAAAATAAATTTTGAGTGAGTGGTATTCTCATTATAAAAATGGTTTCAACTACCAATAAAAAAAAAATAATAATATAAAATATTATTCTATTGCTTAAAAGAATATATTTTTAAATATACATTATATATTTAAAGACATGCTTAATTGGTTTGAATACATCTAAAGAATAATTATATTGAGAATATTTTTATTAAATTAAATATTAATTTTAATTAATTGAATTAACACAAGATTTTTTCGACAATCATACAAAAAAAAAAAAATATATGGTCACATAATTATTAATAAGTAATTATGCAGTAAGGTGAAACTCTAATATAATGTAGACTGCTAAGCAATATTCTAATAAATGTACTTGATTAACATTTATGTTCCCTATGTATTTTTTACTTTTTGAAAATGTTTGGATAATCTGTAATTATGGGCATGCATATGTAAATATGTAATTAAAATATCCAATATATATAGTCCAAATCGATAATAATCTATATGAGGTAATATGTGGATTTTATAAATAAAATAGCATGCAATAACTTAAATATAAAAGTTCACATTCAATAAAACATCTGTACGGCTGTTTAGAATTAGTTGCAAAAAATAAACGCCATTTTGTTTTTCATTAAATTGTGGACCGTATTTATTACGAACTAATCGAAGCGCATATATATACATAAATATATACACAAACTATAAAACTAACAATGTTTAACGCTGGTCGAATCGGTCGTCATTTAATTCACGCGAAAATGCATTCAATGAATTGCATTACGAAACTGATGCGGTTCCGATGACGTGGCACGGATAGATATCTCTCGTAAACGCTCAAAGATCGTCGATAACGATAATCATAAATAATAATTAAGCAACGATAATAAACGATGACCGTACAAAATCTCAGAAAAAATGAATGAGCCTTAAAAATTTATTATTTTAAAAATTAACTGTGTATTAATTATATTTAAATCTCATATAGTCCATAAAAATTAAATTTAATATGTGAATTTAGAGTAAATATTATGTATTTAGTTATTAAAATAAACAAAAAACGTACAGATTCGTTGGTGATCCAATAAATGTATTATACGAAATGTTGTAGCAATTGTGTGAAGTAAAATATTACAGTCGTTGTCGACGTATGTAGCCTTCGCCAACAGCCTATACCCCGTAACACAAAACTTTCACCCCATAAAAGCCATATATAAACAAATGAATGATGCATATATATTTTTTGTCATATCTGAAAGACGTATCTATAAAGGCAATGATTTATGAAAAAATATGCCTTCCACCGAGTATTCAAACTAAGTCACTGCATAGATTTTAGATTTTAGTATAAAATCTTACTAAAATAATTATTCCTTTTATTGACAAATATTGTGAACCATTATTGTAAACTAAAAATTATAATATTATTAATCATTACCCATTTGGCCTTGGGCCATAGACAATTGCAGAGGGACGACGGTGCTACTTTGATCTTTTGCATATGCATTTCCAATTGATGTACTGAGACAATACCGATAAGGTCCTAATGCACCAGAATAAACTAAAAAATAATAATCAATATTATTTATCCATTACAAGAATAAATTACTTATGAGTAGAAGTTAGGCATATCTGTACATAGAAAATGTAATAAAGGATAATAATCAATGTTTACTAAAAAATATACTGCTTTAAAAATAACAAAATATTTTTTGTTTATTTTATTCCTATTAAATAATATTTTAATAGCATAAATTTATATTTGCACGAAGAGTTTAGAGATTAAAAAAAAATTAAAAGTAATTTTTTATATGAGATTTTATAATTATTATTTTGTTAGGTAGTGTGAATAAAACATCCAAATTCTTCATACTTGCAATTTTTGTGTTCAAATAAGATACATACCAATAAGTGGTTTTATTGTTTTAATTAAGTAATTAACGTATGCTATTTTAATTTCTAAAAAGAATGCAAATATTAATATTTTATTAGTTTTATAATTACGAGTGTTATATACAATACACATGATTTTGTATAATATTCAATATAATTTTTATTGCTATAAATTAAATACACAGATACTTTTGTAATATTACAAATTAATGCTTTCATGTAGTGTTCACTCATAAAACACTAATATTCTATATTATAAATGTAAGTTGAATCAAAATTGGCAAACTTAATTGATATATGATTTATGTTTTCAAAAAATTCAAATATCCTATTGTTTTTAATTATTTTTTGTTTATTTTTAAAAATAAAATTTATGTTTCTATATATTATTTTATTTCAATCAAAATTTGTTTACAAGAATTGTATTTTTTAAGATCTTACTGTTTATATTTAACCATTCAGTTTCTACAATTTAGAAACAAACAAAATTCAACGAATAAAAATATATATATTTCGATTTTTGTTCAGTGTCATATTTAGTAGAAAGGAATCATAAGGAAAAACCAATTGGAGCTCCTACTAAATGTGTATAACATTCATAATATCACCTGGTTTTTAATTATTAGTGTATGTTCATGTTATATTTTTAATCTTTATACGTTATTTTATTTCAATCTACAATTCCTTCATCAGAAAATAATTCAAAATATCCTAACAACATGTATTTAATTTTTGAGGTCATACTTTTTTTGCTCTTCCTTGTACTTACTAATATTTCAAAAAGAAAATATTCAACGATTAAAAATGTTTTGTCTTTTGTTCAAGACATTTGTTAGTAGTTAGGATTTAATAACTGAGTAGTATGGCTGTTACTAAATGTGAATAAAAATCAAAATATAATTTTCATGTTTGTCAAATAAAATTTAATGCACATGAAAACAAAAAATTATATAAATTCAATATAAATATTTTAAAAAAGTATTTTCTATACATTAATTTTAATGTATAATTCTTATTATGTTTTACATTTTATGACCATTTAAAATTAATTTTGTATGTCTATAACATTGATTTTGATGTGCAAATTCATTAATTTTTGTTATATATGTTCAATACACTAAGTAACCAAAATGTATTTATGAATAATTGTATTAAATCTAAAAAAATAAAAATCAATTGTCTCTTGTTTTCATAACATTATTACTTAAGAACGGCTCGACCGATTTGGTTGATTTTTTTTGTGTGTATTCGTAATTGTCAAGACAAGGTTTATTTTTGAAAAATCCATTGGAAAAGTTGGAAATTTATTACAGTTTTGTTATGTGTGGTAGCACTTTTGTTAAATAACGGCATAAAAGAAATAGTTTTGAATAATATTGATTAAGAGTTTATTTATTTTTTTAATTATGTATTTCGTATTAAAGATAGCACGTGATATCTCGCGACTAGTTTTGCAATAGTCATTAGTCATTCATCACGGTCGATTGTGGAATCATATATAAAATCATAAAATTCATTAATTTGTTGTGTTCCAAACATTTTAATTTGTGGTTTATTTCTTTGGAAATATACCATCAGTGAGGCATAGAAATATCGGTCGGCGTAAGTGCAAAGGAAGCCAACTGCATGATCGTCGTGATCATGATTCGTGAGATTGACGAAGAATGTAGACATCGTTTGGAGGCAAATCGTTTAAGTATTTCTCAATCGCGATCTAGTATAATTCCGGAACAACAGTCCGGATACAGCCGAGTTCGACTCGCTTAATTGGAGTATATCAACAACATAATTTTATACATCGGCAAAATAGATGGCCAAACGTGATAATTCGAAATGAACGATTTGCGTTCAGAGACGATTCAACAAAATTTTTATGCCCGACGTTTGATGATTCGTCCAAAATCACACAATAGTGATCGAGAGTAAGTTACTAAATGACGAAAGTCTGTTACTAAATGTAAATAAAAATCAAAATATAATTTTCATGTTTGTCAAATAAAGTTTAATGCACATGAAAACAAAAAATTATATAAATTCAATATAAATATTTTAAAAAAGTATTTTCTATATATTAATTTTAATGTATAGTTCTTATTATGTTTTACATTTTATGACATTTTAAATTAATTTTGTATGTCTATAACATTGATTCTGATGTGCAAAGTCATTAATTTTTGTTATAAATGTTTATGCTTAATACATTAAGTAATCAAAATATATTTAAGAATTATTGTATTAAATCTTTAAAAATAAAAATAAATTGTCCCATGTATGAGACATAATAACATGAGAACGGCTTGTCCGATTTGGTTGATTCTTGTTTGTTATATTCGTAATTGTCAGGACAATGTTTGAATGAAAGAAAATTGTTGGAAAATCCACAGAAAAAGTCGGAAAATTGTTACAGTTTTGTTATTTGTGGTAGCACTTTTGTTAAATATCGGCATAAAAAAAATAGTTTTGAATAATATTGAATATAAGTTTATATATTTATTTAATTATGTATTTCGAGTTTAGAGATGGCACGTGATATCCTGCGATTGGTATTGTAATAGTCATTAGTCATTAGTCATGGTTGATTACGGAAATATCCCTAAAACTTAAAATTGAAAATATCACCATTTAGGCGTCGAAATATCAGTTGGCGTATACGCAAATCAAGCCAACTACAAGATCATTAACTACTAGTCAATAAGACTGTCGAAAAGCGTAGATAGCGTTTAAAGGCAAATCGATTAATAATTTTTCAGGCGCGATCCATTAGGACTCTGGAATAACAGATACAATTGAGTTCGACTCGCTTAGTAATATTTTACTTATTTATAGAATTAAACCTGATGAAATTGACGCTATCATTTGTGTAGAAATTTCTGATTCCGAAACAGATGCAAAGTTGTATGAAGTAGTGACGACGAATATGATTCATGGAACGTATGGCGATCACAACCAGGAATTACATTGCGTAATCTTTTGATTACGATTTAAAACAAATGCTTTAAACGTTATCTTTTCATTCTCCATTCACAAATGTCAGAATATCATCCCACTGTAGTCCATTTAGCTGTGCACCTGGAGAATGGACAAATTTATTTCATGGCAGCAAATGCAGTGCAAAGAACTGAACGACCACCAACGACAACATTTACAAGCTTTATCATAACATTTGCATATGATTCATTTACAAGACAATTGCTTTGAGATGCCGAGATATTTCACATGGACCGCATCACTAAAAAAATTCCAACGTTGAAAATACGGAAAACCTGTTTCTAGAAAAGTGAATGTACATTCAACCGATGCATTAGGGCGCATTTACACAATTTATCCAAAGAAATATGAACATTTTTGATATGTGTAAGTGTTTACATTTGCTGTAGGATGACATTCATTGGAATTACAGACTTGCTGATGCTTTTATTTCGTTTACTGCGCATAAAATTTGATCACTTTTTATCACCATCATTTCAACGTATTTTTCATCAAACTCATTTCGTTAATGGAACAAATATAAAGATAATATAGCTGAAGACATTTTGCATCGAGTTCATACACCAACAGCGAATCCCGAACTTGAATTTAACGTGGAAATCCATAACAAGGTGTTGATTTCTATAGAGGATTTGTGCGTGATAATGTAATGATGTTGAAAGAATTAGGAATTAGTTTTTTTAAATCATTTTATTTATAAACCATTATTTAACAAATGTGCTACCGTTTACACGAGTAATTCAATTTGAAATATTTTACGTAATAAAACTGTACATAAACGAAGGCGGGAAAAATAGCTATATTATATATATATATATATATATAAATATATATATATATATATATATATATATATATATATATATTTATTTATTTATTTATTTATTTATTTATTTATGATGTCTAGTAATAGAAAAGCATTGTCAGATCAGCTAGTTTAAAATAAAAAAATATATATATTGAAAAATATTCAAATTTAATAAACATACTCTTTTTAAAGTATGCATGTTTCAGAGCGGCTTTGGCATCCACTTATGTTAAAAAATAAACATGTTTAAAAATTATGTAAATATAATGGTGCTAATTAGCTTAAGGAATTTTTATCTTTAATAATCATCATCTATAATTTTAAATTTTTAATTATCCTCCAATATTCACTATTTTTAATGTACAAAAAATCACTTACTGTTAAAACCTGTTTCATTAATGAAATCTAAAAAATATTACATTCATTTTATAATAATTGCATATAGAGTGTTGCTGTTTATTTTATTAACAGATGTTAAAGTATAATTTTTGAATCTAATTGATTTCAATTATTTTTCATTTTAGTACGTATTTAAATAATTGATTGACTAAATAATGACTATATAATATATATGTAAATAATTATATATATTACCATAACATATCGATTTCAGTTTGTCATTCATTTTTTTTTTAATATTCTCTAGGACCATAAGAATCAGTTTATATTATTAATAATATACTTAATATACATAATTTACTTACAACTCATTGTACGAAGATAATTTTTAAATTAAACAGAAATACAATAATATTATAATTTCAAAAATGTCGTTACAAGTTATATTTAATTTAAAATAAGTGAAATAGTTGACTTGTATATACATATAAATAACACACAATATTTTTTTATAGGTAAGCGATTTAGACTTCTCTACTAAGTGATTACATTTATATGAAAATTTATTAAATTTTTAATTTTACTTTCAATAATAAATATTTTATGGACTCATGAAAATATGTATTAACAATCAATTTAACATTTTTTAATGTTAAGGTATTTGACGTTCCTAATACATAAGAAAATGTATGGCATTGAAATATATATATATATATATTTTAAAATGTATTTCGAACTTGATGTGTTTTTCAAACACCAATTCCATGGATTCTCAAAAATATCATCTGCCAAATCTAAAAATTGAACAATTTTATTCGTTGGTACATATTTTGGTACATAACTATCAAAAATCACATAAATTGTTATTACATTTAATGAGCCAATGATAATAATGTTACGTACTCGAAGTGGTTACGGCAAAGAGATAATTGAAGTACTGACGTAATATTGCTAAAATGTTCAGAATTTTTAATAAGACTCAAATTTCTTTGAGTGAGCTTGTGTTTGAATGTGCAAAATATAAAGAACCTTCTAATTATTTAAATATTAATTTTTGAGGTCACTAATTATTATTTCAATACAATTGGGAGAATTTCGTGATGAAATAATGTTACCTTTTTCACTATCTCTAATAAAATCATACATCTTTACTAGATAAATAAAAAAATAATTAATTTTAATATATATATATGTAAGTTTTAATAAAAATATAATTATTATTTTTAATTATCAATTATATTATAATTGATTTATGTTTCTTAAAAGGACATAATATTTCGTCTTATCATATTTAATTAGACATTAGGCTCATCATATATGTTTAAAGTACGACTAAAAATGAGAAATAATGAAATGCTGCACTTAAATTTATTAGTTCATAATTTTCAATAAATAAGTATTTCATTATCATTAAACAGGTTCTTAGCATTATTTTTCTGCAAATTCGATTAATAAAAATGATAATACTTTTACAGATATGTGTTGAGAGGTTTAACATCATTATGTTTTCGATTGCTACGACCTCGTATTAAAATACAATTCCATGTCCATCATTTCCTTTACCAGTACGAGTTCATAATTTAAAAACAAACAATATAGTTAATCAAAATAAATCCAAATTTTGAGAAGAAGTACTTTTTAAATGTTTACGACAACAATACTAACGCCAACATTATGATAATTGTATATCCCTATCTTAGTTTTTAATTGGTAATTTACTTGTTGAATAATTATTTATATAACTAGTTGAATTACCCAGGTTTATCATTATAATGAACGAAAATGTGCTATTTATTTTATTTAATTCATTGTATTAAAACAAAATTCAAATTTAATACATCTTTATTGGTCTTTTTTAATAGTATATATGTAATATTTTAAGTTGATCAATCTTCATTTATAATTCAATATAAAATGTTGAAATTGTAATTTCGTTACTTTACAAGTATGAACTTATAATTATATTAAATTTATTACACTTAATAACATTTAAAAACAACATAGTACAATCATTTTTTATTTTTTGTTTGCTTCTGTTTATTTGTTTGTGTCTAATTTTACAAAGTAATTTTTGGTTTTATGTTACTGTTTACCAGTTTCTTATTGAGTGTATTCAAAAATAGTATATTAACATAACAAATAGTTTTAAATATTTCTTTCTTTATACGCCACATTTAGTGTTTTCTTCAGGCGCGAAACAAATTTTACAAGTATTATGTACCATGTAGATATGTTACACATATTAGGGACACGTATAACTGAACATGCGAAAGCCATTGAAGGTTAAGATCAAATCCAGCTACGATTAATGTTTTCCCATAAACTTAAAAAATCGTCTTCGAAAAACACAATACAATATGATATTAGACCCTTTCTTATTGGAAAAGCTTCTCGATTGGTATCAATAAGATTCACTAAATCAAAATAGCTTCTCTAACTCTAGCTCTAAGTCCCTAAACTGGTAGAATTTTACATGGAATTCATTAATTTTTAATAATTTGTATTTGTAATCAGTGTTGTCGCATAATATTTTATGTTTGTGTGACGAATTTCTGGGAGAAGTTAAATAACTTATAAATTCTGTTAGTTTATATATTGTTTATAACTTATCAAATTCGGGGTAAACTGAATAATACATTTGCGTCTGCGTCAATTAAATGTTGTATTTTTGACGTCTAAATGCATACATTATTATTTGTTAGGTCAATCTTTCCATTTTTCGTTGATAATTGACCTTTCCGAATTCTGAGCATAAACTCAGTCAATAGTCTATTGTTTTTATTAAGAAACCGTAAACAAACAGACAGACATAGAGAGTTACCGTGGTAATAACTGTGTAATTACGATTATTATGAAATTTGGTTAATATTAATTTGTCAATTTGGTGTCATAACCCTTAAAATTTGGTAAAATAACCAACTTTGAATGATGAAATTTTTATTATTATATCACTCACAATGTACATATGCATATTCGAAAGCTTGTGTTCCACTGAAGTTTACTAAATGATAAAAATATTTAAAAAGTTTAATGTATATACAAAACAATATAATCATACGTGTTGTATATTATAGCATAATAAAGCAATTTTAATATATATATATTTTTTGGTTGGATACAACTTTTTAAATTCCTGACCGATTTTGCATAGCCTATTTCACGTAACCGACTTTGCGTCATAACCACACATATCCATAAATAGTTGACCATAGCGTGTGGTCGAACTGCGGGTATAAAATTATGCGGATATAGAATACCATAGAAAACCTCCAAAAACATATATATGATTCGTTATTTTTCCGTGTTCTACGTTCTTTTATAAGTATATATCTAACATAGGCTTTATTTAATTAATATGATATCATTAAAATAAATTAAAATGCACTACAACAATATTTATAATTTACAATTTGAAGAACAAATATACTACATTCTATACACTACAAATATAAAAGGATTATTCAGAGATGTGTTTTACCATCTATGTCTTCACCATTTGTGATTTGAGCTAGATGGTGATTTAAGTTTATACAATAATGATTAATATAAATCAAATTTTATTTTTTAAGTTCTTATTACTATGGTGAAAAATATTTGAAAAAATATATTATAATATTAAATTTATGTTTGATAATTTTTTTTTATACAAGCTAAATTAGAAAGCCTTATATGAAAAACACACAGATGTGAAACTCCAAAATAATATATGACCCAATATGGTTATATTTAATATAATATTAAACGGCATTTTTAATCATTTAATTTTACTCTGTATGTCCGTAAAATTAAAGATAAGTGAATAGACTGAAAAATAAATACTGTTTTGTTTAATTACTCATTTATTTAATTTAATTGTTTCAATTATCTGGACAACCTTGGTGGAACATACCGTTCACAAAAATATGAAGAAAAATTATCTATATTTGTTTGCTAAGATTAGTTATGTGAGCTCTCGAATAAAATAAAAATAATGAAAATGTCTTATCAATATATTATGATTTTGAATAATAAATCATTTGCTTTAATAAAAAAACTTAGTCCACAATTAAGTAGTATATAAATTGTTGTGTTATATTACAGTTATAATTATCATGGTAAAATAAAATTATTTACTTATTTTATATTCTTAAGCAGATGTCTTATGGAGAAGAGAAATAAACCATTAAGTTTTGTAATGTAATGGTAAATATTGATTTTTTTTAATGATATCATGAAGGGATCGTATACATTAAATAAGAATTTTGTAACTGCCCGAATATTATCAACTAAAGAAATATTATACAATGTGTGGAAAACTTAAGTGAAGTTTTTTCTGGAGGCATGAACATTACAATCTGTACTAAACATCATATACTCGTTATCTGTTAAAAAATATCTTATTCACAATAATGATTTATACGAAAAACTATCATCGCAACATACTGTTAAAACGTTTAATTTCTAATGCAATTATATTTTACACGTTTTACCCAAGTTTGACTTTCATTTTCCAAATGTTTTATTATGTATATTTAAATCTATATATATATATATATAAATGAATATAATGTCTGTATGTTATTGATGTCTGGCCAAACCGCTGGATGGATTTTGATAGGGTTTCTTCCTACGTACTCAGCGTGGTCCCGGGATGGTTTTTGTCTCTTAAAAGTTTTCAAAACCCGGCTTCTTATATGACTTATAACCCGGCTTCCGGTGATCCTTCGCAACTACGAGTTGTTTACGTTTCGCCGTAACTAAGGGTGTGACGTCAACTTTTTGCAGAAGGTTACCAAGGGCAACCGTCATATGTTTTTCTGGCATGGTTTTCTATTAGTTTGTGATTATAAAATACAATTTCTCAGTTTTCCTAGGTAATTAGTGATTTTTCGACTTGTAAAAATGTAGGTAGTTTGCGTGTAGTAGTAATGGTAATGTAGCCACCTTCATCATCAACGTTTTAGCGTCATACGTGAGAATTACATGCCAAATTTCAAAACCCAAGGGCAAATTTATCATTGTACTACCATCTCTGTCAGATTATAATTACAAACTTCTCCACTATATCATCCACAGTTATGCCCTCCAAATGAAAATCGATTAGCCAATCTACATCTGTAGCACGAACGATAAAGTCCTTTCGAGCTTCCGAAAGGACCGAGCAACGAACATCACGATTAGAAACCATGTGAAAACGAGCTGCTCATTCCTGATCGATTGAAAATGTAGAGCAACAAGCATCACGAATGGAAACAGACCGAGAACAAACTGCTCAGGCCCACTCGACATATAACATTGACCAACGGAGAGCAAGTCTGACTTTAAGAAGATAACACTATTATCGATCCAGACGGACGCTGCACGTTGAATTGAATCTTGATGCGTTCCATTACGATGCGGATTATGATTACAGTTGCCATTAAAGTGTCGTCATTAAAAAATGTACAAGTTATGCGAATCTTGTCGTGCATTGAAATTCAAAAATGAAACTTCAGGAATGTGCTGCGCAGGTGGAATAGTGAAATTGCCAGAATCGCATTAACCACCTGAACCATTATCAAAATTGTTATCAGGTATATCAAGCCAGTCAAAAAATTTCTTAGCAAACATACACAAATACAATTCATGTTTCCAAATTACATTGTTCGGTGCAACAGAAATCATATGTAACCTAACCAGCCGGCCAACACGAAAGACAGTTCAATGCATCAACAATTAATGTAGTCGCGATCGTAATAGTTGGTGAAACATTTAACTCGCGAGAAGTAGTTCTTCATAGCAGAGATAGTAATGTTCAGCGAGTTTCCGAAACACATCGCTCCTACAATGCATTGCAATATCCAATTACATTCTGGCAAAGAGATGATAGGTATCTTTTCAATATCAAGATGATAAATCCACAAACGTATCAGGAAAATAATAAGAAAGTCAGTGCCATGAATTACTTATTCATATCGCTTGATGATTCGTGGAAAGTCAGACAATTACATTTTGAAATGTCGACAATTGTTCCACCAGTATATTGTCGATATGTATGCAAAAATCGAAACCGAACGACTTATCGTCATTCGGTTGAATCAAACCAAACTGTACTTGGAAGAATATATTCATTTACGCGATGCGATTGCTATATTTGGCAATCCTAATGAACTAGGAAAAATGGTCATACTTCCGGCTACATTTAAAGGAAGCCCACGACATATACATGAATACACACAAGAAGCAATGACTTACGAACGCGCATACCACCGTCCGGATTTTTTCATAAAATTCACGTGCAATCCTACGTGCGATGAAATTAGAAAACTTCTGTTGCCTGGACAATCATCTTCGGATCGCCATGACATCATTGCACGTGTGTTCAAACTAAAATTGAAATCTTTTATGGATTTCATTTACAAGTATCATGTTTTTGAGGAGACACGTTGTTAGATGTATTCCATTGAATAGCAGAAAAGAGGATTGCCACATGCACACATTATGATTTGGTTGATTGATAGAACTACACCAGACAAAATTTATGAAATTATCTCAGCAGAAATACCAAACGTCAACGTTGATTCAGGCTTATTCGAAGTCGTTACGAAAAACATAATTCATGGACCTTGTGGAGCGATCAACACGAAATCTCCATGCATGAAGGATGGAAAATGCACGAAATGCTATCCAAGAGACTTACACGCCGAAACTATCACTGACAATGATGGATATCCCCAATATCGATTACGATCAACTGAAGATGGCGGCAAACTCATCATTCTAAAAGTGCGCAACAATGACATTGAAGTCGATAATCGTTGAGTTTTGCCGTATTCACCATTACTCTCTAAAACGTTCAAAACACACGTCAATGTCGAGTATTGCAATTCAGTAAAAACGATCAAATACATATGCAAATATGTTAACAAAGGATGCGATATGGCAGTTTTTAGAGTGGGAAATGCATCTGCACCAATCGATGAAATTGAAAAATGTCAATTAGGAAGCTACATTAGTAGCAATGAAGCTGTTTGGCGTATTTTCTCATTTCCTATTCTTGAACGTCATCCAACAGTTGTTCATTTGGCTGTGCATCTTGAGAATGGACAGCACATGTATTTTACAACGGAAAATGTACATGCAAGAGCATTTTTGCCATCGCAAACAACGTTAACTGCGTTCTTCTCTTTATGTACGGATGATTTGTTTGCAGAAACGCTACTTTACTCAGAAGTGCCAAAATACTACACATGGAATGCATCAGCTAAACCTTTTCAACGACGTAGACAAGGCAAACCAATAAAATGACATCCTAATTTATTTTCGTCCGACGCTATAGGCTGTCTCTATATAGTTCATCCTATTATATTCTTTATTCTATTAGTTAATGTACGATTTTTTTTACTTGCGATTACTATTAGTTAATGTACATGGACCGAAATCCTTCCAAGAACTGAGAACAGTAAATAGTGAAGTATGTGCGACCTATCGAAAAGCTTGCAAAAAATTAATACTTCTTGAGAACGATACCCACTGGGACACAGTACTTGCTGGTGCATCAAATACTGCTCAACCACACAAATACGTGCATTATTTGCGATATTATTTACAACGTGTTTTCTATCTAATCCAAAAAATCTTTTGAAAAAATACAAAGATGACATGAGTGAAGACATCCTACGTCGTTTGCGAGCAACGAATAACAACTTGTAATTTACACCAAACGTGTATGAGGCGTTGTTATTAATCGAGGATGTATGTTTGACAATCACTAACACAGGATTGGTGCAATTAGAAATATGTGCACCGATCCGACCTACTAATACCGCATATGATCGTGATTTTCACCGTGAAACACAATTTGATATTCATGAATTGGGTAAATTTGTTGTGAGTAATCTTCTAAAATTGGTTTCAGAACAGCACATTGTATATGACACAATCATGGAGGCAATAAACAATCATAGCGTCAAACACGACTTAATTCAAAACGTTTTCCCGAATATCGCGCGAAATTATAAAAATCATCAGTGGCTACTGAACGTGCTATATTAGCAGCTACGAACAACGATGTTAATGCCATCAATTTCAGCATTCAATACGGAATACCAGGCGATGCGACAACGTACATGTCTGTCGATACTGTGATGAATCAAAACGAAGTTGTCAATTACCCAATGAAATTCTTGAGTTCACTCGATTTGCCAGATATGCCACCGCACTTTCTAACATTGAAAATTGGCGTGTCTATTATTCTTCTCCGAAACATCAATCCACCACGGTACAAGAATTTTGGTGAAAAAAATTATGAACAATCTCATCGAAGCTAAAATTTTGAACGGAAAATTCAAGGGAGAAGATGTACTGTTGTCACGTATTACAATGATCCCAACTGATATGCCATTTGAATTTAAACGTTTGCAGTTTCTTGTCCGTCTTGCTTTTGCAATGACTATCAACAAAACTCAGGGACAATCGCTGCAAGTGTTCGGGCTAGATTTGGGGAATCCGTGCTTTTCACATGGTCAACTATAAGTGGCGTGCTCACGTGTCGGAAAACCTTCTGATTTATTCGTGTACATACCAGATCGAAAAACGAAAAATATCGTATATCCAAAAGCACTCGAATAACACTTTGAATATTGTTCCCCATAATGAAAATTTTTAAGTTTCTATAAAACATTTTAATGTTTACTATGAAACTACATAATATCAAAACGCCATAATGAATAGCATTTAGAAATTACTATTACTAAAATTATCTGAATGTATATGTATGGATGTATGGATATATGTAATATGAAATATTATATATATATATATATATATATATATATATAATAAAATATATCGTGAAATATTCTATATTTTCCCCGTGCAATCTGAAAAATTGATTGAACATTGGAATATCTTATAGTGCATCGTGAAAAATTCTACATTAGTCCCTTGTAACGCACAGGTATTCAGCTAGTGTATATATATATACGAGGTCTGATCAAGAAGTTCTGGAAGTTTTGAATTTGCGCGCGAACGGATGGTCGCAGAAACTCCTTGGTGGTTTCAGCTGTTAACGTTACTTTACCTGAGTCACGTGATTTTCTGTTTATCGCTGTAACCTACTTAGTTCTCGAGTTATCGCATTTATTGTAAATCACAATTTTCGTACGCAGCGATTTTGACGGTAAATGCGAAACAGGAGCAGCGTGTTTGTGTGAAATTCTGTATGAAACTCGGGAAAACTTCCTGACATTGTTTTTAAGATATATCCATGTGTGTAGTTTTGGGCTGACCTTTCGGATTCCTTTCAGAGTCCATCTTCAGTGTGTAGTTACTTGGTCGAGTGTTGTTACTATACTCTCTTGGCTCGTGTCTTACTATCTTTTATACCAATAAATTGATTATCGAGGAAATCATCGTTGACTGGTTGTTGTTGCTTGTTGTTTCCGATAACAACTGGTTGTCCTTGGCTTTATTTGTATTTATTTGTTTTTTTTTTTTTCAAACATCAGCCCAAAACTACATGCATGGATATATCTGAAAACAATGTCAGGAAATAAACAATGCATGAAAGTTTTTCGGAAAAACATTTTTGGAAACTTTCAAACTTTTGACTGAGGCATATGGGGATGAAACCATTGGTCGTTCAAAGTGTTACAAGTGGTACTAACGGTTCAAACAAGGTAGGATGTCCGTCGATGATGACTCTCGTTCTGGGAGACCCTCAACGTCAACTGAGGATGCTCATGTGGCCCAAATGAACGCTCTAGTTCGTTCAAACCGTCGTCTGACGATCCGTGAAATGGCTGATGAGTATCGGATATCCTTCGGTTCGTATCAGGAAATGTTGACCCACAAATTGAAATTAAGAAGGGTTGCAGCGAAGTTTGTTTCGAGGCTCATGTCGGACGACCAAAAACAACACTATGTTGCAGTTTTCCAGGAGCTTCTGGAAATGACCAATTCCAATGAAAACTTCATGAAAACGATCATATCCTGTGATAAAACGTGGAGTTATAGTTACGACGTTGATACCAAGATGCAATCATCACAGAGGAAGTCACAAACTTCTTCAAGACCCAAAAAAGCTCGTCAGGTGAGGTCGAACGTGAAGGTGATGCTGACAGTTTTATTCGATTCTAAAGGTGTTCTCTACTACAAATTCATGCCACAAGGTGAGACAATTAAACGATTTCGTTATTTGGAAACCCTAAGAAAATTGCGTGAAGCTGTGAGAAAGAAAAGGCCAGAAATGTGGGCGAGCGGCGAGTTAGTGCTTCACCACTACAATGCGCCCTGTCACACCGCCCTCCTGATTCGCAAGTTATGCGCCAAAAACGCGGTGGGTGTCCTTCCCCAGCCCCTGTATTCACCCGACCTGGACCCCAGACTTCTTCCTGTTCCCCAGGCTCAAATACCCAATGAAAGGACAGCGTTTTGACACCGTTGGACGTCTAGAAATAAACATTTTTGGAATGCCTGATGAGCATCTCGTCTAAAGTTTATTCCGACTGCATGAATCAATAGAAAAAACGCTGGGAGAAGTGTATACGTAGCCATGGGGAGTACTTTGAAGGGGATAGTATTTGAAAATTGTTAAAAAAAGAGTTATTGAGAAAGTTTCGGAACTTTTTGATCAGACCTCGTACATTTACATATATTTATATTTATTTACTTATTTATTATATCGTAATGTTTACAATAACTTATAATTTGCATTCTTACTTATACATTCTAAAATAAAATCGATACATTTTATTTATTATTGATGTTTTGTATAGGATATATATATTTTGCAAAAGTAGGTTAAGACCTGCAAAACAATAGAGTTTTCTTCTTACTGAACCAGGATCTAAAGATAAAAAAAAATTATTATGATTAACCTTTGCTACAGTCAATTATCCACCAATGAGGAAATTGGGTAAAAATGGTTTTACTAATTTAAATATTAATATGGAATACACTTAACATAAGTAATTAAATTGTATATATATATATATATATAAATGAATTATTGTCATATAAAAAAAAGAAATAAAATAACGTAGCGTAAAAATTTAAATCGTAATTGGTAACTTCTTCACCGCATGCTAACATGATTATCCTTTTTTCACCAATTATTCTACTTCAACTTTCAATTCTCTCGTCTTTGGGATTTTTCGAAATGTCCTTTGTTTCCTTTGGAGAACTTTTGCTACATTTAAGCCGATATGTACACACATATGTCATCAGTTGATAATCAGCATATACGGATCATCTTATTCTGGGTGGGATAAGTCCTACACATTATTTACCGGCATATTTTGTACTCATCCTTTAACTAGTCAAAATATCATTTTCAATGATATGTTAGAGATGTAATCTATTATATATGTATAGATTATCCTCATTTAAAAATTTCAAAATCCCCCTTTGAAAAACAAAGTGTAAAAGGTTTAAATTCGTTTACTTCATACTATGTATAGTATCACGCTGAGAGTTCTCAGCATATACAGTTTTATATTTTATACTTTTAATTTGGATTTTCGCTTGTATTAATATATAGAAAATGTCAATGCCAGTATTATATCCTATCTGACACTAGTCTTTAAATTTTCCATCGACTATTGTTTACGTAATATATGAGACAAAAAGTAGACAATTACTATGTAGAAATTCTTTTAAATTCTTTAAAAAAATATATAAACATCAAAAATTAATGAATAGAATTAAATGATTCATTGTACTTTATTAATAAAGTAAATTTTATGAAACAATGTGGTTCAATAATATTGAATTTTATGTTCAAATGTCTGGACGTATAAATAATAGCCTACTATTTTCTTCCAATAAATTATTGTTGTAACAATATAATTAAACATTTCAATGCCTGAATAATATTTATACTATTTATTTTATTACATGTTTGGTAATAGTCAATGTAAAAGTTGGTGGAGCCCATCCACAAATCCTTATTATTACAAAAGTCCATTGGTCCTACTGCATCGGTCTTATCTAAAACAAAACAAAAAACCAACAAAAACTGCGCATTGCGTGAGTCATTTATTTAAAAACAGTAATCGTAAAATTTGGTCATTAACTAGATATATAAATTACGAATTTGGATAATAGTCGATATTAAATTGTTTTTTAATGATTGTCTTTGTGAATTAAAATAAATTTCTGTTATAAACTACAGGTACTTTGCTGTGGAATTATTATAATTTAATTATAACATAAGGTTAGATTTGTAAATATCAATAAAAAATTCGGATGTTTGTAAAATTTTTCAATACGATAAGTCAATGAATATTTGAATTATTCATCATTATTTTCATGTTACGTATTACGATTTAAATAAAGTGTTAGTCTTTTGTAATCCGTATTTTTGTTTTTAATAATGATACATACCAATATTTTGTAAAATTATGTCAAGCATGTAATCGTAATATCCATTTGCTACTACTATAAATGAATAAAATTAAAAATGTTTTAATCCTTTAACGGTAACAAATGTAATAAATAGTCGTCTACGGAAATATGACTTATGTAATTACTTTAAATCTAATCAAAGTTTAAAATTTATGTTGCAATATTTATTAAAAATAGCCTATGAATATTATTAATAAGATTTATTTATTGTTTATTAACTACTAAATATAAAATAGTTTAAATTTTTTTGCGAAATTCAGAATTGACGTTTAACGAATATAATTTATATTACAATATATTTTTAGAAAATATCATTAAAAGCTACTCATTAATATCATTTTTACTAAAATTGAATAATAATATATTTATTGTTATTCATTATTTGAAAAGAACAAAATTTATTATAGTTTTTAGATTGCTGTAATTATTTACATTGTAATTTTTATATTATCAAATTTAAAAGTCAATTGCTTTTTAATTATTGAGTTACTTTAAGTAAATACATTATAACTTAAAAGAAAGTTGGATATTAACCTTAATTTTGTTCATTTGAATTTAATTAGTTGTAACATTCAGAATTCTGATTGGTATATATCATATTAAAATATTAAATTAATCATGACATACCATTCATTTTATTACGAAAATTTTCTTTGATTTTGAGATGGAGATGAAAAACAAATACAAATGTATTAGTTGATACTGTTCACACTATTACCATGTGTAAAGATTTTCGTTTTTTGTGGGATACTTGGGAAATTGGTTCACCTACCATTAAATGTTATAACGTGATTACTTTGATTTACAATATTGTTAGCATAATATATCTAACAAATGTAATGTATGGTAACATAAAAAAAACTTTTGTTATTAAGTTTTATTAGAACGTATGTGATTTATTTCATTCTAAAACAACACAAGAAAAGTGTAAAATATTGAAGAATCTATTTTTTAATTTTATGATATAAATAAAATATAACTAAACTAATAACGAATTAACTTAATATTGTATTTATTAAGTTGTATTCATATACTCGTATTTTTTAAATAATGTATTTATAATAATAGCGATTATAACATTCTTTCATCTATTTATATAATAAATGTATAAACATAAATTTTATATTGTTTGGCTAGCACAATAATTATACGATTCAATAACGAAATAACAATATATTTGACTTAGTGTATTTTATACCTATTATTATCTTCGTTTATATATATATATAAATGAATGAATATCTGTATATATGTCCCGCATGCGATCCTAAACTGTTCATCCGATTGTAATGAAACATTGGTGAATTGTTGTGCATACCCTTGAGAAGGTTTCTATAATAAAAAATTTGAAATACTACCAACGAGGTGGTAGCTAAAACCGGAACTTTTGTGATTTTAGACGTTACACATTAGCCATTGTGACCATCAAAAGTGTAATTGAGTTTAAAACAAAAAAACAAAGAAAATCAAGACTGGAAACTAATAGAGTTCGCAATCTCAAGTCAGATTGTCTGAAACAGAATAACAACGTGATGAGAGACGGGCAACCGATCAAGTACGCATTATACGGTCTAGGCAGTCACTGCACACAGAAATCAATTTTGCTGCATTAAACAATAATGTTCCTTATAACTATAAACTTCATCCAAGTTTTGTGACTGGCAAAATGAACGAGATGTGTAAATATTGCAATGCCCATTAATTCAAGAATGAAGCTCCAGGAATGTGTTACACGGGTAGAAATGTAAAATTGCAAGATTTACATTCACCACCTGAACCTTTACCAACGTTGTTATCAAATGACACAAACCTATCAAAACATCTCTCTAACATACGAAAATACAATTCTTGTTTCCTAATGAAACTTTTAATGCAACAAATATCATGCGAGAAAATTACATAATAACATTCAAAGTGCAAGGACAAATTTATAGTAGTGGTGGGTCAACAGATCACAAATTTCTTCAGATTTATTTCATGATAAACACTGATAACCATTTTGTTCAACGTTGCCAATTCAATACGAGCACTAAACGAGAAATCGTTGCATATTTATCCTTAAACAAACTTCATTTGATCAACACAATAAATTAATTTGGCTGTATAGAATTGATCTGGAACGAATACAACCAGATGACAAATGCAAAATTTGAAACGAAATGACTCCTTTTCATTCGATTTAATTAAACCAATTTGCGTTCAGAAGAATATATATATTTCCGTGATGTAGTAGCCAGCGATAGCAATATTAATATCAATGCATTGGGAAAAATAGTAATTCTACCGGCAACATTTATAAGGAATTCACGGTAAATGCATGAATATGCACAAGATGCAAGGACGAACGTTCGAGAAAATGGACGACCAGATTTGTTCATCACTATCAAAAGCAATCCTATGTGGGATGAAATTAAAGAACTTTGTTTGCTGTACAATAATTATCGGATCGTCATGATATTACCGCACGCGAGTTCAAACAAAAGTTTAAACATTTAATGGATTTCATTGTATACCAACGTGCTTTTGGTGATACACATTGTTAAATGTACTCTGTTGAATGACAAAAAACATCATTACTGCATGTCCACATTTTAATTTGGTTGATTGAAAAAATCACTCCTAATCAAATTGATTAAGTCATATCAGCGGAAATACGTCGATATTGATCCTGAATCTTTTGAAGTCGTTTCCAAAAACATAATTCATGGTCCATATGGCTTATTCAACAACAATTCCCCATGCATGTCTGATGGAAAATGTACGAAACGATATTCGAAAGACTTATTTACAGAGACTGGAAATGACGGATATCTACTTTATCGTCAACGATGTAGTACAGATGGTGAAAAAAATATTACTTTAGAAGTACGAAACAGTTTTGTGGACGATGATAACCGTTGGGTTGTACCCTATTCACCGCTATTATCGAAAACGTACAAAGCACACGTCATCGTCGAATATTGCAATTCAATGAAACAGTTAAGTACATTTATAAATATGTTAACAAAAGAAGACATACTGCTGTTTTTTGAAGTTAAAAAGGGATAAAAATTTGTATCCAATTGATGAGTGAGGCCTCTGAACATTGTTTGCCAAAACAATTCAGATTGCTTTTACTTGCGACTACATTTAATTAACGTACGTGGACCAACAACCTTTAAAGAATTAAGAACAGTCAATGGGCAAATATATGCTTCATATCGTGAAGCTTGCCAATGTAAATCTTCTTGAAAACGATGCACATTAGGACACCCGAATCACTGATGCATTCAACACATCCCGACAACAGCAAATACGCAATTTATTTGCAATAATATTGACAACGTGTTCCCCATCCTGTCCGAAAGATCTTTGTAAGAAATACAAAGTCTACATGAGTGAAGATATCCTACATCGTTTGCATGTAACAAATCAAAATTCATACGTTCATTTCACACCTAACATGTGTAATGAAACAATGATATGTAATGAAGACATCTGTTTAGAAATCGCTAACAACTTAATGAAACAAATAGGAATAACTGTGCCATATCGTTCCACAAATAATCTTTTTGATCGTGATTTGTAACAAGAATTACTATTTGATGTCGACAAATTGTGTACATTTGTCCAAATGAATCTTCGTAATTTATTTTGAGATTGACGCATAGCGTATGACAAAATTATGCATGAAATTAATAGCCAAAATTAGTATTTTTTATTTTCTTGATTTTTTTGAGAAACTGAACAAACCTTCTTCATTTCAAATATTTTAGCAACCATGATCACGAAATAATATTATATATGCAATCGCATCATCTGTAATTGCGGCAACTGTTTTAGATGGTTGTCGAACAGCGCATTCAGCACTGAAATTACCGTTGATTATTTAAATTTCCGGAACTTCAACATGTATTATTAACAAAAATTCTGGAATGGAAAATGTATTGAAATCATTTTAACTCATCATATGAGATGAATGTACTATGACGCAAAAAATAGTAATAGAAGCACTACATTGTACGCCTAAATAATTGACAGAAAATTTCATTGTATTTATTTTTTTTAATTTTATTTTATTGTCTGGTGATTTTCGACAAACTCTCTTAGTAATACCTCGTTTAACGCCCGCCAATGAACAATGCATCTCTTAAATCATTATTTTTGGCAACATGTACAGAAATTGACTTTGACGACTAATATGTGTATACAACTAAAACATGATTTTTCAGATGAACATTCCATCCATAAACTGGAACCTAACCCAAATGAACCAGTTCTTTAACCAGTTCTTAAGGGCATTTCAAAACCCGGAACTGATATCGGAACCTATATTTCATATTTCATAGACCCCGTATATATTATTTATACAAGAACCGTATAAAATTATAAATTAAGATTTTTGATTCTTTTGGATTCCTAAGTTCTCATGTTTAAAATTACCTAGATTTTTTGAAGGTATATTTCTATCTGTTAGTTCAACTCGATATTTTGAAACTGTTTTAAGATTCTTAGATTTTATGATTTCAGATTTCAAACCTAGAATGATTTTTTCATCAATAAAACCTGATTACCCCTAAATGATTAAAGCAGTCCTTCAAATAATGTTTTTTTTGTATAGACATAAATAAAAATTAATGTTTCACATTTTTGTAAAATGTATACATTCTTAGCTAATCTCAAAATCTAAAATATTCAAAATCAAATTATCTACATTTATGGACGATAAGAAGAATATTAGAAAAGTATTCTCACAAGTGATTGTATTAAATTGTCATAAATTTCGCAAAACCTATTAAAATGTATACAACTTTAATAATCATTCAAGATTAGTTTTATTTGATAC
This sequence comes from Schlechtendalia chinensis, assembly GCA_019022885.1. NCBI lineage: Eukaryota > Metazoa > Arthropoda > Insecta > Hemiptera > Aphididae > Schlechtendalia > Schlechtendalia chinensis. The sequence goes on from CM032339.1 coordinate 56,824,545, forward strand.
TATTAATTGTAAGCTGAAGATATCTAAAAATCTTATTAAATTTTTAATAATTACACCACAGTAAAATAAGTAAATTATCATTTTTTAATCCTAATTTCTATAATTCTATGAACTGATTAGCACCGGTATTAACCAGAACTGAAACTGAAACCAAAATTCACAATATTCACAAATCGGAACTGAAACCGGAATAATTTTTTTTTAAGAACGAAATCGAAATCAGAACTGATAAAATCATTAAGGTTTCAGTCCATGGTTTCATCAAACAATTGTTAGATATTGGAAATGGGAATATAAGAGTCGATAATACACACAATGCATAACTTTGCCAAAAAACTTTTGTAAAATAACAGCATCCAAAGACGAATTAATCAACGAGGTTTTCTCAAATATTACACAAAACTATAACGATCATAAGCGGTTCAGTGCACGTCCGCGAGACTATAAGATATTCCATGTCTTTGAATCGCACTAACGCGTCGGTTTAAATTTAAAGTCGTTCAACGAGTTCGTCAGAAACAAACCTTCGTATGAACTGCACCACAACAGAGCTACGTACACTAGTTGTTGCTCATGCATTTTCGAATATTCGTACACAACGATTGGATAAGTGCTTCTTTGACTTTTGTGAATCGTTATTGTAGCCAAAAAAAACTATGTAAACATGATAAATTTCTGCATTCGCAATACCAAACGAAATTACAACGTATAAGTCAATCGATACCGTATAAAATCAAAATGAAGTAATCAATTATTCAACTGAATTTTTTAATTTGCTTGAATTGCCAAGGATGCCACCGCACATTTGGACATTGAAAATTGGAACGCCTATCATTTTTCTACAGAATCAATTCACTACGACTTTACAATAGAACCAACTATGACCATTATTAAAGCTTAAGGAAAATGGTTACAAGTTTATGAACTAAATTTAAAAAATTCTTAATTCTCGCATGTACAGCTATAGGTACAGAACTATGTAGAACCTTTACAGGGCCTTAAACATTTGATTTAATAATCGAATTTATTTTATTTTGCATCAAATATAGCTTAAAATACTTTTTAATAATCTCGTGATGTGGTTTAATTTATTTGTATTTAATACTTAATAGTATTTCTATTAATCTATTACAAAATTATTCAAATGTAATTAACTTACTAATAATAAAAAATGCATAATATAATGCTGATTTGGTATCTCCAATAACTAAGACAAAAATATTTAAAAGTTGTTTTGCATATTGTTATATTCAAATAAAAATGTAGAATTGGTGAAAGTTAAGTATTGATTTATACCTATTATGTTCACTTTATTTAACATTTACATTGTAAATGTACTATAAAAATACATACCATCAAAACGTGATTTATAGAAGTGATCTAGGAAAATATTTTATATTAATAATTTTATAAATTATATTTTTATACTTTAATCAAATAGAAAAGCATACTAAGCTGCTGGAATAGTAGGGCATTTCAAATGAGAAATAGGTGTTTTAAACTTGGTCACCAGTGTTCAACAACTTCAATTATTCGTTGCAGCGTTTATAAAGAAATGTTTTTATAAGAATTGTGAAAATTCTAGACCGTATAAGCTCGACCGATGTAGGTGTCGCGATATTCGACATCAACGTTCACACAGCAACATTTATGCCTAAACACAAACTTGTTTCGGCGGCCGACTGGGTAATATTAATCAAATACAAGTGTAAGATAATTTAGTAAGATTTGGCACAAGATTAGAACTACTAGTGTCGTTTATTCCTAATAATAACTATAAAGTAAATAAGGTGTAAACTTCATCATTCATTAGCCAATTTGTTTAATGTTATATCGTATAACCTATCAACAGTGGCGGCTTTGGTTCATTGCCTAGGAAGAGGCCAATATTTTTTGATATACATATATATATGTACTTATATAGGTTTTCACGTTCCGATGCCATTTTCTAGGGATGTCATATCCTTTTTATAAAATATTGTTTAACAAAGAAGTTATAAAGTTTTACATTATTCATTCTTTTATAAGCTGGTAATTTTTTTTAAACAATATTTTACAAAAAGGATATGACATTCCCTAAAAAATATTGTCCTTTTCAAAATTAGTAATAGGTGTTTCAACTTTAATTCTGACATAGACCCCACATTTATTGTTTCACATACTGTAATTTTTTCTATATTTCCTATAAGATAGACGGAGACAACAAATACGGGTGAGACGCCTCTTAAATATATATGAATACGTACATAAAATATGAACATTTACTATTTATTACTTTAAATAATATATAACCAAATAATTATAGTAAAAATTATTTTGGTTATCTTACCGATTTTAATTTTTGCAAAAAAAAAAACATTAATTTCTACTACAGTTGAATTTATTATTTAACTTATTTAACTTGAAACTAACCGAAAAACGACAACGCGTACTGTCAAAAATTAAAATGTAAAATGTCTAGGGGGGGCCATGGCCCTATGGTCCCCCCTAAACGGCGCTCCTATCTACCAATTAGTTTTGCAATTGTTACACGCTCCTGTCAATAAACTTACTTTAAGTAAGGTTGGAGGCAAGATAAAACTACTTGTTACTTTTTAAAAAAAATTATTATCTTATGTTATTTCATGTAAGTGGAGTCCACCAAATCATAAACATATGCTATGTCAGTGACTCTACCAAAACGGGTGTAAGATGTTTTCCAATATTTTTTTGGTAAACATTTTTAATTTTGAAATAATTATCCTTCTTCATCGAAAATTTGAATCTTTAACCGTTACATTACACAAATATATCTATGTTCAGATGTAGTTATATGATAATGTATAGTTATAAGATGCAATTAACCTTCTATGAATAAGTTGATGTTATGTATAGTTAAATGTATATTTAATCGTCGTTTTATTCAATAAACTATACATTTTTGTTTTATTTTTTAATAATTATATAAAGAATATTTTATGTAAATTGTATTAATATATGTAATAATATAAATTGAGTGCTGCATGGCACTTATAAATATAATAAAACAACTGACATTACATATCATTTTGGGTTTTATCGTATGATCGATCAGGTGTGATCAACTATTTTAAAACCAGAACGAAATCAAAGACAATATAATAATTTTTTTCGATCATAAATATCATCTCATAGAAATGTCATTAACATATAAGATAATAACTAAGATAAATAGAATGTAGAAATGCTAAATAATCTCAATTTAAATTATGTATTGTTGAGATGATTGAATACTCTTAAAATATTATATTATCTATACTTACCAATACATTTTAGTTTTTTGACAGCATCAGTTTCAACTTTATTTATTTTTTTTAAACCTATGATTGTGAATATTAGTTTAGTTATCAAGTTTCTTACTTTAAGATTATACACTTACAATTAAGAGACAATAAATCTCAAATTAAACATAGTTACTAAAAGTAATTTATATAATTGTTAAATTTATTTGGTTTAAAATCATATTTTTCATGTACACTTAATTTATATCAAAAATTTTAATTTGAGATCGTCTCATTGTTCAATAGTAAATTAATAATAAAACATACTAAATATTTATATCTAAAATAAGGAATTTATATATATATATATATATATATTAAATATCATTACGAACTTGATATGTTTTTCATACACCAGTAAATTGGATGTTGAAGCATGTCATCACTATAAACTACAAATTGACCATTTTTATTTGTATGTCATTATTTTTGTATATAATTATCTCATATCAATGAGGTATAATATTAAATTATGAAAATTAAATGATTATAAATTTACTTACTCGACATAACTGCATTATAGAGATGTTCCAGATATCCTCGTAATATATCTAAAATATTTCATGTTTTATCTTTAGCACTGATATTTCTATGTATTAAGATATTGATATTATTCATTTTTTCAATAAATAAAATATAGAATATGAAAAATATGAAATTTTATCTCATTATTACTTTATGTTAATAAAGGTAGTTTTAATACAATATGGATTATTGTATGATTAAAATAATATTACCTTTGTTTTTTGTATCACGTTCAAATACTAATAAAGGAATTGATTATTATTCATTTATCTTAAGATATATTTCTTTTAAATCGTTAAGCAATAGCGTATGCAAATAGTATGGTATTTATAAAATAATAATAAAATTGTTTTAATAAAAAAATTATTATATCTAATATAATAACCATTTGTATTTAAAAATGAAATGAAATAAAATGCACTTTTAAAGTATCCTATATAAAATCTTTTTATAAAAATATCCTGTTTAAATAAACAACTTCGAATATTATTCTCTAAATTAACAAACTATTTATCATTCACTATCAAACAACTTCGACCACCAAAATTCTTACTTCTGATCGATATAAAAATACTGCAGTCCAGGGGTGTAGGTATAGATTATTCATGGGGAGAGGGAAGTTTGATTTCAATTATTAGTAATAGGCTGACATAAAAATTATATAATTAGGAGTGAATCAGGAGTTTAAAAAAAAATGTTGAGTTAAATAATTGTGCAACAGATACGAATATATCATTTAAAGATTTTATTATTATTATTATTATCAAATATTATATAAGTAAATTTAATCGTTGACTTCTTTGTGCTAATTTGTTCACAATTTGTAGTGTATCAACAGGTTAGGGTACAATTATTGTACGTACACCATGAAATTAATAGCTTATTACAGCAGTTAATCATCAAATCCTTGGCCTACCAGAATATCCAAATCTAATCCAAAAGACATTATACACTGCATGATGGTGGTGGCCAACGCTGGGGTTGTCACATATTTCACATGTACAAACTCTAAAACATCTTCTTTAATAAAAATTTTATCAGAAGAATCGTCCACATATCGAATGCATAAATCTAATTGTTTATACCTTGATATATCTTGCGTTTCATCAGCAAGAACGCTAAACAAATCAGCATTTTTATTCTATTGACGCCATGTTTTTGAATAAAATATTCACATAGATCAATAATATCGTTTTGTATTGTTGGTGACGTGTATAGTGATCGCTTGTAGGATGTTTGAAATAAAATATATTCTTTTAGGCACAGATCTTCTGACCTAGCATGATATCTCAAGATTGCACGAAAATTACCATCATTGTAAGATGGTTGTGTTATATCTATTTTGTCGGTAGCACTTTTGTATATTAATGCTATTTTTTGACGACCATATAAAAATACAGTTTCAACAATGTATATAAATTTTTTCCTAGTTTCTTAAGTTTATTTTTTATTTTCTGAACTTATAGATGTTATAATATAAGTTTTTCCTGTCATAACTGACATAAGCCCTTCAATTTTTTCGACTGAAAATATGATAGTCTGTATTACTATGTCTATCAAATATTCTTTACCTTTTTCCAATTTACAAATGCGATGACCACTAAAGACCTTAGTTTTTGTTTACCACAACCACCATAACTAAAGCTAAATAAGACACAAATTTTGCATAGAGCACATTTAGAAATGTCTGAAAATATGAATCATGACTATTGTTTTATCCATTGACATTGAACGGAAAGATGACTTTTATAACTCACTGGAAATTTATATAACAAAGGAGGCATCCATGGATTTTGAAACACTTTTAATATTTCCACTTTTAATTTAATATTTTTAATGACTGAAAGCCCAGGTTTATTTCAATATTAACGAATCAACCTATGTGAGTAATGTGTATTTAAACGTAAATTATAAGACACTCACTATTATAGTATGCATGTTTAAATGCTTCTCCTTTGTTGAAGTTCACTTAATGATGATAATAGTAGAACAATTTAAACTTAATAATATTATATCCTTACGTGTATGGTAATGTTTTGATTCAAATATTTATAAATAACTTTATAATAAATGCATATATATATATATATATATATATATATATATATATATATATTTATTTATATATATTTATATATATTTATATATATTTATATATAGTGGCAAGAGGGGCAATTGCTCCGAGCATCACGTTTTTGAGTGCATCAAATTTTTAAAGGTTTTGTTTGAATTATATTACTGCTTGTTTTTGAAATATTTTATATTCAAAATTTTTTTTCACGATTTGGAAAAAAAAAATTATCAGGTATTAATACTCTGTATATACCCTATAAGTAATATATGTTATATTTTATATGTATTTTAATTATATTATAGTTATTTTATAGTTATAAGCATTGTAAACATTAAAAATAAACATTTATAAACATTAACATAATTTTGATTCATATAATTTATTTATTATTAATTTTACATAAAATATTAATAAATGTTTTAAAAGGGAAGGGATTGTGTATGTCTTAAAGAATTGCTTGGTAAAGCATTTTTTATTTACATGCAAAAAGAGATTAGAGGAGAGTTAACAAAATTCTAAATACACCACCATATATATATATATGTTTTCAGTATAATATGTCTAATATAAATATATTACTATCTACATATAAAAATTAACGAATTACTGTACGATTATACTAACTATCCATTATTCCAGCTTCTGAAATTTCTTCTAAATTGTGATTTTTTATAAGAATTATAAATATTACTATACATAAAATAAATATTTGACTAGAACTACATGAATTTATCAATCTTATATGTTATATCAAGTAAAGATATTATTATTATTAAATACAACTTTAATAATTAGTGTATCCAAATATTAAACTATTTTATGATATTTATTTTTATCTTCAAACTAAATTGGGAAACCTTAAATACAAAATATATAAAAATAACTGGCCTAATATCCATGGTTCTAATAGACCTATATTTATACCAAATTATTTGTCCTTATAATGTCATATTTAAAGCAATAAGAACCAAACATTTTAATTGTTTTTTTCTAATCTATGTATCCTTCAAAATTAGAATTAATAAATTGATAGTCAAATAAACACAGATTTTTCAAATCATTTATTCATTAAAAATGACAATTCTAAATATCTGTAAATCGTTGTGTATATGTTAGTCAGGTCAGGTCTCTCTGGTGCAAGCTGGTCATAATTACCCGTCACCGTATATTTTTAGTTTATCTAAGAACATTCTTCGATTCCCCAAATACGTAAAGGATGCAATATCTGAGCATAAAACTGTGTTGATTGATTGATAAGATATATAGCAATAAAGATTACATAATGTATGTTTTCAATAAGATGTTTTAAAACTTGAATAATATATTTTTGATAGAACAAAAGTTCATTAAACACAAAAAACGCATACTTTTAGTCAAATAATTATTTACTATATTTTTTTGACCCACGAACATATTAATTTTGTTTAATAATAATAACTCGTAATATATTTAAAATACATTTATAATATAATAAATTATCACATGTTAATAATTATCGAAATTATATATGTACTCGTACTGTCCACAAATATTTCTATTCATTAAATTCCATAATTATTTATTTTATTATTTCCTGAAAAATAATATTTTTAAACGAACTATATGAGGTACGAGACAATTAGGTAGAATAAACACAGAAATAATAACACAAGGGTTGATGATAATAATTTGTACTAAAGTAACCAATGAATGCAAAAAAAGAAAATATGGTTATTCATAAGAGAATTCCTCCGTCAGCTATTCTTATACATTTTATATACGACAGCAAAAAAATTGTATGCGAAAAACATTTGTCATAACACATGTTAATAAATATAAAAATTAAGATGTAATAACTTGCGATTATTTATATCTAAGTTTTTCCTACAAATTTTGTATGAATTGTGTGTGTATATGTATATATATATATATTTTATAATACATACTGCAAAATATTTATATATACATTTATTGATTATGGTAAATTAGTTTTTACAAAAAGATGTTATCATTATACTTACCTATACATTCTAAATTAAAATGTGTACAATTGTTATTAAAAATTAGTAGTATAATTATATATCAAAACAGTTATACATTTTTATTTAAACATTGTTAGTTGTGCTGAAAAATATGTGAGGCATGAAAGGGATATATCTCCTCCATGACCTTTTTGTTATTATGTATTAGTTCTAACACTATGCTGTTTATTACCTATTTAATAATAATAAAAAAAAAATTATATAAATGTAGATAATTTTTGTTTACAATAAGCTGTTAACACTATTCTCAAATTTTGTATTGTGTTCGTCCATGTCATAGATGAAGTATTGTATAAATTGGCAAAAAAAATAGATTTAATAATTTCATAATAATAAAATTATTTAATAAAGTGATCTTATATCCTTAAATTATGACAGATTTTCAATGATCAAATTTCATGTTAAAAAATAAGCCTCACACCCTCCCAATGACAAAATTATTTGACCACCACTGATTGTTGGTTACCATTATATCAAAGGATTTCCTTTATTTCTTATTATTATTTAATAGTTTCAATTCATAGTACAAATCAAAGTCTATCGTCATGTGTGTTTGTGCATGATTCCTTAAGTATCGATTGAAGGGATTTTTTCTAGTTTTCACCAATAAATATACTGTAACTTGATAATGGTTTTTTTATATACTTGTGGATATTTTCTTAAATCGGAATAAACAATCGTAGAAGAAATATTTTTAAATAAATTGTACATTTGTTTTTAATTATTCAAATAAAACTTGGTTTTGGGCACAGGCGTATTTGGCTGGTACTTATGTAACGCTAGCAGTGGAGTGCACTCGCTTCTATGTCAATTAATTACATATAGTATTATATTTTTTATAAGCATTGGCGTCATTTTAATTTTTTTAAGACTATGGTAAACATTTCTTAAGTTCCAACTTATTTTAGTAATACATAACGTGTTGGCAATTTAAATATTTCAAGAACACCGACATTAAATTGAGTGAAATACTAAACTTTGACAAATGCAAGAGCCCCTCCCTCTAATGGCGCTATTGTTTACTTGATGATTTGATGATGTTACATTATTAATAAAAACCTGTTATTTATCAAATATCTAAGTTATTTTAAAAGAACCACGTATGCATCGATTTCCAAATATACTCGTAATATTCAATACATAAAATGCCAAATAAATGATTAAAGTTCGCAATTATGAAAATTATGAAAATTGAGAAATTCATTTAGTCATTGACCAAGTGAGACATTCTTTGCGAAAAAGTGGAGTATCTTCAGATGAGTGAATTATTAGATCATAAGATCATACGTCATTGAGAGAGAGATGGTCGTAGACCATCTGTTATGAATGCTTATTGTTAAATCGCGAAATATATGTTTTCCAGAATGGTAAAACTATCGGATAAACGTCATAATTGTCTACCTTTGGATCGCAATAAGTTTATATATTACCAACTGGTAATTTAAATGAAAAAAGAACCACCTGTAGAAATAGAACATTGTATACATGCTAACCAAATACGGCATATGAATTAATGAAATGATAGACTAATTAACAAGAGTTAATACGTAATTTTAATGCACAGTTAATATTCTAACAAAGAATCAACAAAGAAACTCCAAGCGTACCAACGAGCCGAGAAAATGAAAATTAGGTTGATACTCCAGGTTGGCGTGCTGAGAATATTAAAACAATAAGTTTTTCATTTTTTTTTATTTTTAATTTAAAATTTTTATTATTATTCAGAATAAGATTTAATTATAAAAAAGGGAGAATATTATAAATATCTGATGTACATTTGTATATTTTTAAATTTTAATTCACGATGTTGGTTCCTTTGAAATAATGCGTAAGCAACTCACACGAAATCGTCAGTGACACTTAGAAAATATGCATGGTAAAATTTAATTTATTGAACTATGAATTTCGATTCTAATTTTAATTACAAAAAAATTGTAGTTATGACAGACTAATCGTTAATAAAAACTATCGTAAGCATATTGATAAATACAAAATTTATTTCATTTGACAGATTTCCGTTGAATTTCTTTCAAAACCAATCCGAAAAATTAATTTCGAAACTAATTTATCAGCTTTTACTAATTCTGTTACAATAGTAAAATATAATTTGAAAATAAAGTAAACATGCAATCATTGATTAGATTATAAGACAAAAAGTTGAAGATTAAATGTTTGAATAGATTACAAAGGAAAATGTGTTCACAATTTTTCTTCTTGTTCTTCGTCAGCTTAACGGTCCACTTAGGACTTGTTCTGCCATCAAAATCCCTCTCCATCTATCTCTCTGACACGTTGTCTGTAATGTCGTTTTCTGGTTTATCATTAATAAATCATTGTTGACAACATCAATCTATCAGGACTTGGGTCGTTCTAGGGGTCTTTTTTATTTATTTTGTGACTAATACATTTTTAATTAACTAACTACCCTCTCTTCAATGCGTCGTATTCAATAGGATGAGAGTCAGAATTATTAAGATAAGCATTAGAATCACCAAAGTAAGCACCAGGATCATAAAGATAAGTGCCTTGATCAATAGGATGTGCATCAGGATCATCAAGAGAAGTATCAAGAACAGCAAACTAAGCACCAAAATCATAAGGATAAGTGTCCTTATCAACAAGATGAGCATCAGGATCATCAAGATAAACATCAGGATCATAAGGATAAGAATAGTCATAAGTATCATGATCAACAGTATGAGAATCAGGATCAGCGAAGTAGGTCTCTAAGTTTAAGAAATAAGTTTAGTCTCTTATATCTTAATTAATTCTTCTTCCATATAATAGATTAATATTGTTTCCTTTATTTCGTATGTTTGTACGTCCAGGTTCAAATTTGATCCGTATATGGTTCGTATCACTTTCCTTTAGAACGTGATAATTCTTCTGCTTTTGCCTTTGGTCAATAACCAGGTTTATTAAGCATATGTTATTAAAGGTTGAAGATAGCTATGGTTTAATAGTATCCTTGAGTCTCTAAATAACAACTTATATTTTAGAAGTTTTATAATATTGAAATAATTTGTATTTCCACTCTTGTGCCGTTCATTTATTTCTATATGTATGTCATTTTTGTTATTGATATTCACGCATAAGTATTTCAAATCATCAAACTTTTCAAATTTATAATTGTCTACTACTATAGAATCTATATTTGGTGGACTTCTTGATACGCCCATGTACTTAGTTTTCCTGTTGTTTACATGCAGCCTCAATTCATAACTTGCATTTATGAAATTCGATGATGCATTGGTTACTTCCCCTTTGGTTTCATCCATTATCACAATATCATCTCAATACACTAACATAACTTTTACATTATTTATTTCTGTCTTTCGGTCGAGCACAACTGCTTTCTCTTTTGGAACATGGAATGTACACACATTGTATAAACCTGGAGCAGTTCACAACATAATGAGTGAAATTGAAAGTTGTGGAGTTATCATAACAGCGTTACAAGAAATTAAATGGAGCGATACGGGAACGGTGAATATAAATGATACAACTATCTTCCATGGGAGTTGTACTGATCAACGCCAACTGGGAACGGGTTTCGCGGTACACAAAAGTATAGTCCCAGTAATTAAATAATTCAAAGATATTAGCCCAAGAATAAGCGTATTAACGATTGAAGCACAATGGTTTAATATAAGCTTAATTAGTGTACATGCACCAACGGAGGATAAACCACAAGAAGATAAAGATACGTTCTACGATGAACTAGAAAATACACTCAACTCGTTACCCAGTAATAGGATACAGATCGTTCTATTAGACTTAAATGCCAAAGTCGGAAAAGAAGCCATGTTTAGTTCAATTGCAGGGAATCACAGTCTGCACAGTGACACAAACGACAACAGACTTAAACTGATGGACCTGGCAGCTGGGAACGGTCTAGTAATAAAGAGCACAATGTTTCCTCACAAAAGCATTCATAAAGGAACATGGAGGTCACCTGATGGAAGATACACTAATCAAATAGACCACATTCTAGTTAATTCAAGATTTAACAATTTTATCCAAGTTGTCAGAACGATCAGAGGAACAGACTTAGACTCAGAACACTATCTGGTAAGAGGTAAAATGAAAATAAAACTCAAAAGACGCCCTCGAATAAATGAGGAACTACTAACCAAATATGATATAACTATATTGAATGACCCAAACTATCTTAATACCTTCAGACATAAGATACGTCAATTTTTTATCAACAGGGATGCTAATAGAACAGATTCATTAGATGAAAGGTGGAAAAGAGTAAAGAGCATCATAAATAATGTATCTGATATTGTAATAGGAAAACAAAGGAAAACAAAAAAACCGTGGTTCAACGATACATATATGAGAGCTTTGAAACGGAAAAAAGAGTGTAGAAATCAGTGGCTTAATGACCCAGACAATGCCGAAAAAGTAAACAACTACAGAGTATGCAAAAAAGAAGTAAACAACATAATCAGATACGAAAAAAGAAAATATACCAAGAACATGCTAGAGGAAACAGAAGAGTACCATCAAATGAATAGGCCACGTCAGTTATTCCAAAATATCAATGTCATTAGAAAAGGATTTAAGAAACAATTAAATTCTTTTTAACAACAATTAACAATTAAGTTCTTAAATATAACAATGGTACGTTGATAACAGATCCAAATGATATTTTGGATAAATAGAGAGACTACTTCGAACACCTCCTTAATATTAAGGATCCTATAGATTCATTCACTTAGACTGACGTAGAACCCAATGAAGACGAATACCCCCCACCATATAGAATTGAGATAGCACAACAAATTAAGAGGTTAAAAAATCATAAAACTCCAGGTGAAGATGGGATCCTGGGGGAAGTTCTAAAGAGTTTGGATGAAGAAACCGTATCAGATATACAAAACATAATAGAATTCATCTGGAATGAAGAAAGGATTCCCGAGAATTGGAGAATCTCATTAGTATGCACGATACATAGAAAGAGCGACCTACTAAAGTGTAATAGGGGCATTGCTTTACTCAACACGACACACAAAGTTTTATCGTATTGCATTCTAGAAAGAATTAAACCTATCTCCGAAGGCATCTTGGGAGACTACCAAGGTGGATTTAGACCAAACAGGTCAACCACAGACCAAATCTTTATTATAAAACAGATATTCCAAAAAATATGGGAGTACGACAAGGAGGTATATACATTGTTTATTGACTTTAAGAAAGCATACGACTCTATACATAGGCCGAGTCTATTCAATATATTAAAAGAGTTTAATTTCCCCAAAAAACTAATTAACTTCATTAAAGCCAGCATGGAAAATTCTGAGGTAAAAATTAAAACTGCAAATTCTATATCTCAATCGTTTAAAGTAACCACTGGTTTGAGACAAGGGGACGCTCTCTCTGCGATCATTTTTGACCTAGTACTGGAAAAAGTAGTTAAAGATATGGACAAATCAGAACGTCTAACGTTGGGTCAGTCAAAGATCTATAGATCTATCTATGGACCATATCTTGACTCACGAGCCGGAAAATTTAAAATATAAACCAACAAGAAGCTTCAAAATATGTTCCAAAAACCGTGCATATCAAGAGATGCCGCAAAAAAAAGGTTAATGTGGGCTGGACACGCCTGAAGGAAAAAGGGCGCAATGATAAAAACAGTAATTGAGGAAGAGCCAATAGGAAAAAGACCAATAGGCAGACCACGCCTTAGATGGGAAAATTGTGTGAAGAGAGATATTAAAACATTAGATGCAAGAGCAAACTGGAAGGAAATTAGCAGAAGACAGAGAGAGATGGAGGAATATTTGTTGTACAGGATGGTCTTAAAGGCCGGTAAAAAAAAATTGTTATCTGTTATTGAATATAACAATATATTGAATATATATTGAATAATATATGAATACACTTAATGTAAAATTCGTTTATTCCATTACAGATATCGTATTTAATCGTTGTTTAATCATTACGATTCACGACATAAAATACATGTGAATTATTGAACTGTATATTATTTAATCATTATATCTTCAATTATTGTGGATTAAACACATTTGAAAAGTTTTGATAAATTGAGTCTGGTTCGATTTTAAAGTTTTTTAAACCGAAAAACACAATCACCGTTTCAACGACTTCAAATTCTGATTCTGTTGATTTATCCGTAGGTAGTTTACCAATAAAAACACACAGCGCTGCGGATTGGCAATTTCAATACAAAAAATGATTAACCCATACGAGTCCGCGTTAAGTGAGACATTTAATGTCTTTTTAGGTTAGGTTTTTTTTTTCTGTAACGTTTTTTCGTGACTTTCCCCAGTGGGTATCTTAATTTAGGTAACGCTTTTCGTGGACACTTTTTCGTGACGGTTTTTTATTTTAATGTGCCAAAGTAAAGACATAAAATGTCAAAAGTTTAGATTTAGGTTCTAAACATAGCTGAGATTTAGGTTCAAAGCTAGTATAAAAAGTTTAGATTTAGGTTCTAAACTAAGTAACTAAATAGTTTATATAATCATTTTAACAAAATGAATTTAACTAAAAAATTAAACGAAGTTGAATTCGTTCATCTGACATATCCAGAATTGAAATTTGATGAAGTTACCTCGACACATGAATGTGTGCATGGTATATGTAAATTTGTTTTCAATAAAATTGATAAGAATTTAAGGAAAAACATACACGCACGCACGTACTCACACACCTACACACACACACACACACACACACACACACACACACACACACAAGGTAACGCTTTTCGTGGACGCTTTTTGGTGGACACTTTTTCGTGACAGTTTTTTATTTTAATGTGCTATAGTAAAAACATAAAATGTCAAAAAGCAAAAACTTGATGAGTCACAATCAATTGTAATTTATAATGTGAGTTTTATTCGTTAATTTTATAATATCAAAATTATATCAGAAAGAAAGGGTTTCTAGCATGACACTAGACTGTCATTCGTCGAACATATTACCGAAACAACAGCTGGCGCCAAGAAGTTGGCTGTTTCATTGGGCAGACTAATGCCGAACATGGGCCCTGCCCAGGCAAAGAGGCGTCTCCTAATGTCGGTGGTGCAGAACAAGATTCTGTATGATCTGGGCTAAATCGGCCGGGAATATAGCCAGAAATCGAGGAAGGCTATCACAGGTGCAGAGGCTGACTGCTATATGAGTCACCAGATGCTATAGAACCGTTTTGGACTCAGCCGCGTTGTTTATAGCTGGCATGCCACCAGCCCACCTACTGGCCGATGAGTGGGCAGGAGTGGATGCAAGGAAGCGGGCAGCGGCTCCACTCGGGCCAATCAACATGGTCACCTTGCTCAAAGAGGAGAGGACAACGACCATGTTGCAATGGCAGAATATGTGGGTAAGTGCAACAAAAGGAGGATGGACCAGACAGCTTCTCCCCGACGTAAGGAGATGGTGCCACAGCCTGGACATGATTCTAGTGACTTTCCACCTTTCCCAGGTGCTCACTGGTCATTGCTTCTTCCGGAGGTATCTCCTCAAGAAGAAAAGGTCCCAAGAAGGCAGGTGCACATATTGCGCAATGACGGAAGACAACGAGGAGCATACGATCGTTATGTGTGAGCATTAGATTTAGCGCTCACATAGCTGATTCAGTCTCAAGTGCGTGAGGGATTTGGTGCCAGAAAATGTTGAGTTGATCCTCTGCGGACCCTTCAAGGAGAAGCTGCCCGAAGACCCAAATCATGACAGGCATTTGCTAAAAGAAGCTAGAGGACAACAGACCAGGTTCATTCAAATAGTGGAGGAAATTATGAACTCCAAGGAGGAAGACGAGAGGATACGGCAAGCGAAAGAGATAAGACACCAATCCACCACATAGTTACTAAAAAAATAATACCTGTTAATTGACGCGGCTTCTTCTAGGGTAACGTCTTAATGTTTAAAGCGTGGTTACCCCTAAAGGTGCAATGCATGTTAAATTTTGTTAATTTATTATTAAATTATTATTTAATAAACAATAGCGAACACGAGGCAGTAATGCGAAAGTGGTTTCCCCCGTGGTAGTTGTATTTAAAAAAAAAAAAGGACTCAAACAACTTCCTTGAGGAAGTTCCCGGTATGTCGATCTTGTAACTATATTCCCCAAAGGAATCACAAAAGGTAAAGTCCGGCACGAGAAAAATTTTAAAATAAAACCACTTATTTCCGAAGGAATGCCCATCTTATGCAATTTTCTAATTAAGACAGACATATGAATAGAATCGTATACTCCTTTGATAGCAATGTATACAACGCTACAAAATGTTTTGTTGCAAAAAGAATTATAAATCTCACCTACAAGACATGTTAGACACTCTATAGTGCCAAGACCTTTGCCTAAACCGAGCATATTTTTAGAAATGAAGTTGTTAGATTCCAAAATAAAATCCAGTTGGTTTTTAAGCACATACTCTAGAACCTCACAAAAAACGGACGAAATAGCAATAGGTCTAAAAGAAGATTTTGTAGTTTCCATCTTAGGAATAGGGGTCATTCTAAATTCTTTCCAAAATTTAGGAATAGTTCTCTTATGTCATATAATATAACGTTTATAATGAATAGTAAAATAACTAACATAAATTCCGTTAAATATTTTAGTAATATTAAAGAAACACCATTTAACTCTACGGCTAAAGATTTCCGAGTATTGATTGGCAACTTGATTTCACTTAATTTGAAAGAGTTAGTCAAAAATTCAAGATTAAGCAAATTTTCTGCCATATCAATGAATAAATTCCAGTCGGCTTTATAAAAATTAAATTTGAGATGTTGATTATTTTTACCAAAACAAGATATATGAGAAGAGCTTGAGTTGCTAAAATAATCGATTAGGATGGGAAAGTAATCATTACCATAAGGGTCAAAAAGAACTTGTCATATCAGTGACCAAAATAGACTTGAATGAGAAAAAGCCAAATCTATGGCTGTGTCTTCAAACGGAGGGTGATTACATCTAGTAAGGGAACCCTTATTAAGTAAACATAAATTCAATGAAGAAAATGAGGTATGAAGTAAATCCCCTGTATGATTAATCCTTGAGCTACCCCATGCTGAATAGTGAGGAATAAAATCACCAGCCAAAATCGAACGAAGGGACATTATGTATATTAAAAATATCTGATAATAATAACCTAACCACGGAAGGGTTTGAAGCTAGAGGAATATAAATTGACCATATTTGAATACTATTCACAGAATTCGGCAAAATTTTGACCTTAACTGAATCTATTTAGGATTGCAATAATAAGATCTTTAAGGTGATCGTGTATAGAGGTAAACCTCACCTAAACAGATTGATAGGAAGCAATAAGAATACCACCATAGCCATCTGACCTATTCAACTAAAAGAGGTTATATTGAAAGAGACTTATATTTTTTTGTGGGAATAGCCACGTTTCAGAAATTATAACAATAAGACAATGATGGTCCGTCAATAAGGAGTATAAATTTAAGGCACGGTTAGTTAAACTTCGAACATTCCATTAAAAAATTGTGAACGAAGGAATTGTGTGGGATGATAAATTCATAAAAATCAAAAAGCTTCATTATCTCTTTTCGAGGAAGACAAAAAACTTATGACAGTTGATTCGATTTGATGTCCACTAAGGAATCGGATGACATACTTCCTAAGCACTGGGAAAGCTGTAAAACTAAGAGCGAAATCCAAACCCTATCAGACTCTCCTAAAGGGTGATTCCTAACTGCATATTCTAACATTTTTCCATTTGGAAAAGAAAAGTAATATAACCATTTGTCTGCAGGTGCTGAGAAACAAACGAAGGATAGAGATCGTTTTTTCTTTTGCTTCGCTTTGCTGATACTCCTGTCAATGGAACCGAGGGAAAGAAAATCATTCGTTATTCTACCCTCAGGGATATGTGAGAACCTGAAATCTTGTACAATATAATTTAAATTAAAATTTTTGTTTGCAACCTCAGAATAAGAAAATACCTCATTGACCACACCTTTCCGTTGTATAATAAAAATTATCTACATTAATATAATTTTATTTTATTAATAAATATGTAAAAAACGGCATACTGTTAAAACTAATGCATTATAACAAAAAAGTATATAGATATATCCCCTCAATCCTTCCCCCCCCCTCGTTTAACCATCACTGCTTACATATAATGTATAAATTATATTTACCGTTTGCATTGGAGTTTTCTACAATAAATAATATAACAACTATTACAAGAGTAAAAACGATAAAATTCTTAGTAAGACTCATTTTATTGTATTTTGCGTATAGATAAACTGATATTTTATTACAATATAACAAAATTCATAAGCTGTTATATATGAATCTAATGATAATGTAGTTTCGAATAAACAACATAAGAATCGTATATTTTTCATTGCATAGCTGAATAAATAAACATGATGTATATATTAAATTTATGTATTCACAAAAATCGACTATATCACATACATTTTTTCAAAACTCCATAAAATTAATTATTAGTTAATTAAATAAAAATAAGTATGATATTCTTATAGCATAACATGAAATATCATTCTACATGTGAGGGAGAAGAATACAATACATTGCTTTTATAGCAAATATAAATTAATTTTAATTACATATTCTAGTTTTACATGGTTATATTTTCATCATAATTGAGTTTTAAGAATTTTTACATCCACTCATTAATGGCACAGATTGTAAGAAATATAATACATTTTAGTAATATTATATTATAACAATTTAAGAAGTCTTTGAATTAATATTGCACCAACACCTAAACAAATTTTAATGCAATATTATCTTAAGTAAATTACAATCAAATTGTATATTGCTATTTACTTCATTGAATAAATACTGTAAACATATTTATTTTATAATATGATCACAATAACCATGTATAAAAACCATAAAATATTTCATGTTTAAATTCAAAAAAATTAAAATTATCGGTGAATTGTATGAAATATAATTGAGTTTTTAGAATTTAGTTCGGTGTCGGTCCGCAATTTTTGTATGTTCAAAGCGTTACTATATGTGATTTTATTACGATATGTGAGAGAAGGTTAGGTTTTTCAACCTTATTTATTTTTAGAAAAACTGAATTAAAAGTTAAAAGTTTACTTTATTTTTAACACTAGATTCAATGAAGTCAATATAAATGTACAACTCGTCCAAATTGATTTATCAACAGTAATCAAACTATATGATTCTCTTAAAGAATATTTGGATATATTGAGGCATGACATTGAAGAAATTAAAAAAAAAGCCATTTTATTGTGTGATATTACTACATATGCACATGTTGGCAAACTTTTTAAAAAAGAAAAGTATATGAAACTGTTAATATATAGTTAATTCATTTATTTCATTTTTTAATATGTTATAGCACAGAATTAATGAGTCATCAAATGAAATTAAAAAGAGTAGAAAGAAAAACGTTGAAATTAACAAATTTTACATCATTATTGACACTTTAAAGCCTCAGTTACAAATTAGATCTGAAGTATACTTAGATATACTAAATATTTATGATCGTATTCCAATATTGAATGAATTAGATTTCATACAAATTATCCAAAACAGTTGTATACATATTGTATATGAATTTCCAAATGATGTGCAAAGTTCAGATGAGTTACTAGATGAATATATTCATTTTAAAGAATTAATTAAAATAGAAGACATGTTCATATTGTTTGAAAATTCAGCAGCTCTCACAATGTTAACATATCTTAAAAATAAAGAGCTGAATAATATTTTTCTAAATCTTCTGATAATTTTAAGAATATTTAAAGTTCTGCAGTTGCAAATTGTACCGGAAAACGGTCATTTTCAGTCTTAAAATAAGTAAAAATTCACTTTGGTATAGGTTAACTCATGTTCTTTAAACGTCACTGGAAGGGTTCGCTGGTGATCGAGTGGAATGTTATCTAATAACTTTGCAGAGTTACTTGACCACTTGCGCAATTCAAAGCAACCTTTTGCAAAGGTGTTTTCGAGTTTTTGCTGTAGATCTATGGCCGCTTCTTCACTTTCTGCACCAGTCGTCTACATACAAGTCACGCTTAACAACGGTTTGTACCAGTGGCTCGTTTTCAGCTTCATCCTTTGCCAGCTGATAAAGAGTACGAATAGCAAGAAACGGAGATGACTTTTGTCCAAAAGTTACTGTGTTCATTTGATACTCTTGAACTGGTTCCTCCAAAGAGAAACGATAAAGTAAACGTTGGTACGGTCGATGCTCTTTGGTTACATCAATTTGCCTAAACATTTGTTTTACGTCAGCGGTAAAAACGACTGGGTGAAGTCGAAAACGTAAAACTATGCCTGGTAAATCCTGCTGCAGTTTTTGACCGCAGTGAAGATTGTCATTCAAAGAGTGACCCAATGAAGTTTTTGCGGATGCATCAAACACGACTCGCACTTTAGTTGTAGTACTTCCAGGTCGTAAAACAGCTTGGTATGGAATGTAATACATGTTTTCTTCACAATTGGATTTATTAATCACCGGGGACATGTGGCCAGTTTCTAAGTAGTCCCTCATTGCAAGATTATATTCTTTATGAAGTTTTGGTGATTTTATAAACTTATTTTCCAAGTTTCTCAAACAGTGTAGAGCTAAATCTTTTGATTTTCTGAGCAAAGGTGGATTTCGTGTAAACGGAAGATTAACTGTATATCGTCCATCTTGCTGTCGAGTAGTAGTCGTTTGATAAATATGCTCACACTCTAAATCATCTGGGCAACTTTTTTCGGCTTTTGGGACTTCTTCGATCTCGAAGAAACGTTGTAGCGTTTGATTTATAGACTCTAATGAACATAAGGTGACAATCGGTTTGTTCTGTTCGTTTGCAGTTTTACCCATTAAAACCCAGCCAAACACTGTAGAAAGTACTATTGGTTGATTCAATTCTCCTTCTCTTTTGTCTCCTAAGAATAGATGTGGATAAATATCGGCTCCTATTAAAATATCAACTGGTACTACTTCGAAAAAGGATGGATCAGCTAAATTCAAACCCGTAATGTGTGACCATGAATTATTCCACACTCTCTTTGATGGAACAGAACCAGTGATACGTGTTAAAATGAGAACATCAATGTTAAAACGAGGATTTTGTTGGTCGACGGGGCGTATTTCCACATTCGTCCTACCTCTTACCAATGGAACCTCAGTTCCGGACAAAGCATCGACGGTTACTGCACACTTTTCTCTTTTTAATCCTAAATCTGGACACAGCACTCAGTGATGAAGCTGCTTTGGCTTGCGCTGTCGAGCAGGGCTCTTACGATAATGGATTGCCCATTTTTGTTTTCAAGAACCACAGATGCTGTCGCTAGCAAAACAGACGTACCATATCCTTTTGTTTTTGTTACAGCAACTGTTAAATGAGTTGTAGTGACGGTCGGTTCGGTTTTTTCTAAATGGAGTAAAGTATGGTGCCTACCACTACACTGAGAACAGTTTCGTTGGTTTTTACATTCACTTGCCATGTGCATACTGAAGCAGATAAAACATCTTTTTAAATCTTTGATGGTTTGCTGACGCTCAATCGGTGTTTTATCTTTGAACGCTTGGCAGTTAAGTAAGTGACCTGGCTGGACATTACAGACTGGACAGAAAAATGACTTTTTCACGTTTTAGTTATACTTGATTGTTTTAAACTTCCTTTCTTGTTCAATTTTACGTTCTGGTTGGCTGCTAAATAATGCGATAGTTTTATTTGGTTTGTGTCCTTTTGTTGTTAGCTTGAAACTTTCTTGCGTAACATTAGCGGATTTACAATATTTTGTCAAAAACGTAGTAAACTCTGTCATAGATGGGTCTTCGGACGTATCTACTAATAATTCCCACTGTGCTCTTAAATAATTATCCAATTTCTTTTGCAACAGATGGAGGAAAATTGGGTCCCATTGGTCTACTGCATAAGACAGATTTTGTAGGGCACCCGTAGATTCTAAAATTACATTGAGTAGTTTTCTAATAGAACTACCTCCCCCAAGGGTTGCTCTTGGTGCACTAAATAGGGCTTCAATGTGATTATCTGCGATAACACGGCGATTTGAATAGCGATCAGTCAATTGCTTTAAAGCAAGTTCATAGTTACTATCAGTCAACATAAGATTTGCTATCAAACTCAATGGATCTCCTACTAAGTATGACTTCAAATATCCAAACTTTACCACTAGTGACATATTAGTCTCCCCAATCAATTTGTCAAACATATTTCTAAAGCTGGTATATTCTATCGGATTTCCGCTAAATTTAGGTACAACTAATTTTTCAATCGGATGGTAAGAATGCGAACTACTGAAGTTGTTTACTTCAAAAAATGTTTTATTAAGCGAAGTGTCGGCATCTACCTCAGGTAAATGTTCATCTGCAAATATTTTACAACCAATATATTTCTCTTCAAAAAGAGCACTCGATTTATCTGGATCAACAATATCCATCACGGGTGTACCTTTACATTGCTGACGTATTATTATCATTAATTGCGTTTCAAAATCAGTAAATAAATTGTCAAGTGTCGCGTACATTATTTTAAATTTAGTTTTAGCCAGTTTATTTGTTGGACCGTTTTCTATTGCTTCCCCAGCATCGTAAATACGCTGTACTCTACACTGAAGACCAGTTATGCGTGCTTTCGCTTCCTCATATACACCCATTTTCAATTAAAATTGAATATTACCTAACTATAAGAAAGTATATATAATAATAATATATTAATATTATATTAATTAATTAATTAATTTTTTTTTTAATGGTATATTTAACATGGGGTACTTAAGATTCAGTTTAAAAAATAATAATGAGTTATATAATTTAAAGCAGAAAAGTTAATAAAAATGTTCTACAGATGCATGTACTGATGTGTCACACGCGATAGGTAAATACGTAAATAATAATAAATGTTTATTGGTCGTATTATTTTCTAGTAAAGTAATTCAAAATTACGTACATATTTTATAGATCATACTAAATTTCGGGGGGATGTCAAGCCCCAACTCCCCTGCGTTCGATATGACTTAATCCGAATGAAATGGAAAAAATATTGGCAATATCATTGAACGTTGACGCGCGAGCGTATTAATGAAAAATGGCGACTTGATCACTACATGACTTGAGGTAGCCCGTGTAATTATATAATTATATATATTATAGTTATATAATAGATGTAGCTTCACCATCTATGCTGTATTTTTTCTTGTTAGATTATGTTAGATACTAGATAATTGAGGTAGCCCGATATTTAAATATATATTTTTCTATTGCTTCTTATATAGATATTTATCGAAGACCATTTACTAATAGACGGAGCATGGCAGTGGTTCCGCGGTCAATGGTGGCTGCGCTGCGTAATTTTATGGTTTATTAATATTATTATTATTATATTTATTGATGTTATGTGTTATTGATTATAATCTATTCTGAGGTGGTATATTGTTTTTTCTAATTTTTATTGGGATAATATTTTCTACTAAAGGATCGGTATCACTACACAACTAGTTACACAAAACCGCAAAACCCAACCGCATCTAGCTAAATGCTCCGTCTATTAGTATAAGGTCAATGATATAAATATATACTTTCTTCCAAGACTTCTTGGGTATATCTCAGTGTAAATGTACTTGAATAAGTGTAATGAATTGTGTTTATAGCACCAAAGTTTGAAAAACATGTAGGTTGGGTTTTATAGTTCATTTTATACATAAACTAAGTATAATTAATTATTAATTTTTAAATATGATTGAAAGTCGATGATTAATTTAATAATAATTTAATACTTATTTAATAACTAATTTGTATACAACTGATTTTTTTTGGAAGATGAAAAATTTATATTATTTTAAATTAGTACTATAAATTAGAAGTCATTTAAAATTCCACACTACACAAAAAATATTAGTGCATACAATTTTAGGTTCTGATTTAACACATGATTTGTTATTATTTAAAGTTGTAAAAATATCATTATATTCATGAAATCATACACAACAAATTAAATTTTCATTTTTCTAATTGATATTTATTATATTTTTTATCAGCCACCTATGTTTTTACAAAATATAAATTGCTACGATTTCACGTAAAAACAATATACGTGTAGCAATATCGTCATACTTAAATTTATAAACACAAAATCATAAAATATTATACACTTTAACCTCGTATACGTATTTCAACAACTACGTTGTCATCATCAGCGTGAACAGTAGTTCATACAGTAGTATGTAATGTAGAAACACGTACACATATTATTTACACGTATAGAGTTAATACACATGTTCAACAAATTGTGTTTACAGCACCGAAATGTGAAAAACATGTAGGTAAAGTCATATTAGCATAGTCCTAGGCTTTCAAAGGCTTTTTAAAATCATTTTTTACGCTAAAATAGTTATTTAAATTGCATCTTCTAAATAAATTCAGTATTATAAATTTTTAATTTTTAAATATAGTTGAAAATCATTGGAAAATAAATAATGCTTGCATTGCCTTCAAGCTTCAACTTTTATGACGTAATATTTTCTTTAACTTTAATTTATTATATTTCAAATATCTGTATATCTGTTATGAACTTGAGTTCTACAATAAACTAACAAATGAATAAATCAAAGAACCTCAACTTAGAACCATCACTATACTTATTTGTAGGTTAATTAAGAGATTTACACACTAAACAATTTTTCTATGATGCTGACATGGTTCACTAATATTTTTATCTCAATATTTTAATAATTAATTTGACAACATTATTTGGTTTTTAAAAAATAACTAGCTGAATCCGGCCGCGCTTTGCTGTTCTTTAGACTGATATTAATTATTAGGGAAGTAAATAAAAGTATTCTAGTGAACATAGATTCATCGAGAAAACAAATCATTAAATTTAACACCCTAATTTGCGTTGCTGTGGTTATGCTGTGGAATGAAAGAACAAAATGAAAAATGTTGTTCACTGAAAATTGTTTTTTATTGTAAAGATAGCGAAAGGACTAAATTTGTTGTTTGTCCGTTTTCTGCATAACCATAAAGATCAGATTGTTAACCAACTCTGAAGGATATAATTGCTCATGAGAGGAGCATAAGTTTCCTAAATTCAAACCGCACAGTTAAAATGTTTGTTCTAGCGTTTTACTGATAGTCATAGCGAACGCAAGGCGTATAGGCGTATTAGAAAAATGTGGCAACTGTTGAATCGTTATCAAGTTGAACTCTGATATTCGTTATTAAATGCATTTTTTTTTTTTATTGATTTTTTTAATTGAATATTTCAAGCAGGAATGCAGTTCACTAGCGGGTGTTAAGCGAGGTCTCACTAGGAGCGTTTGCCTGAAGTCATCGGATAATAACACCAATGCTTCACCAAATGGAATCTGATTATTTCGCAAGTCTTTCAATGCATGATCTATTGCTTTCAATGACATCTTATGAGCCATTGCACACTCATACAGTACAATGATTTTACACGCCTGAAGAAACTTTCCTGATAATTTAGAAATGTTACATATTGGGTTTTTTGTGAATTGCATGTTTAGTGACAGTTTAAGAGCTGAATCCGCCGTTCTACCTCCTCCCATCAACGTGGTAGCAATATCTGAAGAAGCAAGTGATATTGCTCTCCCCCCTCCACCATTGCTGCATGCAGATATAACTATTTTTATTTAAACCTCGCGAAACATTGGGAATATCCTGTTTTCGTGGCAACTTTGGGATAAAAAAATAAATAAAAACACTTTTATATATAAATGCAACGTTGTGTAGAAATTTCAAGTCAATCCATAGACTACTTTTCGAGTTTTACGGACGCAAACATAGGAAAGCTGAATTTTATATATTTAATGTTCTTATGTGTAGATTATATTCATGAAATCATATACAACAAATTAAATTTCGATTTTCCTAATTGATATTTATTGTATTTTTTTGTCAGCCACATATGTTTTTAAAAAATATAAATTGCTACGATTTCGCGTAAAAACAATACATACGTGTAGCAATGTAGTCATACGTATACATATTATTTACACGGATAGAATTAATACATATGTTCAACAAATTGTGTTTACAGTATCAAAGTATGAAAAACATGTAGGTAAAGTCATATCAACTAGCATAATCCTAGGTTTTTAATGGCTATTTAAAATCATTTTTTACGCTAAAAAAATTATTTAAATCGCATTTTCCATATTGTATTGTCTTCAAGCTTCAACTTTTTTACTTAATATTTTTATTAACTTTAATTTATTGTATCTCACATATCTGTATACCTGTTATGAACTTCAGTTCTACAATAAACTAAAAAATGAATAAATCGAAGAACCTCATTTTAGAACCATCATTATACTTATTTGTAGGTTAATTAAAATATTTACACGCTAACTAATTTTCTTATGATGTTGACACAGTTGCATTTTGCACCATGCATATCTCATCCGTTCACCTCAACTAAGACACTACATCAAACTCAGCTAATTAACATGAGGTTATCCGATGTATAATTATCAACGAGGGCCTCTGTCGTAAAGCGGCGGCGAACGCTGTTTCGCCCTACCGCCGTCGTCTATGAAAGACATCTTTTGAAAGTCCGTTCGTAGCCGTTGTACTGTGTATTTACGTTTTCATTCCAGTGTATTTTTTTTTTTTTTAATTTGTATTTCATTGTATGCTATTTATTTTTATTTTAATAAATCGTCAATATTGTTTAAACACCATAAATCATCATCGTGTTAGTGATTCCAAAAAAATTCCAAAACAGTCGCCGTTTGTGTTGGAGAGAAAGGCAGGTTGACGTGCAATTCGTAAATAATTCGAGCATTTAAAAGTTTTGTTCCTACTCGTGAAAATATTTCGCCTCGTGGTCCAACACAACACAACAAGAGAAAACTACCGTGACAATCCTCATTGCACTAATCTATCCTACGCGACTTCATTACTCATACTTATGTCAGAATGGACGAAGCACGGTCCGAAGGCTGTGACCAAAACTGATACCAAGAAAAATTCTCCTAGGTCCTACGATTTAACCGTACCCATTACTTCATAGATTACACCTAACTATTACCTATTTAAGGTTAACATAATACAGAAATATTTAAAATGGTAGTAGTTTACATACTTATTTAACAAATAATTGTCAAACATTAGTTCTGTACATTAGAGTTATGTAATTTTCAATATCGTACTTTACAAGATGTATCGTAGTACATACAATTTTAGGCTCTGATTTTATTCATTGTAAAAATACTACTAATATTATACTATAAAAAATAATTCTCTACTATTTCATTCTATTACAAATTAGTTTATAAAATTTATTTATACTTTGGGAAATAATATTTCTATATATAAATTATATTTATTTAACAAAAATTTATTCGAGTGAATTTCAGCAAAATGCACAATATTTGTATTTTTTATAAACTGATAACAAAATAATACTATCCAGTTGATGTGTGCCTGTTCGATATACAGCATAAAATGAAGATAATAATTTATCTCTATCGTTTCATAACAAGCCAATCACATTTTTTAGACATACAATGGAAATATTGACAATTGATGAAACACAGATAATGAATATGTATTGGAGCTCAACATTTTCATGTAATAGAAAATTACTTGTATCTTTTTAGATACAATATCAATTTTAGGGTTAACAACAAAGTGTAAACATGTATTTATTAAAAAAAATTTGATATTATTTATGAGGAAAAGTTGAAGCAATTATTTAGTTTTAATTAATACTCCTTAATTATTTAAGCAATTTTATATTTATATTCATGTGTTATATGTTGAGTAGAATTTAAAAGAAAACAGTTAACATAAATTCAACACTTTTACATAACAAATACATTAAAGAATTTACAAATATTCTATTAAAATCTCAAATTAAAATTGATTTTACTTTTTAAATTAAATTATTTTTTTGTGACATACTTATAATACGTAAGTCAAATTATTTACCATTTAAAATCCCTTATTAATACTTATAATTAGGGCTCGGAAGTTTTAGGAATTGCATATTGTTCTGTATGATCTCAATTTATAGCAGACCTAGTTAGAAATTTTAAGTATACAATTGCGAGTTAAAAAATTGAATATTGAAAATTCATATTTTGCATATTTTGCCAATTTAAGCTAAAAAAGTGTATATTTCATTGATTTTATACGCATATTATGTATATTTTATATTTTTCTAAAAAAATTGATTTTTTTTTGTTTACCTGTATATTTCAATTGATATTGAATATAAAACGATTTGATACGAATTTAGTCTATCACGCTAGTATGCCGAAATACTTATTTGTTGTACTATCTTATCGTCAATAAGTTATCGTAAATATAATTATAGTTTCTTTGTTTATCGATTGTACACGATTGAAGTTTGACAGCTTCTTTTTAGACGTTGTATCGTTAGTAGGTAAAGTGCGTATATTTGTTCAATTTGATATACAATATTAATATTTCGATTTTATTTTTATAATATTATATTAAAATGCTAAAAGACATTAATTTACAAAGATATTTAAGAGTATATGGAGACGTATTTTCATCTGAATGCGATATATTTTTTTGTGAAATATGTTTAGTTAAAAGTGAATGTAGATAAAAAATTTACGGTCACGCAGCATTTGAAAACAAATAAACATGAAATGTTAGCAGCTCGTCGAAAGGTCGAAAGTAATTCCTCAGAATATATTCAGCAATTGTTTACTGCATCCAACAAAAAGTCGGCCTTTTCTAAAGTATTGTTATTTTTGTCTGATGCAGCACCTTACATGTTAAAGGGCAGGCGACACTATAAAAGTTCTCTATTCTAAAATAATACACGTAACATGTTTAGCGCACGGATTGTACCGAGTTGCAGAGGAAGTTCGTGTTAATTATTTTAAGTGGATAAATTAGTGTCAAGTGTAAAACAGATTTTTTTAAAAGTCCCTTCATGAACTGTATTATTTAAAACTATAAATTCTGGAATAACTCTTCTTCCAGAGCCGATTTTAACTCATTGGGGAATTTAGATTGAGGCCACATATTACTATTGCAAATACTTCAGTAAAATTCGTGATGTAGTGAGACAGCTCGATCCTATTGATGCTGTATCAATAAAAAAAGCGCAAATGCTTGTCAACCAGCGTTAAATGGAACCAAATTTAATTTTTATAGATTCTAACTACGGGATTTTACTGGCAAAAATTAAACAACTTGAAACTCAAAGGATCAAGTTATTTGAAACAATAGAAGAAATTACACAAACTAAAAAAAAAAAATAGAAGAATTATCTAATGAAGCAGGAGTTGCCATTCTGAAGAAGATAAAATATGTATTGAAAAAAAAACCGCGGTTGTGAGACTATGTTGAATATTTCTATGATACTAACGGGGGATAGCGAATCAATGGATGGACTTCCGAAAGAGTTGACAGGCAATGACTTAAAATTTTATAAATATGCTCCGATGATTTCAACTGACGTTGAAAGATCGTTTTCTCGATATAAAAATCTTTTATCGAACAATCGTCGTTCATTTGAAATAGAAAATCTTAAGAAAGTATTGGTGGTTCAATGCAATAACTTAACAGGTATTAGAAAACATATTTTTTTTCGTAATTTAAAAAATACTAAAAAAATATTTTAAATTTTATTTTCAGCTCAATAAGATGTCAAAATGCCAACCAGTTATTTTTTTTTTTTTTAGTTATAAATAATTTTTATGTATATTATTAATTTATTAACAACATCTGATGTATTTTACTTTTGGAATTCAGAATATTTTTTTTGCATATTTAACATTTTCAATGCATATTTTTCAATTTTTTCGTGCATATTTTACCTTTTTTAGCTCCTAAAACTTCCGAGCCCTACTTATGATTCAACATAATGTTTTGAATTACACTTGTATAACAACGAAGAAAAAACATTTATTTATGAATGGGTATTATTTATGAGAATAATTTGAAACAATAATTGATTTTCAATTAACTTTTATTAAAAATCTTAACTAATACAATAATATAGACTAATGTAGAACATTTTTACCATAATCTAAAAAAAAACAACAAAGACACATTCATCACTTTTGAATAACAAAAATACCCATAATTTACCAACATATCCTAATAAATACCCAAATTAAAATTAGTTTTAAATTGTATATCATTTGTTTTACTTCCAAAAGCCAATTATATGTAATTCAAATGAAATTGTACATTTAAAATCTCATATAAGTATCAAATATTTAACATAATAGTATCAATTGTACGTACAGTAAAATAATAAATTTCATAAAAAAGAACAGTAGTTGATATTAAATACGTTAACAAAAGTGCTAACAATATTTCTACAATTTCTTAGTTAATTAACAGTTCAAATTATTATTATAATATAAACCAACAACCACAGCGTCCTCATTAGTAACTTCATATCCTAGACCAATATGTGTTATATTTTTACAAATTATTTTAGTTGGATATTCTGAAATAAAAACATATCGTGTAGTATATATTTTTTATATATATATATATATATATATATATATTATATTTGTTTTATATATTCAAATTTGTTTTATTTCGAATTTCTTTAGAATAATTATTTTTGCTTAACTTTTAATTTATTTAAATAATTTAATTAATTAAACGACGTTATTTTGAAAATGGAGCATTACTGAAATAATTTACCCATAACTTCATTATTTTCAGTGGTATATACTTCCTGAACGAGCCACTGGTTAAAAACCGTTGTGGTTGATAATTTAATACTTTCATCATAATTGTAATTGTCCAACCTAAACACATTGACTTTATATTTTTCATTTATTTTTATCTTCATGAATATTATATTTGTTGTCCGCTATCAATTTTGAAGCCAAATTTGATGCTAAATTAGTCATCTTAAGGAAAAATAAAAAAACAAAAATAATTGATATATGAAAAAGTTATTAGTTATATAATTCAATGAATTACTATCATTTTAGAGGTCGTGTCTAAATCGCACTCTAGAAAATTATCGACACTATCGTGTAAAAATGATGTACTTGTATTTTCGTTTTTCATTTTTGGGGAGAAGGGGAACTGTCCCTTTTTCCTATTGTCCTTCTTCTACTAATGAGTAGGGCGTTTAATATAATTTGAAACACAGATTAGAATCTTGTTAATAAATATCTATCCACGTCCATTTTATTTATATATATATATATTTATTTATTTGAATGGAGAGTCCATATTATATCAAAATATACTTTCATTAATATTAAAATATTGTATTATGCATTGACTATATAGTTAATTTCCCTCAACTTTCTAATAAAAATTATATATTTATGTGTTAATATTCAATAAAATTATTATTGATATATTAAAGTATTTGGATTTGGAAAACATAGAATAATATTATAGCTTACCCCCCCCCCCCACACACACTTACACTAAAAAACGATGTATTTACCAAACTTATTATAGAGAAAAATATGAGTTTTACGAATAATGAAACGTTGTATATAAAATAAATGTAGATATGTTTGCTTATTACTATTTACGATAATTACAAAGATTGATATTAATCAATTCTACCAACCACATACGCATGTTTTTTTTTTATTATTTGTTATTGATTATTGACTGAAAAGAAAGTCAATAATAAAGATGTAGTTTAATGTGTGACTAAAGCTTCAAAATTAACATTGAATTGAATTCGCGTAATGCAACGAAGAAGATAGGGAAAATCTTTGCTTGACTTAATATTTTTTTTGAAATATCTCAAAACCACATATTTTTTGTAATGACGTATTCTTTCTTAATATATAAAATGCACTTTTATTATTAATACTATTTTAATACGTTAAGGTATAAAAATTACAATATTTATAATTTAAAAGCTATTTATTTAAAACATTTTAAGGAATCCAAAAATCATAGTATAACAACTTTTGTGTATGATTTTACCTGTAAAATATCTAAATATACTACTTACATCTATGTCTTTATTCAGTTTATCCAAACCGCGTTGAGTACGTTCATAATTATGCAATTCAAACAATATTCCTAAACTAAAATCTAAAAACAATGATAATATGATTTTTTTTATTACATTAAAAAAACTTATATCTAAAATTCTATATTTTGTTTAATTAATTGGACATAAAAGCAATATTAAAAAAACATAATTTATAAAAAATTATATTTTGAATACAAACTTTCCAGAATTCTCATGTTGCTAATTTTAAGAAATTTAAAGACAAAAATTCGGCTATTCGACCACAAATATAAAGTTATTTAGTTTATATAGTAACAGCGATTATTGTAGGGTGACACAGATTGACGGAGTCCCTATCTTATTATAGTTGTTTAGGATTATGTAAAAGAATTACAACTATGAAACCAATTTAGCTTTAATTTTAAAAATCTGTGGGAACAATTAATATATGTGTAAATACAATTATTAAATTAACCAGAAAATCAATTTTCAAAGTTAATAATTGTGTTTTTAAAGTAAATAAACAAGTTTTTGTACGGGCGGAGCTTCTGCAACTACCAAGACAAATCTTTTATTAAATGTTGATATTAAACCACTTATGACACTTATGCTATAAAAATGCAACATTCAAACGTTAATTTAGTTCGATGAATTAGCTTGTGTCATTTAAAAGAAATTTATTAACTTATGACCACGTGACATCATTAATTTTTATTCACTGTACTGGAACAAAAACTGAAAAATAACTCTATACCCAAAAATAAGAATTTCAATTAATTCAGAAAAGAAAATTGCAAATGAGTCAAATTGTCCGAAAAGAAAAACCAAAAATTTGACATTATTAAAGTAAATGATAAGTTAATTTATAATTCAACATAAATTTAACAAATTAGTAATTCTTTACAAAATAATTAAAAACTTCAATATAACGAAATTGTATTTATATATAATAATTTTGCATTTTATATATTTAGCATTATGAAAAAAATATTCATTTTCATGACATAATAATAATCTACTATCACCTATTTTTATTATACCTATTAAATATTGTCAGAAAACATATCTCGCCATTTACTATCATATTTTAAAACAATATTTGTCTATGGTATTTAAATTATTATATTTTATAAACATTTATAGGTATATAACTTTTATGGGTTATGGATTGTGAATTATTGTACCATTATAATAAAGATGGAGTAAGTTGTAATGTTTAAATTATGTAATTTATCTTTATGAATCTAATGAAATTATTTTCAAAATATAAATATTTTTTTGTAAAATAAATTATAATTAAATATATACATTTTTTATTGAAATATATGTCTTAAAATAAACATTGGCAAGAATGCTTATAATTCATTAGACTCTATAGTCCTCAACATTTTTTTTGCTCACTTTAAGCAATGTGTTCATTTTTATTTATTTTTTAGTTAAATTATTATTATTTTTGATTATTTGTTGCTCGTGTAATAGTTTATTAAAAAATAAATAACATACCATGGTCTTGAGTCTGAATTGATAATGGCAGCAATGCAATAAATATAAATAAATTTTCTTTTCGCATATTGAAACTAAAAATAAAATTTGTTTTATTAACAGTGTATATTAACAATAGTGCAAGACTTATTTTGACTATTACTTATAATTTATGATTTGAATACTACAAATTTATATTATATAATTTTTATTACAATATTTAGTACTGATTAAATAGCATTGATTTTGGTAAAAGTTTTATTCTGTAAAAGTCTAAATGTTATAAGATTATAAAATATACAAAATATTCTATTCTAACCAGTGAAGAGTCCGGTGTACTTTAACTTGTTTTAGAACGTTGGGTAGACAAAAACAAAATGAACCTTAAAGAAGACAATTCAACAACTGACTATTATGCGTTAAAAACAATTGTGCACATAGGTACAGTATATTTAATATTCATTTGTTCGTGTAATTAGTGTAAACACAGCTATACAAACATTGCATATAAAAGTACTTGATTTGGTAACAACGAATTATTCCATATTATTTTTTAGTTAAGATTTTTAATGAGATGCGACGTCCCGCGACCTCTTCAGTTGAAACGTCGTGTGACAAGCCTCATGCAGAGGGCCGCCAATCTATGATCGAGATCTAAATATCAGAGGACATGGGATTTTGTTATGAAACAGTTTAAATGGGTTCTTGACATTGCAGAAAAGTACAATATTTAGGATGGAAATGTTTATTACAATTTATTATGATAACTAATATTATTATTTTTAAGGAATTACAATGAAAAACAAAATGAATTATATTTGTATAATAAATATTATTATTTGTAATAATATTACTCTTCTTTTATAAATAAATGTTTTCTCTTCGTTGTTATACAAGTGTAATTTAAAACATTATGTTGAATAATAAGTAGGGCTAGGAAGTTGTAGGAATTGCATATTGTTCTGTATGATCTCAATTTATAGCAGACCTAACTAGAAATTTGAAGTATACAATTGCGAGTTAAAAAAACAACGAAACATGACATTTTTTATGTCTTACAAAAACGTAAATGACGAAAGCCGTAACAAATGATTAACACACACACAACACACACACACACACACACACACACACACACACACACACACACAACACACAACCACACACACATTCTATATAAGCCTATTAAGAAAAATGATTGACGCATTCGAGTCCGCGTTAAGTGACACATTTTATGTCTTATGTGTGAAATTTTTTTTTTCAAATTCAAATTTAAATTTTTTCAAAACCTAAACAATGGTTGCTATGGAAACAAACCATAAGGGAGATTTAGGTTTTTTTTCTGTAACGCTTTTTCGTGACAGTCCCTAGTAGGTATCTTAATTTAGGTAACGCTTTTCGAAGACACTTTTTGGTGGACACTTTTTCGTGACGGTTTTTTATTTTAATGTGCCAAAGTAAAGACATAAAATGTCAAAAGATGAACAACAATTTACACATATATATATATATTTTTTTTTTATATCGATTGGTTAGGATAAAATATTTAAATTTGAAAACATTCGTTTTGACAAATTGCTATCAACCAAATCGATAAGAATTAAAAGCATTAATCCGTAGCATATTTTTCAATTGGATAAAATATACTATATTATTACGTTTATATGAACAATGTGGTGGGGGTCATGTCTCCATGGACACGTCATTGATATCCGTATTTATTTTTCGTTTGAAAACCTGCAAACCGTTAAATTTATTGCACGATAAAAACAAATAAACCATTTAAAATTAAAAACAATCGTAGGAAATCACTCAACAGTTACGAGTCTACTATTAGCCTAAATATTTAATTGAAAATATGAATTCTGATGAGTAATAAATTATGAACTTTCGATGTTGTGTAAAATGATCATGTCGTGTAAAATACGCGATCATTCGAATTATACATTTTTATAAATACTGAAAAACCGATCGGAATACTTTCGGCGCGACTAAAACGGTTCGGTTCCAAGGTTCCCACGAGGTTTTCTGTTTGTCGACCGATTGCTTTCGATTTCGATCGTTGACGGAAATTCAGTAGATCGTGGTCGGTTTTTGAAAATGAGTTTATTTTGTCGTCTTGACCGTTATACTAACAGAATATAGACGTAGAAATACGGACGTTCGATCGGGCAACATCGTGTTGTACGAAAACGTATTTCGTTGTAACATAACAATTGCTTTGTCGTCGTCTTTTGTCTGCTGCGCGTGGGATATGACTGGCGAATGTCGAAATCGTTATTCGAATTCGACGATATTTAATTAAGACGAAAACGTATATATATCGTTCTTTTTTGGTTTTCATTTAATATCGTATTGCCGAAAAATCAGCCCTTTGGTAAATATCCAATACCAGGTTACGCGAACGATCAACTGCGCAACGGGTTATGTACCAAGCTAGCGGAATTTCCGGGCACTAGTTATATATAACTTTGTAACTAGTCATTTTCCGGCTTCCGCGAGATCAGCAACAGCGGTTTACTATTCGAGAAACAACGTACGGCCATCCTTTATTTTTCTTCGAGGACTTCGAATGATATCTCCATGACGTACATGTCAATGCCATAAGTATACCGATTTGTTTGGATTCTTCACACTTTGGGTAAAATCACGTTTTGGAATGGTTTGAACTCAAAAATTTCATTGTGTGAGCGTCCAATTCCGAAAACGTTATTAAAGTTCAGTGTGTTCAAAAATACGGGCTAAACTGCATTCGTTCCGAAAAAAAGACGAAAGTGCATATGTTATTCTTATATATTTATGTAATAATTGTATGATCTGTAGGATACTATAAGTATTGTCATATGTCTGACAAGAATCTATGTAGATTTTCTAGAAATGAAACAGTTGGCAATATCAACATTTCGCATTGGTAAATTTGTTAAAAATTCTCAAAATTGTACTTCTTGTAGTAGATCTATTAAAATTATCGTTTCCACGCACGATGGACTTCGCCAGGTAGAATACGATCGGATATGAACAGTTTTCGTAGCGGCTCAGTTTACGTTTGTTAACAAGTCAGGTATGTAGATTTTTTACGGTCCGTATAAATTTACTACACTCGGTATTTTAGTAATTGTCCGACGACGAGTCAACGAGCGTATTCAGTTTGCCCATCGTACCGTCCCAAATTTTATGTACTTGTTATGCATACAGAATTCTAAACTAATAATCCTAGTATTTCTGTGGACGTCGACGGTTACTCATGTTTCAGGGGATTTGGCGATTCTGCGTTGTCATACCACCGTTGGGTTGTTGTACACCTGGCGGCGGTGGACGCATGGAAATATGTCGAAATACAAAATTGTAGCGTACTTATATTTAATGTCAATCAATAACATCTGGTTTTTTTTTTAATGGCGATTAAAATTGTTGTTTATACGTAGACGAAATTGCGTATGATTTTTTTATAATAATTCTATGATCTGTGGGAAATTATATAAATAATACTATGATCTGTGGGACACAAAAAGTATTGTCATATGTCTGACGAGCATCTATGCAGAATTTTTCGAGTTGAAACATTTAACAATATCAGTATTTTGCATAGAAAAATTTATTACGTTTTCCTAAACTTAGTAACTTTCGTAGTAGATGTACGAATGGAATCGTTTCTCCACTCAATGAATTTCGTGAGATAGACAGCGATCGGATATGAGCAGATTGGCGACCCATTTTCGTTAATTCACCAGTCAGGTATGTGGTATCCTTTACGGTCCATGATCATTTTGTAGTAAAACAAAAAAAATATAAAAAGGGGATTAAAAGATTAAATGGTGAAAGGAAAAATAATGGGGAGTATGAAATGATTTGAACTAACACGAGTCAAGGGGTGTGAATTCGAAAACCGTCTTGCCTATTCAATAAGAAATAATAACAATAATATCATGCAAGTATAAAATAAGCTTATTACCTTTTTTGTCGTCTCGAAGATTTGCCTGTCACGAATTTCAACTCTTGCGGACAATTTATTTTTTTTTATTGATTGAGGTAATAACTTTGTAAATCAAACAGAATAAGAAATGAAAGGTTGGGACGCCACCTTTGACTTGATGCAAAGTCAGCGCCAAGAAATAAAGAACAACTCAAAAGGTGATTTCCACGTTGTAAGAAATTAGAGTCACCTAATTTGGAAAACCGATCTGTTGAGTCGTTCTTGATAAGTATGCGTATACTCTCAGGTAGACAGAGACGGTCTGTCTGTCAGATGGACTGTGACGATCTGAGTGCCCTCTGAAAGCTGGAGGGTGTATTTATCGATATATTTTGAAGGACATATACTAAGATTTCGGTCCCACAAGGTTATCGCTTATTTATTTTTCTATTTTCTGCGAATTTTGCGCAGTCTAAAATTTGTTCGTAGTGTCACAAATCTGCGACCTTTGTGTTCATCTGATTAAATATGTGTGATTCATTTCTTCTTTTCGTTCTTTCTTCTTTTTTTTTATATATTTACTATTTCTGTTATCGAGTATAATATGCTTTTGTTTTTTAAATTAATTGTTTTATATTAAAAATCATATTGAAGTCTGATAGCGAATTCTTCTTATGGGACTGAAATGTTTTATGTGTATTATACTAATATATAAAATACGCATTAAATTATATGTGATTATAAAATTACTATTATTGTTATTTCTATAGGGAATTTATGATCGGTGTTCCGAGAAAATTGAGCTCTAATATATTTATTAAAATATAAACTAAAAAAAGTGTTCATAATAAAAACCAATACAGAAATAGTTGTTAAATATTACAAATTCATTTCCAAATAATTTTTGTTATGATATGAGCGTATGTTATTACATGTATTTGTTAAAGTATAATCTATAAAAGTTTATTTTTTATTACATGGTTTCAGTTATGATATGAGTGCATATCATTACAATTTACAAGACTAGATATTTTAGTAATTATCTGACGACCCGTTTATGAGCGTTCGTTTGGCTCCTCGTAACGTACCAGGTCCAATGTGCTTTTTATTCATATAATATTTTATTCAAATATTTTCTAATATGTCATATACACATCCATAATTATTAGTGTTTCGCCACATTTGATGATTTTGCGTAGTCACACCAAAGCTGAATTGTTGTGCTGCAGGCATCGGCGAACGTGAGAAAATGTGTCGAAATATGAAAGCTTACGCGCGTAAAAAAAAAATAATATATAAATATATATATATATCTTGTCGAAATTCGTCGAATTTTGTTTGTCGCGAACATGTTTTTTTAGGAAAACTAAAGACCGTTTTGTCGCATCCCTGCTTAGTTGTTGTACAGCCCGAGGCGGTGGACGCGTGCAAATTTGCCGAAAAACGATATCGTAGCATGCATAAAAAAAAAATCTGGTGTCTTGCCGTCGACGTGTGTTTGTCTTGCGCTTGTTAGTTTTTAATGAAAATTAACGACCATACGAATCGGACTTGACTGTCTTTAATACACGTCGATGGGTACTAGTGTTTCGCCGGATTTGGCGAATCGTTATTGTCGCATCCCTGCCTGGTTGTTGTACAGCTCATAGAGGTTGATAAGTTCAAATATTTTGAAATGCGTTATTTATGTGCTCTTATCTATGTAATGATATGCACTCATATCATAACTGAGACCATGTAATAGAAAATAAACTTTTATAGATTATACTTTAACAAATGCATATAATAACATACGTTCATATCATAACAAAAATTATTTGGAAATGAATTTGTAATATTTAACAAATACTTCTGTATTAGTTTTTATTTTAACAATATTTTTAGTTTATATTTTAATAAATATATTAGAGCTCAATATTCACGGAACATCGATCATAAATCCCCTATAGGAATAACAATAACAGTAATTTTATAAACACATATAATTTAATGCGTATTTTACATATTTGTATAATACACATAAAACATTTCAGTCTCATAAGAAGAATTCGCTATCATACTTCAATATGATTTTTAATATAAAACAATTAATTTAAAAAACAAAAGAATATTATACTCGATAACAGAAATAGTAAATATATAAAAAAAAAAAGAAGAAAGAACGAAATGAATCACACATATTTAATCAGGTGAACACAAAGGTCGCAGATTTGTGACACTACGAACAAATTTTAGACTGCGCAAAATTCGCAGAAAATAGAAAAATAAATAAGCGATAACCTTGTGGGACCGAAATCTTAGTATATGTCCTTCAAAATATATCGATAAATACACCCTCCAGCTTTCAGAGCAGCACCAGTTCGTCTGTGTTCACCTGAGACAGATCGTATGTCTACCTGAGAATATACGCACACTTATCAAGAACGACTCAACAGCTCGGTTTTCCGAAATTAGGCGACTCTAATTTCTTACAACGTGGAAATCATCGTTTTTGGAGTTGTTTTTATTTCTTGGCGCTGACTTTGCATCAAGTCAAAGACGGCGTCCCAACCTTTCATTTTCATATTCTTTTTGATTTTCAAGTTATTACCTTAATTAATAAAAATATTGTCCGCAAGAGTTGAAATCCGTAACAGGCAAATATTCGAGACGACAAAAAAGGTAATAAACTTATTTTGTACTTGCATGATATTATTGTTATTATTTCTTATTGAACAGGCAAGACGGTTCTCGAATTCACACCCCTTGACTCGTGTTAGTTAAAATCATTTCATACTCCCCATTTTTTTTCCTTTCACCATTTAATCTTTTAATTCCTTTTGACATTTTATGTCTTTGCTTTGGCACACGACCGAAAAAAACGTTACCGCTTCGCATCACGAAATTATAGTTGCTACCCAATCAAGTGTGTAGGTGTAGGTGTGTTTGTGTGCGTGTGTGTGGTGTGTGTGTGTGTGGTGTGGGTGTGTGTGTGTGTGGGTGAGTGTGTGTGAGTATGTGTGTGGGTGTGTGTGTGTGTGTGTGTGTGTGTGTGTGTGATGTGGTGGTAGGAAGTAAAGACATAATATGTCCCAATGTGTTGCAGACTCGTATGCAAGCATTTTTATTTTTTTTATATATTTTTTTGTATTACTACATATATAATGACAAGAAACAATATATAGGTTTTTTTTAACATTGTGTTAAATATTTAGTATTATGTAAATTGATATGTTTGACAAGCATGTATGTGATTTTATTGTTTCGAGTAAAAACTATTGTAAGCATCGGCATGTTTCAATGAGTAACTTTGCTAAGAACTTCACAACGATTTTCCTCGTGAAGAAGATCTAAAAAACATATGGGTTCTACGCGCAATAGTTTTCGTCAAAAAGAATACGATAGGATGTTAGCAGTTTCGTTTCTTTACGATTGTTCACGAATCAGGTATTATTTGGTTTCTTTTTACAGTCGGTGTTAATTTACTAAATTTGATATTAAGGTTTTTGCCTGACAACGCGTCTAAGAGCGAGTTCGGTTTACCATTTGTACCGTCCCAGGATCGATGTAATTTTGTTATATTTATATAGTAGTTTGTGAACACTTACATCGACTTTGTATTTTATAATGTGTACTGATAATTTTAGTATTCTCTGAGCACGTCGTCAGTTATTCTAGTTTCGTCGGAATTCGTGAAGCAGAGTTGTCACACAATATTCGGTATGCTGTAAAGTTTGCCGTGGTGGTCGCTGCAAAATTTGGTTTGAAGACGATATCGACGCGCACTTTTACATTAAGTCTAGCTTCAAAATATTGTATTTTTTAATTTTAATTTTTGGCATATGAAATTATTGTATTTATGTAATCGAAGGTGCATATGATATTTATATATATTTTTATAATAATTGTATGATCCGTGGGATACAGATGGTATTGTCCTATATCTGACAAGCATCTATGTAATTTGATTGTCTTTAGTTAAACATTTTTCAATATCATCATGTTTGTACAGGTAAATTTGTTAACAACGTTTCAACGTTGTAACTCGATTAGTAGATCTACGATAAGTATCTTTTCTCCTCGCGATGGACTTCACCGGGTAGACTACGCTCGGATGTGAGCAATTATACAACACGTAACGTTTATTCACTAGTCAGGTAAGTGGTTTAATTTACGGTTGATATTGTTTTAACACACACGGTATCTTGGTAATCGTCAGGCGACGTGCCTACGAGCGTGATCGCCTTTCGCTATATGCATCAACGATTACTTGTGTTTTGGCGGAATTCTCGATTCAAAGTTGTCCCACCACCACCGTATCGTTGTATAGTTTGCGGTGGTGGACGCGAGAAGAATCGTTGAAAAACGATATCTTAACGCACTTAAATGAATAAATAATGGCGATTGTCCTCTACGTGTGTTCGCCGCGCGCAAATTTTTTTTTTCCGCGCTAAATAAATGTCACAATGGCGTATCCAGGATATTGAAAGGGGGAGAATA
The DNA here is from genome assembly GCA_019022885.1 of Schlechtendalia chinensis. Lineage (NCBI taxonomy): Eukaryota > Metazoa > Arthropoda > Insecta > Hemiptera > Aphididae > Schlechtendalia > Schlechtendalia chinensis. The sequence goes on from CM032339.1 coordinate 56,866,284, forward strand.
AATTTAAAATCAATAAAATGTTACCATAACATACATGCACACACACACACACACATATATATATTTATTTTTTCTGTAACGCTTTTTCGTGACAGTCCCCAGTGGGTATGTTAATTTAGGTAACGCTTTTCGTGGACACTTTTTGGTGGACACTTTTTCGTGACGGTTTTTTATTTTAATGTACCAAAGTAAAGACATAAAATGTCAAAATGAAAATTGAAAATTCATATTTTGCATATTTTGCCAATTTTAGCTAAAAAAGTGTATATTTCATTGATTTTATATGCATATTATGCATATTTTATATTTTTCTAAAAAAATTGATTTTTTTTTTCTTTACCTGTATATTTCAACTAATATTGAATATAAAACGATGTGATACGGATTTAGTCTATCACGCTAGTATGCCGAAATACTTATTTGTAGTACTATCTTATCGTCGATAAGTTATCGTAAATATAATTATGGTTTCTTCGTTTATCGATTGTACACGATTGAAGTTTGACAGTTTCGTTTTGTACGTCGTATCATTAGTAGGTAAAGTGTGTATATTTGTTCAATTTTATATTTAATATAAAAAAAAAAACTGGCAAAAATGGCAAAAATTAAACAACTTGAAACTCAAGGGGTCAAGTTATCTGAAACAATAGAAGAAATTTCACAAACTAAAAAAAAAATAGAAGAAGAATCTAGTGAAGTAGGAGTTGCCATTCAGAAGAAGTTAAGATATGTACAGTGGATTCCGCTTAATGTGGGCACGTTGGGATCAGACCTATTTGCCCACATTAAGCGGCTGCCCATAAAAACCGAAATTAGTTTTAAAAAAAAATTATCATATTATAAAAAGTTTTTATTATGCACACGTGAATCATATAATTGAAAAAAATGTTAAATAATTACTGTATATATAAAACTAAATATAATACATTAACATACTAAATAAAATTACTATTTGGATGTCGAAGGTAAACAAAACGTTTAATTATTTGGTGTCTAAGTTGTTTAGTGTGGATCTGGTTGACAATATTGGCACACATTTCCATCTTATCAGACGGACTATTTTCATTGCCTTTTTGCATGAAAAACTTCTGCATCAAATCAATACATTTTTTAGCCTCTCTAGCTGTAACTGGTGGTTCGGTATCGTCTTTTTCTTCTTCTTTTTCTTCTATCTTCCTTTTTTTAATAACATTTTGTACTACAACATCACAAATGTCTTCATTATTATCAAAACAAGGAGCATTTTCATCAATGTTTTCAAACTCGTTATGGTTTTGAATAAGTAAAGATTGTTCATTCAATTCAGTCAACTCAGATTGTGGACCATCAAAATTTGAAAATCCACAATGAGCGAAACAATTCATAACAGTTATGTACATACATATCGACGCGTTAGTGAACGCGTGCCGTCTATCGCTTTATTTTTATAGCTTCTGATAACACTTACACACATTTAGTCAACAAAATCCCATTAAGGTTTAACTTTCGATAAACACAATCTTATAGATACGACGAAACCCGATTAGATTAGTCGTAATAAAATAAAAATTGCTCACATAAACCGAATCGAGTGCCCATATTATGCGGTTTTTTAACCTTATCAGTATACATTTGTATTGGGACCAGATCATTTTGCCCATATTACGCGGATGCCCATATTAACCGGTGCCCACATTAGGCGGAATCCACTGTATTGGAAAAAAACCGCGGTTGTGAGACTATGTTAAATATTTCTATGATACTAACAGGGGATAGCGAATCAATGGATGGACTTCCGAAAGAGTTGACAGGCAATGACTTAAAATTGTATAAATATGTTCCGATGACTTCAACTGACGTTGAAAGATTGTTTTCTCGATATAAAAATCTTCTATCGAACAATCGTCGTTCATTTGAAATAGAAAATCTTAAGAAAGTATTGGTGGTTTAATGCAATAACTTAACAGGTATTAGAAAACATATATTTTTTTCGTAAATTAAAAATTAGTGAAAAAGTATTTTTAATTTTTTTTCAGCTCAATAAGATGTCAAAATGCCAACGAGTTATTATTTTTTTTTTTAGTTGTAATAATACAAAAAAAAAAATACTTAAAATTACCTATCAAAAGTAATTATTTTTATGAAAAGTACGGAGAGAATAGCGGGGTGTGAGCTCGAGAATCGTTTGGGTTTATCTAAAGTAATTATTTTTATAAAAATTACTGTAAAAAGAGTGAGGTAAAAATGTTAGGCAATACACTGAACTAAATGGTCAAATATCAAAACTTCTTACCTTATGCTCGTGCGAAGTCTACTTGGTATCTGTAGAGACGAACAGTTGTGTAATGAAATTAAGTTTATAAAAGAAAGGAAGAGGTTGAATCGGTGACTCCGCTTCCAGAGCGAATTCACCGACGAGAATAAATGAACCAAAATTCAGTCAAATTATTCCGCAAAGACTAAGTTTGTCTCACGGAACATATACTTGAAGCGGAGTACTGGCTCGTCACATGAGTGTGCGCACATTGGCGAGGAGACGTGTTCATGGAAGAATCCATTGTGTAGTTTAGTATTTTTTGTGATATTTTTTTGCTACGTAAGACTCCGTTGGTGTTCCGAACAACGAGCGGACAAATTATTATTGAATTTTCTCACCGTCTAATTTTGTAGCAATTGTTATAATCAGCGTTATATTCGTTTGTCTTTGATTTTGGTTCTCACGCATAGCTTATTCTGTTCGTACGACGTGCAATGCTCTGTGTTTATGGGGCAAGTTTCTGTTTTTTATAATTTCAATGAACACTGTCTCTCACCCGTGTTATATGTTTATTATTTCGTTTTCATTCGAATAATCCGTATAAGAATAATTCGATAATTATTTTATAATTAATGGAGCAAACTTCAATATATTCTCATTTATAAAAAAAATATAAAATAATTCATAATGTGTTTCGAGAAGATCAAAATTTATTTAAAAAATATCAAATAGCTAATTATGATTATATAATTGAATAAACTAATACAATTAAAATGCTTGGTTGTTATAGCGATGATATTTGTGCATATAATTACATAGTTATAAACAGTTTTTATGCATATTATTAATATATTAACAACATCTGATGTATTTTATTTTTGAAATTCAGAATAATTTTTTTTCATATATATTTAATTTTTTGCATATTTAACATTTTTCAATGCATATTTTGCAATTCTCTCGTGCATATTTGCATGCATATTTCACATTTTTTAGCTCCTAAAACTTCCGAGCACTAATCATAAGTATTAATAAGGGATTTTAAATGGTAAATAATTTGACTTACGTATTATAAGCATGTCACAAAAAAATAATTTAATTTAAAAAGTAAAATCAAATTTAATTTGAGGTTTTAATAGAATATTTGTAAATTCTTTAATGTATTTGTTATGTAAAAGTGTTGAATTTATGTTAACTGTTTTCTTTTAAATTATACTCAACATATAATACATAAAATATAATTGCTTAAATAATTAAGGAGTATTAATTAAAACTAAATAATTGCATCAACTTTTCCTCATAAATAATATCTAATTTTTTTCATAAATACATGTTTACACTTTGTTGTTAAACCTAAAATTGATATTGTATCTAAAAAAATACAAGTAATTTTCTATTACATGAAAATGTTGAGCTCCAATGAATATTCATTATCTGTGTTTCATCAATTGTCAATATTTCCATTGTATGTCTAAAAAATGTGATTAGCTTGTTATGAAACGATAGAGATAAATTATTATCTTCATTTTATGCTGTATATCGAACAGGCTTACATCAACTGGATAGTATTATTTTGTTATCAGTTTATAAAAAATACGAATATTGTGCATTTTGTTGAAATTCACTCGAGTAAATTTTTGTTAAATAAATATAATTTATATATAGAAATATTATTTCCCAAAGTCTAAATAAATTATATAAACTAATTTGTAATAGAATGAAATAGTAGAGAATTATTTTTTATAGTATAATATTAGTAGTATTTTTACAATGAATAAAATCAGAGCCTAAAATTGTATGTACTACGATACATCTTGTAAAGTACGATATTGAAAATTACATAACTCTATTGTACAGAACTAATGTTTGACAATTATTTGTTAAATAAGTATGTAAACTACTACCATTTTAAATGTTTCTGTATTATGTTAACCTTAAATAGGTAATAGTTAGGTGTAATCTATGATGTAATGGGTACGGTTAAATCGTAGGACCTAGGAGAATTTTTGTAGGTATCAGTTTTGGTCACAGCCTCCGGACCGTGCTTCGTCCATTCTGACATAAGTATGATTAATGAAGTCGCGTAGGATAGATTAGTGCAATGAGGATTGTCACGGTAGTTTTCTCTTGTTGTGTTGTGATGGACCACGAGGCGAAATATTTTCACGAGTAGGAACAAAACTTTTAAATGCTCGAATTATTTACGAATTGCACGTCGGCCTGCCTTTCTCTCCAACACAAACGGCGACGGTTTTGGAATTTTTTTGAAATCACTAACATGATGATGATTTGTGGTGTTTAAACAACATTGACGATTTATTAAAATAAAAATAAATAGTATACAATGAAATACAAATAAAAAAAAAAAAATACACTGGAATGAAAACGTAAAAACACAGTACAACGGCTACGAATGGACTTTCAAAAGATGTCTTTCATAGACGACGGCGGTGGTGCGAAATAGCGTTCGCCGCCGCTTTACGACAGAGGCCCTCGTTGATAATTATACATCGGATAACCTCATGTTAATTAGCTGAGTTTGATGTAGTGTCATAGTTGAGGTGAACGGATGAGATATGCACAGTGCAAAATGCAACTGTGTCAACATCATAAGAAAATTAGTTAGCGTGTAAATATTTTAATTAACCTACAAATAAGTATAATGATGGTTCTAAAATGAGGTTCTTCGATTTATTCATTTTTTAGTTTATTGTAGAACTGAAGTTCATAACAGGTATATAGATATGTGAGATACAATAAATTAAAGTTAATGAAAATATTAAGTAAAAAAGTTGAAGCTTGAAGGCAATACAATATGGAAAATGCGATTTAAATAATTATTTTAGCGTACAAAATGATTTTAAATAGCCTATAAAAAACTAGGATTATGCTAATTGATATGACTTTACCTACATGTTTTTCATACTTTGATACTGTAAACACAATTTGTTGAACATATGTATTAATTCTATCCGTGTAAATAATATGTATACGTATGACTACATTGCTACACGTATGTATTGTTTTTACGCGAAATCGTAGCAATTTATATTTTTTAAAAGCATATGTGGCTGACAAAAAAATACAATAAATATCAATTAGGAAAATCGAAATTTAATTTGTTGTATATGATTTCATGAATATAATCTACACATAAGAACATTTAATATATAAAATTCAGCTTTCTTATGTTTGCGTCCGTAAAACTCGAAAAGTAGTCTATGGATTGACTTGAAATTTCTACACAACGTTGCATTTATATATAAAAGTGTTTTTATATATTTTTTTATCCCAAAGTTGATACGAAAACAGGATATTCCCAATGTTTCGCGAGGTTTAAATAAAAATAGTTATATCTGCATGCAGCAACGGTGGAGGGGGGGGGAGAGCAATATCACTTGCTTCTTCAGATATTGCTACCACGTTGATGGAAGGAGGTAGAACGGCGGATTCAGCTCTTAAACTGTCACTAAACATGCAATTCACAAAAAACCCAACATGTAACATTTCTAAATTATCATGAAAGTTTCTTCAGGCGTGTAAAATCATTGTACTGTATGAGTGTGCAATGGCTCATAAGATGTCATTGGAAGCAATAGATCATGCATTGAAAGACTTGCGAAATAATCAGATTCCATTTGGTGAAGTATTGGTGTTATTTCCGATGACTTCAGGCAAACGCTCCTAGTGAGACCTCGCTTAACACCAGCTAGTGAACTGCATTCCTGCTTGAAATATTCAATTTTTTAGATCACAGTAAAAAAAAAAAATGCTTTTAATAACGAATATCAGAGTTCAACTTGATAACGATTCAACAGTTGCCACATTTTCCTAATACGCCTATACGCATCTATGTTCACTAGAATACTTTTATTTACTTCCCTAATAATTAATATCAGTCTAAAGAACAGCAAAGCGCGGCCGGATTAAGCTAGTTATTTTTTAAAAACCAAATAATGTTGTCAAATTAATTATTAAAATATTAGTGAACCATGTCAGCATCATAGAAAAATTGTTTAGTGTTTAAATCTTTTAATTAACCTACAAATAAGTATAGTGATGGTTCTAAGTTGAGGTTCTTTGATTTATTCATTTGTTAGTTTATTGTAGAACTCAAGTTCATAACAGATATACAGATATTTGAAATATAATAAATTAAAGTTAAAGAAAATATTACGTCATAAAAGTTGAAGCTTGAAGGCAATACAAGCATTATTTATTTTTCAATGATTTTCAACTATATTTAAAAATTAACAATTTATAATACTGAATTTATTTAGAAGATGCAATTTAAATAACTATTTTAGCGTAAAAAATGATTTTAAAAAGCCTTTGAAAGCCTAGGACTATGCTAATATGACTTTACCTACATGTTTTTCACATTTTGGTGCTGTAAACACAATTTGTTGAACATGTGTATTAACTCTATACGTGTAAATAATATGTATACGTGTTTCTACATTACATACTACTGTATGAACTACTGTTCGCGCTGATGATGACAACGTAGTTGTTGAAATACGTATACGAGGTTAAAGTGTATAATATTTTATGATTTTGGGTTTATAAATTTAAGTATGACGACATTGCTACACGTATATTGTTTTTACGTGAAATCGTAGCAATTTATATTTTGTAAAAACATAGGTGGCTGATAAAAAATACAATAAATATCAATTAGAAAAATAGAAATTTAATTGGTTGTGTATGATTTCATGAATATAAACATGAATATAATGATATTTTTACAACTTTAAATAATAACAAATCATGTGTTAAATCATTACCTAAAATTGTATGCACTAATATTTTTTGTGTAGTGTGGAATTTTAAATGACTTCTAATTTATAGTACTAATTTAAAATAATATAAATTTTTCATCTTCCAAAAAAAATCAGTTGTATACAAATTAGTTATTAAATAAGTATTAAATTATTATTAAACTAATCATCGACTTTCAATCATATTTAAAAATTAATAATTAATTATACTTAGTTTATGTATAAAATGAACTATAAAACCCAACCTACATGTTTTTCAAACTCTGGTGCTATAAACACAATTCATTACACTTATTCAAGTACATTTACACTGAGAAGAAGAAGTTTTCATCCAAGAAGTCTTGGAAGAAAGTATATATTTATATCATTGACCTTATACTAATAGACGGAGCATTTAGCTAGATGCGGTTGGGTTTTGCGGTTTTGTGTAACTAGTTGTGCAGTGATACCGATCCTTTAGTAGAAAATATTATCACAATAAAAATTAGAAAAAACAATATACCACCTCAGAATAGATTATAATCATATATAATAACACATATCATCAATAAATATAATAATAATAATATTAATAAACCATAAAATTACGCAGCGCAGCCACCGTTGACCGCGGAACCACTGCCATGCTCCGTCTATTAGCAAATGGTCTTCGATAAATATCTATATAAGAAGCAATAGAAAAATATATATTTAAATATTATCTAGTATCTAACATAATCTAACAAGAAAAAATACAGCATAGATGGTGAAGCTACATCTATTATATAACTATAATATATATAATTATATAATTACACGGGCTACCTCAAGTCATGTAGTGATCAAGTCGCCATTTTTCATTAATACGCTCGCGCGTCAACGTTCAATAATATTGCCAATATTTTTTCCATTTCATTCGGATTAAGTCATATTGAACGCAGGGGGAGTTGGGGCTTGACATCCCCCCGAAATTTAGTATGATCTATAAAATATGTACGTAATTTTGAATTACTTTACTAAAAAATAATACGACCAATGAACATTTATTATTATTTACGTATTAACTATTAACGTTGGAAATTTGGAATTTTCTGAAATATTCGTTATCTGTATTGAATATTATTCACATTATGTAGAATACGTTTATTCCATTACGGATATCGTATTTAATCGTTGTTTAATAATTTCGATTTACGACATAATATACATGTGAATTATTGAACTGTGTATAATTTAATCATTATAACTTTAACTATTGTGAATTATACTCATTTGGACAGAAAAATGGCAGAACATATAGCACCTCTCCCATGGCCAGAAACAGCAGAAGACAATACAAACAAAATGGCAACCGAAATACGAAAAATATGCGATGGCTCAATGACGAAACACACGAGAAGTCGCAGAAAAACTGTACACTGGTGGACAAAAGAGAGTGCTAAACTCAGAAAAACCAGCAACCATCTAAGAAGAAAATATCAACGCAAGAGAAAAATAAAAGGAGCCGATGAGTGCACAGAAGAACACGCAGAAGCCAAATTGTCTAAGCTGGAATTAGTAAAAGCAATTAAGTGATCAATAGAACGTTGCTGGAAAGCACTCTGCAAGCAGGTAGAAAATGACACATGGGATCTGCCATATCGACTCGTCATGGGTAAATTGTTTAAGAATGCACCGATATCAGAAATCGAAACACCTGGGAGGATGGATAACATAGTCACAAGCCTGTTTCCAAAACACCCACCAAGGCCCCAAATCGCATGGACAACTGAAAACTACGTCACAGAGATCACCAAGGAAGTACTCATACTTCTTAGAGCGACGACCACTCTCAGACATAACAAAGCTCCCGGACCCGATGGGATTCCAACAGAAATCTTGAAAGAAGTAGTCAAAAATAAACCAGAAATACTTCTTGGTATATTCATTAAATGCCTCGACCAAGGTTATTTCTCCCATGTTATAAATTAGCCAGGCTAGTACTCCTTAGGAAAGGGGATAAACCATTGGCAAACCCCTTGTCCTATAGACCTTTATGCATGCTTAATACCACAGAGAAATTACTGGAAAAGATACTAGACAACAGATTGAGAAAACACTAGGAAGAGACAAATGGATATACTGACACCCAATACGGTTTTCGTAAAGGGAAATCAAGTATCGACGCGCTAAAAAAATTAAATGAAATCGTAGGAGCAAAAAAAAGAAAGAACTACACAGGAATACTTACGATAGATGTAAAGAATGCATTCAATTCGGCTCACTGGGGCAGAATATTAGAAGCTGTAACAAACAAGAGTATACCCCAAGCCTACAACGCATTTTTGTCAGCTATTTCATGTATAAGAAACTAAATTACAGAACGAGAGGAGAGGAGAGAACCATAGCACTAACGAGCGGGGTCCCGCAGGATTCAGTCCTTGGAACCACAATGTGGAACCTACTCTACGATAGACTACTGAGAGAATATATGTCAGTAGGAGTCGAGATTCTTGCCTTTGCAGACGACTTGGCATTAGTTGCCACCGCAAAGCATACGTGAGATGTCGAGCAACTCTTGGAGGCAGCAGTCGAAATCACGCTGTGGTGGCTCGAATAGGCAGGCCTAGAGGTAGCGGTCGAGAAGTCAAAAACTATACTCTTTACAAATCGCATGGTACGAAACTACATCACCATTTCGTTGAGGGGTGTCAACATAGATTCCAAAATGAACATTAAATACCTTGGAGTCCACTTGGACCCCAAATTACATTACACCAATCACGCGAAAAAAACAACCGACAAAGCAACAGCTACGATTAATAAACTGGGACGACTAATGTCAAATGTAGGAGCATCTAAACACACGAAGAGAAGGCTACTCGCATCAGTCGTCACATCACAACTGCTGTATAGGGCACAAGTATGGGCAGATTTGATGCGACCAGTAGGGTGGATTATCATGACGAGCTATCAAAGATAAATACTGCTACGAGTAGAATCGGCGTATAGAACGGTATCGACTGATGCGTTACAAGTCATCACAAGCTCGCCACCGATAAAACTAGTAGCAGAAGAGAAAAAAATGGTGTACGAGGCAAGAGTGAACAAGATCAACCCTCTGGTAATGGGAGAATCAGAAAGACAGTGCAAACGTACAGAGGATGGCGATAGTGACATAAGAGCGAGTGAGACCACACAGTACAACCTTATAAATAACTGGCAAACCAGGGGGGATTTATCGAACCTTGGTAGGTGGACATACCGCTTGATCCCAATCATAAAGACGTGAGTTGAGCGGAAACACGGCGACATAAATCTCCACCTTACACAATCTCTAACTGGACACGGCTGTTTTACAGCGTATCTAAAAAGGTTTGGGAAAAACAACTAATCGGCATGCTGGTTCTGTGAACACCATACGGACGATGTATCACACACGCTATTCACGTGCGATGCTTGGATGGAGAAAAGAAGAAGATGCAACAAAATCACAGAAGAAAACATAGACGCAAATAACTTGGTCAGGATTATTCTAGCCAGTCAGGATAAGTAAATTATCAATTTAGTCTGTTTTTTTTTTCACTGATATTACGATTTGATGTAATTGTATTTGTATTGTAAAAGTATTTGTATGTATATTTTGCTGAAATAAACGATAAAGGTCCGGGGGTGAAGTGACTAGCGTCTATTCCACCCCCGGCGCTTTTAATTTAATGTAAAAAAAAGGAGGATTTCTGTAGGTAATAGTTTTGGACAAAACCTCCGAACCGTGTCTCATCCATTCTGATATGATTATGACTATTAAAACCGCTTAGGATACATTAGTGTAATGAGCATCGTAGGAAAATGAGTAATTATGTAAATATTTTAATTAACCTACGATTAGATATAGTAGTGGTTTTAAGTTGAGGTACTTTGGTTTATTAATTTGTTAAGTTATTGTGGAACTCAAATTTACAAAAGTTATACAAATATATGAAATAGTATAAATTTAGTTTAAAGAAAATATTACGCTAAAAAAGTTAAAGTTTGAAGGAAATAGAAGCATTATTTATTTTCCAACGATTTTTAACTATATTTAAAAATTATTAATTATCATACTTAGTGTATATTGAAAATGCGATTTAGATAATTATTTTAACGTACAATATGATATTGGAGAGCTTTTAAAAACTTAGTATTATGCTTATTGCGATGATTTTACCTACATGTTTTTACATGTTGATGCTGTAAACACAATTTGTTGAATATCTGTATTCACACTATATGAGTAAAAAATATGTATACATATGACTTTATTTCTACACGTACAATATTTTTACACGAAATCGTAAGGTTATATTTTGCAAGAACAACAATAAATATTAATCAGGAAAATCAAAATTTAATTTGTGTCATCAACTAATATTTTTTAATAAATAAGACTTTACGATTCAAATTTTATGAATCTTAAATTGGTAATTTATTCCAAATATTGTAATAAATATAGAAGAATCTCTCTTCCTTATACATCATATAAAGTTCTGTCGAATGTGTTACTAAATAGGGTTAAACCATACTCTTAAGTAATAATAGAAGATTACCAAGTTGGGTCACACAAGGTAAGTTAACATTAGACCAAATACGCATAATCAAACAAATCATGGAAAATAACTATAAATTCAATCAATGTATATACTTACTATTTGTGGATACTAAAAAAGCCTATGACACTATTCTAAGAAGTAGTTTATGCCGGGTGATAATTGAACTTCGAATACCTGCAAAACTTGTTAAATTAGTGAAGATATGTCTTCCAAATTCCAAATGTAAAATAAACTCCAACTCTGTAATGTCAGAAGATTTTCCAGTGGAAACTGATTTGAGACAAAAAGGGATGCATGTTCCCTTATACACTTTAACATTTCTCTGGAATCAGTAGTAAGAAAGGTGCAAAGAAATCCATAGGTCTGGAAATTAGAGAACAAAATGTGGTGATAACAGCGTATGCAGATAATTTAATAATAATGGACAAAACACAAGCTCAAATAAGAAACACAGCAAATAAACAAATGAATGAAGGAAAAATTCTAGAACTAAACATTAAAAAGACAAAGTTAAATACCTGAATGTATCACGAAGACAACATGACAATAATTAAATTTTAGTGGGAGATATAACATTGCAAAAAGCACCTAACTTTAAATATCTAGAAGTAGACGTGAATGAAAGGGCAAATAACCATATATAAATCAATCGTAGTATAGTAGCAGGGATTAAGTGTAGGACATGGACGTCAACAAAAGCAAACGAGAAGAAACTAATGACATTTGAGAGGAAAATATGAAGGATTTTCAAGCCTAAAAATATTACTGAAACAATGAATACGAATGATGAACGAACGCAAGACTAAGGGAATTGTTTAATGAAATCGATATAATTGGTGTTCTAAAAAATCGAAAACTTATCTGGGCAGGATATGTGTGGAGAGCGGAGGATAGAATAATGAACAAGGTCACAATGTGGAATCTAGATCGAACAAGACCAAGAGGAAAACCAAGACAGCGGTTAGTGGAATTAGCGATCGGTCTAAACGGCCTCGAATAATAAAATAATTAATAATAATAATAAATAAAATAATAATAAAAAATTGGTATTTTTTTTTATTGTTATTAAACTGTCAATGTTAAGTTTTCCAATACATTCTAAACATTTTTAATTATATTTTTTTTATTTCACAAATTTGTTGAATCCCTCAACATAACAACTTTAATTGATAAAAATACAACAATAATAACAGGTATCTGAAAAACTTATTACTTACGCAATACAATAAATTACTATCATTTTAAATGCTTCGGTTTAATCATAGTAATACTTAATTATTATATACACTTCATTGCCAATCAATGACATAGTTTAAGTCTGTTGACAGTAAGTATATTATAATTCCGATATTTGACTGCAGTCTCAAATTTATACACTGAAGGTTAATTTTTTTTTTCATATATGAGTTAGTATTTCATTTATTGTTCGTACATAAAACACCTCTAAAATAATCGTATTATTTCTAAATTCCAGAAAAGAATATGATATGCAATAGTAACTTATGAACAGGGTTGTGTTAAACATACATTTAATTTAAAATGTTTCAAAAAATTTAAAAAAAAATTTACAATACATATATACATAATTTAAAATACAATTTTTTTATCATATTATACTTATCCAAAATACAAAATAATTAGGCAAAATCCTAGCAATTTGTATTTGTATTTTTTTTTTTTTTGTAACGCTATACCTTAATAGCCATTTATTTATGTTCATTAACTTGTAATCAAAAATTGGAAACATTTTCAGAGTCTAAAAATACTAATCCAAAGCAAATTCGAATCTAAATGCCTACTTCTGTTTTTGTTTTATAATTTATCGTCGAACCGTAATCTTGTAATTTTTTCCACCAACATTAAGTAACATAAAATCTGTATCTCGTCAATATCGTATTTGGACGAATTAAAACTCACGCGTTATGTGTTTTGTTTTTTTTTTAAATCGAATACAATATTTTGGTTACAAAAAGGTTTTTAGAAAATATTTAGTTGAATAATAATAAAGCCATGTTTATTATTTTTACATGGGCTTATAATATACGAGTATTTTACAAAAACATATTAATATACATTTTTCTTGGATATTATAGCGTTATATTGAAAGACATTTTGGTTTCAACTTGTGGATTTGATATATATTATAATAAGAAAGTAAATAGAAGTTTTGTTAATGTGTCTGTAAACGGCAGGACGAACTATGCGATGTATTTACATTTGGTAGGTTGGTTTGTATAATTATATCAGCTACGCTTGTCGACGAATTTTCGTCAAATTTTCGGGTGGATTGTGATAAGTATTTTATATATATGATTTAATTAAATTGAGAAAATACAGTCATATATATAGTTATATATTTATGTACATAAGTTCAACGAATTGTTTTATAATAACCCTATAGTAGCATTAAACATATTTCTTTTAGCATTATTGAAATATATAACAGGTTGACTGCCACGTTTATATTTTTTTCACACATGAAGTTATGTTTATTCTTATACATAAAATTGTTTGTGCTGTCCAAAAAAATTTAGTTATAATCTGTCAAAAACTTTTTGTATACAATACTGGTTTGGTATTGTATCGTATACAATCAAATATACGCCAGAACAAGAATGGTAAGTAAAGGTGTGTATGAAAATCTATACATACAACCCTTTGGTCAAAAGTCCCATAAAATACCGTGGCAGTCAACTTGTTAAACTGTATGTCGCTGTTTGTATTTAAATGATTTCCGATGGAATTTTGATGACACTCCTCGGACGATTGTTAAAATGACGACTGACTTCTTGTGATCTACGATTTAAGGTCATCCAGCTAACTTGGTCCACTGTAAAACGCTACGATTTACATGCAAATGCGTTTGCCATCGTCTCCTTTCTTCTTTATTTCAAAATCGAGTTAATTAATACAAAAGTAGTTTTATAGATGTTTACAAATTAAATATATTGTACTGGTAAAAATCAACAAATATCTGATGGGTTAAAGGTGTGCAGCGTATTTGAGTAAATTGCTTTTGTAATACTTAGGGACACACTATGAACATAGTACTCGAAGGCGAATACAACCCGAACATGTTAGATTAAGATGTTGTCGCACACGTATCGCCGGCTTTAGGACTTAATGTATTTGTTTTCGAATTTAAATTGAACCATGAATACCTGTCGACATATATTAAATATACGTAACTGAAAATTACAAAGTATTTATATAAAATTAATAATAAATGTCCGGAAGGAGGGGGGCGATCACTCTACCGCCTCACCACTAGGAATACGCTCTTGTATAATTTATATGTACGATAATAATAAAATGACAACATATACATGCTGAGGCATAGTATATTGTATTTATAACAATAACGTGTATATTATGGGCTCGATATGTTTCGTGTACAGTTGCTAGTGGCTACCGTGTTCGTGGAAAGCCGTCGTGGTCACGGTGTTTGCGGACAGTTCGGACACTGACGCCGTGCAGTACGCAAGTCCAACATCGATATACGCGTATTACTATAATATATGTATATATATAGATATATAATAAAACGTTGTTAAGTAAGCGGAGATGTGTAATGTATGTTATCGTTGTACGCGCAATTACTAACCCTAAACATCATCCGAAACGTCCAACGACGACGAAGTGCGATCGCGTCGACGGGGTTTACACGACAGCCGACCACGCGTCGACATTATGTCTCCGTCTCTAAACCTGAATCCGAACGTCTTGTATAACATGACATCATCTGCGACACCGCCAGAATTCCAGCAGCAAGAGTCGGCAGCGGTCGAAGAAAAACTCATGGTAAACCCCGTTCACATGGCTAGTCTAAAACCGACAAGTGATATTGCTTGTCACGACAGCATTTCACACGGCATCTACGGCGACACGTGACCGAACGTTTGTCCTGTTAGGTAATTAATATACATGCGTAAAGCTGTACAATGATTCTTCCTCGTATCACGTGCTGTGTTTCTTAGTTTTTCTTTTAGTATATAATACAAATCAATGTAACTATCAAATTTGTTATGAGTACTCATCGTACAAAATTAAATCTAATTTCCATCTATTTTTGTCATTAATCCATAGTATCTTCTGTATATGACTTTATCTATATATATTGATAAATATTGTCGTAATGTGTATATATTGTCGTAAGTTATGATTCATAATATTAATAAAACCCGGCGAGTTCATAGATAAACATTAATTCTCTTCTAAAACATATGTATATATGTATATATAAAATAGTTCTACAAGTCTTACAGATACAATTGTATTTTTTAATTATTATATTAAACTTAATATTTTTACATAAAACTTATAGATTTGTTGCTTTATGACCATTCCATAATTAAGTCGTGTTTTGCTATGAATGAATACTTCGTCTTCTATGGTGATGGCGATGATGACGCTCTTATAAGAAATGGTCCTTTGTTCATTAATTTTACACTGCATATATTAATACAAAAATTTTTAAATTACAAAAATTGAAGAACTCTATTCTAGATTCATTTCAATTCTTTAAGCTATAAGTAAAATAATAAATTGACAATTTTAATATTTATAACTAGGAAAAATATGAATAAGTATCTCTAAACTAAATGTAATTTTTTATACTTATGAACATTTAGATAAAAAAATTAAAAATTTAAGCATATTATCATAAACAAAGTATTTTAATCAGTTTTAAACAAAATGTATTATAATATCATAATATAATATTCACGATTTTAAATAACTTAAAAGCTGAAAATACGAGATTTGTAAAAATACTATACTACTCGTACTTGCATATACATGTACACTGAAAATTTAAAAATTACTTTAACAAAAATGTTTATAAGCGTTTAAAATGTAATTTATGGCGGAATTCAATAATTTCATATACTATTATAGTTTATAACATCCATATCATAATAATATAATTTATACATCGTACACAAGACTGGTATTACCATTTCGTAGTGCGAGGGGTGTTCAATAAAGACTCGGACAGATTCCGTTTTCAATCTGGTAACGCTGTAAACATATAAACTTTAATATCGTTAGTAAATTCGTAAATACGAATCCAGTCGTTTTTTCCCCTACTAGTGCCGTTGAATATTTCGCAAGTTACAGTTATTTGAAAAGTGTTACGTAAATATAGCCTCCATACCTGAGATGGACGAATATTTAAGAGCGCAGAGGTACGCAATTCAGTTTTGTTTCAAGCTTAATAAATCGCCGAAAGAAACGCTGGAAATGATTCAGCAAGCTTACGACGAGTCAGCTGTAATAAGGTCAACATGTTACGATTGGTATCGGCAGTTTAAGGAGGATAAGATGAGCGCAGAGCTGCAAGGAGGACTTGGCGCGCTGGTACACAAGTTAACGGAGACTATATTGTATATATCTACGGAGTGTATATCAATACTGGTGCTGCCATTATTCGGGAAGACGCTCGATTAACTATCCGCGAGCTTGCTAAAATTTTAGATGTGTCGATAGGTAGCACTCATCACTTTTTGTCCAATATTTTGAATATGTCACGCGTCTGTGCCCGATGGATACCGCGTTTGCTTACATCGGATCAGAAAGCGAACCGTGTTGCCGTCTCCGAATATTGACAGGAGCAAGTTCAGGGCGAGCTCAGCATACCTCGATAACGTTATTACAGCAGATGAAACGTGGATTTACATGTATGACCCCGAAAACAAACAACAGTTGACACATTGGGTGGGGAAAGGCGGACCTCCCCCGAAAAAAGCTAGAGAAACAAAATCGGCTACCAAGATAATGATCATCAATTTCTTCAATAAAGACGGTATGATATACACGAATGTGGTTCCAAATTGTTAAACTGTGAACGATCAATACTATGTTGGTGCCCTACACCAGTTAATTCGAGCATTTAAAAACGGCCACACATGACAAGAGGCCGATGAATGTTGTACCTTAAAACGCGAGGCCTTATGTTGCGAATGTGGTATCGGAATTCCTGCACAAACGCGGCATCCAGGTAATCTTCCACCCTCGCTTCTCGCCGAACTAGGCCCCGTGTGACTTTTATCTATATCCCACCGCAAAAAAGGACCTGAAAGGACGTCGATTTGAGTCACAGAAGGAGCTGTGAAGGCGTTTTTCAAGAGTATGTCGAAGGGGGGTTCCAGTATGTGTTCCAGAAGTGGCAAGAAAGGAGGGCTAAGTGTATTCGACTCGTAGGGGAGTATATTGAACGGGAAACCGAACCACTTTTGTAATTTTTTAGAAATAAAATTTTTATAAAGGTACATCCGAGTTTTTATTGAACACCCCTTGTATATAAAAGTCTATAATTATTCTGATTAGTACGTAAATGTAAAATGCATAAATGTAAAATGCGTAATGTTTTAAATACCAAAAACAAATTTCATAAAAAAAAAACATAGTACTCATCTAATCTTAACCTAGAAATGTTATTTTAATGATTTATTGTCACTTTCAAATTCAAAGCAACAATGGAGCTTTAAAACCTCTGTTTAAATAATGTCACAACACCTGTGGTTCATTACATTTTTTTCATTTTTTAATTAAAATTAAAACAATTCCTTAGCATGCAAATCATATAATACGAATCAAGGCTGTAACCAGAAATTTGGTTCGGGGGGAGGGGCGGAAAAAAGTTGATTCAAAGAGGAAGAGGGGTGTCACATGGACATTTCTGTTATCAAAGAAGGAAATGAAATGTGTACTTTTTTACACATGACCGTTTATGTGCGCGTTATTCGTCTTATGTATATATACATCTATAGAAAAATTTCAAAATTCGAAGAAAATATGCGGGGTTTTCAAAATTTCAGAGGGAGGCCGGACCCAGTGGACCCCTTTTCTGGCTACTGCCCTGATACGAATAAATATTTACAGACAAATAATTTAACTGTTAAATTTAAATAAATATTCTAATGATGTAAGCAAAGTCCATTTAAGAAAATAAACAATATAAGCGATTTCTTTAAAATATTTTATATTTAGTGAGGAAGCACTATTGCAACTTACAAAAAAATTAAAAACCAAATCAAATAAACTACTAAATAATTAAGATTTGCTAACTTAACTTAACGTATGTCAAGAATATCCGAATATTACCTCTATAGGAAAATGTGTTCACAGACCAAATAAAAAATAAATAAAACAACACATAGTTATAAAAACAATACATTTTTGATTCACTCAGAACATAAAATTAAAATTATTATACGGTTTCAGGTAGCTGTGCGAATTAGACCATTGTTATCGAGTGAGACTGATAGATGTGTGCACGTTGTAGACTCCAAGGTAAGCTGTTTAATGATGTAATACATATTAGATACAAGTACGTTATTAGCATGAGTAGACATTTTTTAATATGTATTTTAAATTGTACATGAATAAAACAAAAATCTATAAAATTATATAAATTATATAAATTATTTAAACTAATAAATGAAAATAGGATAACCGTTAATTACTTTGATTAACATTTTTATTTATGTATTAGAAATAATAAATATATTATGAATAATTATAGTATCCAATATTATTTAATAATGAAATTGACATATTTAATTCATTTTAAAATTTTCAATACTTCTAATTTTATATTAGACTATAAATAATAATAATAATAATAATAATAATAATAATAAAAGTATAATAATACTATCATTTCAAGTAAGTTACTTTGGCAGAGAGTTACTGAACAGAAAATTAAAATATCTATCATCAAATTTTTAAAATATAATTATAATTACAATTTATTTATAATAAATTCATCAATGACTATCACTTATACAACTTACTATTATTTATCTTAACACCTTCACTTAACGTTGCGATGCTTTCTATTTGTCATTTAGATTCATATTTTACGGGCAATCTCGTGAAATGAATATTTTTCAGGTGTAGATTATATTTATATATGTATATACAAGACATCTGACATGTATAGACTATAATATAAGATCAGTAGATATATGCTATCATATAATAATAAAGGGTAAATATGTATTCGTAAAAAAAGAGTATGTAATGTTCACGAGGAAAAGATGACGTAATAATTTATTTTCATTTAACATTTCTTAAACTACAGCAATAATATAAAAAAATTACTTTATTTTGAATGTAATTAAAAGGAATAAAATTAAAACAAATTCAATACTTTTAAATAACAAACGCATCAAAAAATTTACAAATATTCTAATGAAACCCTAAATTAAAATTAGTTTTAAATTTTAAATAAAATTATTTTACTGGGATATAACTATAATATGTTATTCAAATAATGTTAAACATTTCAAATCTTTTATAAGTACTAATTATTTAACATACTATTTTCAATTACATTCAATGTTGTTTAAAATGTAAAAATAAATTATAGCAAAAAAATATGCATACAATAATAAATAGTAAACATGTATATGCAAAAGAAAGTACGTATTGTTTATGAAGAAAAGATAACATAATAATTTATTTTTAATTAATACTTCTTAATAAAAATTAAAGCAATGTTATTGCAAATTTAGTCGCGTTTTACCTCTCGTTGTTAACAATCGCCTTACCTACATATTTAACTGCGTTGAAGTTATCGCGTCTTATTATAACCAAAAGTTACCTAATACCGTTTATGTCCAGCGGTGACGACCATTTTCTCGAGAAAAAACCCGAGCTTAGTAAAATTAAATCTACTCTCACCTCATCAAATCACGCTGATCCCAAATAGAAATTAGCTATTAAAAGGAAAAATCGTAAGTCAAAAGGCAATAAAATCAAAATATTTTTTATTGAATTAAATACTCAAAGTAAGATTCAAAATATTTTAATCTACATAATACGAGTATAATCGACAATCACTCTGCTCTCGACTATATCGCAAAGAATTTTACGTATGATAACGTAATGTATACCTATTCGGACGATACACCGGGTCATAGCTTTACCAATAATGACGATAATTCTAATACTCTTAAACCCGTGAGCGTTATTACAAACTTCTCTCACTCTCTGCCACACATAATGTTACCCTCTGTCACACATACAAATCATAACAACAATTATCACCTCAAACATATCGACTCCAACTTCGACAGCACTCCGGTTATTGTTATTGAACTTACCGATAATAATTCTTTATCAGGTTCCTGGCACCCGCTCAAGTGGGCCAAATTTCTTACCAATAACTTTGTTAATATAAATAATATACTGAACCTAACGGCCACAAGAAAAAAAAAGTAACATTTGACTCGATTATTCACTTTAATACTTGTCTTAAATCACCTCTTCTCATCGAACACAAATTATCTGCTTATATTCCGTGAATATTATTTTTTTCTAATGGTATTATCAAATTATACATTTCCTTTTTAGAAGAGAACTTTTGGAAATGTTTAAAAAGTTCCACTGTGGTTATTTCTTTCAAACGCATCATTGTCAAGAGAGACGGCCCACATCAACCCGTATCGTCAAATTATAATTTTTATCTACCAAAATACCTAGCTCTATTTCAATTTTCAACATTCTTTTTGAAGTATGTCCAAGCATACGTTCCCCTCTTCAACGCAACATATGCTTACGACTTGGACACACCTCCAAATTCTGTCACAGCACCCCAAGATGTAGTCACTGCGAAAAAGATAAACACTCAGTTAATACATGTTCGACTGCTCATGCCACCGACCCTCGCTACATTTTCTGTCAACTTTTTCATCTCTCCACTGATCGTAACTGCTAATAATAGAACTTTCAAAGGGACATAAAAAAAATCATGGCTACCGAAAATATTTCATTCCGTGCTATCTACTTCAAAAAATCAAATCTAGTTACTTCAGTTTTTAGTTATTCTAATATTGTCAATATGCAGCCTGTCTTAACCCCATCAAATATCTATTTTCCTAATTTTGTTCAAACCATTTCTGCCACTCTTTTACCTAGTTATACCTCTCACCAGTCTTTTAATAAAGTTAGAAACCGCTCTTCAACCCGGCTTGTTAAACATTTTAATATCCCCACTTAAAATCAGTTTTTATTACCAAATGGATTATATCTAAATTATGTATCCAATAACCATTCTAATATTGAATCTTCTAAAGATTCAAAATATTGATCCCACTTGGATTAATACTTTGGCACTAAAATTATCTGAATCTTTATAAAACTCCCCTAATCTTTATTCCCAATTTGCTATCTCTCTCCGAAACATAATTTAACATTCTATTCATTCACTTTTAACCATTCCCAACCTCATCACTCATAATTTGCACTAAAAGCTAAACCCTTTTTTGATAATAATATATAGATTCTTTTAACATTTTATAATGGAATGATCATAGCTTTCCTACACGCTCCTCTTCTGATCAACATTTTTTATCATCTTTAAAATGCTCTATTGCTTTCATTTCTGAATCTTAGCTGCTTCCTTCCCGGAATTTCAAAATACCACATTTTAACCTTTTCAGATCTGATCGACATGATGGTTATGGTGGCGTTGTTATAACAACCCACTCTTCGTTAAACGTTAGTTTAATCGAAATTAATCCCAACCTTAAACAAGTCTTCTCCATTAACAAAATCGACGTTATGGGTATCGAAGTTGTAAATATTAAGAATCTTTTCCTACCTTTTTTTTAAAATCTTGCTACATTCCAAGTGATTATCACGTCTCCTCAAACTCTTTATTTCAACTGGGTATTAATAACTTCCTCTTTTGTGATGACTTCAATGTCTTGGAGTCTTCTAATACCTCACGTTGTGGAAACTTGACTTACGACATTATAAACTTACAAGATCTTAGCATCTTGAACACAGTCAAAGCCATCCATTTGAGTAGACCTAATTGTCTAAACTCTGCTATACATAATTGTATTTCTTCTCACAATTTGATTTGATTAGACATGTGGTAAATTTTAACCGACTCACATGGCAGCAATCATTTCTCCATTATTATTTTTTTAAAGTCCAATCCTTTTAACGGTCAAAATTTTCTCAATTTTATCGATCCTAATTTTTCTAACAGTTTCTTCTCCTTTTCAATTTATCTTTATAAAGCCGACTGGAACTTATTTTTTCAACTAAAAAATTCTAACATTTCTTCTATTAATGATGTCACTTGTTTTATTGAAGCTTAGAATAAATTTAGTCTATCAATCATAGATTCTGCTAAAAATATTTTTATATTATACACAAAAATAAAAAGAAATTTCCTTCCTCACCTCTCTGATGAGATGTCTCTTTACAGTGTTACAGTTTAGCAGCAACATGCAAAAAATATATTTAAGTTCTACCGTCGTACGGGTTCTATAGTAAATTTTTATAAGTACAGAAACTAATGCGTGGCCACCACTTTTCTACTAAAAACCAAAACGAGGACCGTCTGAAAACAATTTTGTAGAAATATTAATTCGTCTTCCACTTTACATTCTCTCTGGCAAACTGCCAAACGTTTTCGTAACTGCATACAATCTACTAGGCGTCCTTATAATGATGACTGGTTTGATGACTTCTGTTCAAAAGTCGACCCTTGTTATGTACCATCCGTATCTGGATCTTTTCACACAATTTTAATGAATGCTTCTCAATTTTCACGTGATCACTGCTTTAATTTACCACTAACATTTGACGAATTAAACCTAGCAATTCATTCTCGTAAATCTATTACACTCAGTATTAATAATATTTCTTTTCTTATGTTAAAATGTTTACGTAATACGGATAAGGAACTCTTACTCTCCATTTTTAATAATCTAATTCTTTCTAATCAAATTCCACTTCTTTGGTCTGATTTTAAAATTATCTCAATACCTATTGAGTATGACCTATGTCTATCTGTAAACTAATTGAACATACCTTCAAAAACAGACTCGATTGGTGGCTTGAATCTAATTCAGTATTGCCAAATTATTTATTTGCTTTTAGACGAGGAAAGGGAACAACTGATTGTCTCGCTATTTTAGTTGGTAAA
Source organism: Schlechtendalia chinensis (assembly GCA_019022885.1). Lineage (NCBI taxonomy): Eukaryota > Metazoa > Arthropoda > Insecta > Hemiptera > Aphididae > Schlechtendalia > Schlechtendalia chinensis. Next base: position 56,889,798 of record CM032339.1, read on the forward strand.
ATTTACCAATTTTTTAAATAAAGGGAATATTTCGTTGCAACTTTCATAGATATTCGGGGTGCCTTCGACTCTGTACATATTCCTCTTCTACTTTCCCATTTAGAATCGTTAAATATTTAATCGTCATTTATAAATCTTATATCCTTTTTTTTTTAATTAGAATCATCATTGCCTAAATCATGCCTATGATATTGTCATTTCCGCCCATAATAGACACCTCGATTTCGCAGTCGCTTCTGTTAATAATACTCTTGAATCTCTTCACAATATCTTGAACTCTTGCTCATTTTTCCTTGCACCTGATAATTATAGAGCCCTAATTTTTCTTAGACGCCGCTCTGATCACTGTCCTGACATTTTAATCAATAGTGACATAATTCCTCTAGTCACGACTCTCATTTATTTAGCTCATATTTAAATACACAGTTTCAATAACAAAAAAATTACATATCACATATTATATTATATTTTGAGACAAATGTGAGGGGATACAATTAATGCATATTTAACACTTTGAATAACAAACATCCATAAATTTATCAACATATTAATCAAATAAAAAATTAGCTTATATAATTAAATAATATAATTTTAATTATATTGTTATTTTTTTTTTTTTTTTGTACATACTTATGATATTAAAATTGATTTTACTTTTTTAATTAAATTATTTTACTGTAATATACCTATAATATGTATGCCAAATTTAATTTAATATTTTATATCACTTATAAATACTTAATATTTAACATAATATTTTCAAAAACAATCAATGTTAATTAAAATATAAAAACGAATCATTGCAAAACAATATATTTTTCTTAACATTTTAAAGATAACATGGACTGTAATCGAAAATAAATAAAATAAATGTATTATTTGATACACTCAGTATCTAAAAGTTAATAATTAAATTCATTCTAATTGTACATGTAGTAAACTGATAAATATCATAAAAAGTACATTAGTTGATATTGAATACATTAATAAAAGTGCTAACATTATGTCTACAATTTATTAGTTAATTAACAATTCTAATTATATGGTTGATATAAAGCAACGATCACAGTTTCATTATTTAAAGTCGCATATCCAATACCAATTAATTTTGTGTCTTCCCAAATGATTTTATATACTGAAATAAAAAAAAAATTTATAAGTTCTCTCTCTATCTCTCTCTTTTTCTTTATACATGTATATATATATATATTAGGATGTCCGTTAATTTACAAATATTTTCGGACTAATATCGTAACCCCCTAAATTTTTTCCTTTTTATAAAGGAATACTCATCCTAAAATTTCAAACGTTTATGTATACATTAACCCATACCGCCGACCCTCTAAGTTTTGAAAATTCGTGTTTTTTGAAAATTTTACTTATTTTTCGATTTATCTAATTACACACAACTTCTAGAAAAAAATTTAATATATTAAAATAACCATAAAAGTATGTTCTACAAAATAGGTTATTTTCATTTTTTACCCACTACCCATTTTAAATGTACAAAATAACATAAATATGAAGAAAATACAAAATAATACGTATTTTTGAAAAACATCATATTCCTTAAAAATGTATATTTCATGTATGGTAAAATATAATTAACTATTTGGTTATATTAATTAAACAAATATATAGTATGAAACTAAATATGTTTATCATGTACTAAATTATTATTGTTGCTGACTAAATTTCCTTATTAACGCAAATGTCAAAATGTTACGACAGGTCGCTACAAACACAAAAATTGAAAATGTTCAAACAAATATCGTTATATATCATAATATAATAGGTACAGTATTCGAGTTTTCATGCACATTACATATTGTAACTTTATTTTTTCATTAAAAATTAATATTACTCTTTTTTATTACCTACTTATACTCTTACTCGCGCATTATTTTTTATTTAAAATGACTGTGTGCCTTAGAAATGACGACCGAATTTTTTTAGTTGGTAATATTGAGTCACAAATTCTCAGAGCAAAACTACCATCAAAACATCAAATTTTTCAGGTATTATTTTTTAATACTCGTCGTGTTAATTTATCTGTTCGGGAAGCCGCGAATCTAACCATACGAGAGTGTATAATTTTTTGGGTTAAGGCTAGGATTCCAACAAGATATGAGTCACATTGCGTCAACAAACTATTAAATTTATAAGAGGAATGGCGTTCTCTTCAAAAAAACATAAACAGAGTAGGAGAGACGTTTCGTGAACGAGAAAATAAATTTGTTGATGACTTAAACAATCTTTTTGATATTGCACGTGTAGACGCAATTGAGAGCATTAAAATAGAGGAAGATAGACAATTTCTAATACAACAACGACAACTTGGTCGACTGGGTTCTTTTGGGAACATTAATATGAAAACATCACAGAAGGAAGAACGATTTCGAAAACGAAAAATTGTAGAAGACGAAAGACGATCCCGTGTCTCAATTAAAACTATACCAAAAATTAATTCTAGAACGGTTGTTTCATGTGACGAAATTTCGAGTATTGGGGCTAAAAATGAAGACGGTCTTGAAACAGCCGACCTGGAAAATTAATTGATTTCAGACATTATAATAAAACGACGTGGAAAAAAAAATTTTATAACCGAAAAATTAGTTGCTGTTTTAGATCGATGCCAATTGAGTGTAAGAGACGCCGTATTTGTAATAGAAGCAGTAGCTGAAGCATTAGGACATGATATCGATGATCTAGTTACTAATCGGTCATCAATTTATGAATATCGTAAAATATTACGTAAGAATATTTCAGAAAGAATAAAAACCCAGTTTTGTGGAAACTTGCCAAATTTTGCTGTCGTCCATTGGGATGGAAAACTATTACCAGCTAATAATAATACAAACAATCGAGTAGAACGTTTACCAACCGTTGTTACAAGTGAAAATTTGGAACAGTTAATTGCTGTTCCTAAACTCAAACGTTCAACAGGTAAAGAACAGACATTGGCGGTTTGTAATGAATTACAAGATTGGGGTTTACCAACTATTGTGGAAGCATTATGTTGCGATACTATTGCTTCGAATACGGGACGATTTAATGGTGCTTGTGTTCTTATTGAAATGACTTTGGAGAAGAATCTCCTCTACCTTCCTTGTAGGCACCACATTTTTGAGCTTGTCTTACGGGCTGTGTTTGATTTAAAAATAAAACAAGTTACTACTAGTCCAGATATCCTTATGTTTAAAAAATTTAAAGAAAATTGGAGTATAATTAATACAGAAAAATGTATAAGTGGATTTACTAACCAAAAATGTCGGGTTGGTCTTGAAGACAAGAAAGAAGAAATTCTTAATTTTTTAAGTTCAAAATTACAAATTAAACAAGTTCGTGATGACTACAGGGAATTACTAGAACTTTCTGTTTTGTTTTTGGGTGGTGATGATTTGGCACAAATGTATAGCATAAAAATTCGTCCACCCGGAGCAATTCACCAGGCAAGGTGGATGGCGCGTGCTATATACTGTTTGAAAATGTTCATGTTGTGGGATCAATTTAAATTTCCAAAAATATCCAAAGCATCTCTTGGTGATATATGTGTATTTATTATTCACTTGTACATAAAAGTGTAGTTTGAATGTGTATCAGCAATAGGTGCACCGTATAATGACTTACAGTTTTTAAGAGATTTAAAATCATATAAAAGTATAGATCAGTCAATTTCAAAAGAAGCTTTCGCAAAATTTGCACACCATTTATGGTATTTGTCAGAGGAGACAGTTGGATTTGATTTTTTTGATGACAATATTCTAGTTGTTGTAAAGGAAAAAATGGTGGAAGCATCGCGATATCCAGCGAATACAAATTATTCCAAACAATTTGTTGCTAAAGAAATTGCCGATAAATTTATTGGTTTGTCTATTATTTTACCTAATATTGAAAATGAAAATATAATTTTTTTAGAATGTTGTCTTTATTAATTTTCAGAAAATGAAATAAATTACTTCATATCAGAGGCCAGTTTAAATATTTTTAACAGGTTCAAAATTAATAAAGAATTTTTGAAGAAAAATCCGAAAGAATGGCCATTTGATGAACATTATAAGAATGGAAAAAGGGCTCTAGGACACATTAAGGTTGTAAACAATACAGCAGAGAGGAATGTGAAACTTGCAAAAGATTTTAAAAATATTTTGACAACAAATGAGGAACAGCAACAATATATTTTACAATGTGTTCAAGCTCATCGACAATCATTTTCGAATACGACTAAAGAGATGCTAAAACAAAATGTAATAATATAAAAATTATAAATATCAGTTGGTATATCTAATGTTATTTTGTAAAATAATTTATAATTAAGATTTTTAAGATTAAAAAGTACTATTTTCAAGTTTCAAGGAATACTTCATAATATATATTAAGAAAACACTCAATCATTTTTAAAAATACGTATTATTTTGTATTTTTTCATATTTATGTTACTTTGTACATTTAAAATGGGTAGTGGGTAATAAATGAAAATAACCTTTTTTGTAGAGCATACTTTTATGATTATTTTAATATATTAATTTTTTTTCTAGAAGTTTTGTGTAATTAGATAAATCGAAAAATAAGTAAAATTTTCAAAAAAAAACACGAATTTTCAAAGCTTAGAGGGTCGGCGGCATTGGTTAATGTAAACATAAACGTTTGAAATTTTAAGATAAGTATTCCTTTATAAAAAGGAAAAAATTTAGGGGGTTACGAAGTTAATCCGAAAATATTTATAAATTAACGGACACCCTAATATATATATATATATATAAATATAAACATTTGGTTTTCACTTTAGAATAATAAAAGTATTTATCTATTAACTTATATTATATTACATAATAAACAAAATGACGTTATTTTGAAAAAAATTACATTACTGATATAATTTACCTATTGGTTCTTTATTGTTAGTGATATCTACTTCATCAGCGAGCCAATGTTCAAAAACTATTTCGGGAGTTAACGGATAATCGTTATTTTTATGCCAAAACTCATTTATTCCTTTGTGTTTCTCACAATCATTAATTGTCCTATTAATCATTTTAGACGCCAACTCCATCGCTTTAGAAGTTAGCTTAATGAATAATAAAACAAAAATTATAGATATTTTAAACTATTATTAAATGCATAATTTAATAAATTACTATCATTTGAAAGATTACGTATTAATCACACATATAGAAAATTCTTGGACGCTTTTTTAACTATCTAGTTATAATTATGAATTTACTGTATTTTTATTTTTCAATTTTTTGGTGGAGGAGAGTGGGGGGATAGATAAGATTAGGTTAGGCGTGAGTAGTTGCCGCTCTCGCAATGGTCTTGGTACATTTGGCTTCTCTGAGTCTGCGGCTTGCCGTCGTGTTCACGAACTGTCGGGGGACAGCCGAACCCCGACTACGGGTCGAAGGTCAGACTCTACTCATGGTAAAGTCCCTGAAGTACCTCGGAATTACGCTCAAGAACAAGGGGACAATGTTCAGTGCGCATTTACACCAGGTCGCTGAGAAGGCTCAGCGGGTGATGGCCGCCCTGAGCGGGTTGATGCCGTACGTCGGCGGACCGCAGGAGTGCAAGAAGCGCCTTCTCGTGAGCGTCGTGCAGTCAGTTCTCCTGTACGGCGCTCCGACATGGGCGTCCTCCCTGCGCTACGACACGCAGGATGTCTTGGCGTTGGCCGCGTTCCAACGACGGGCGGCCATCAGGTTTTAATCGCACATATTGAAAAAACTTGGCCACCTTTTTAACTATCTAGTAACAATTATATACTTGCTGTATTTTATTTTATTTTTTTATTTTTATTTTTTGGTGGGAAGCAGGAGTGAATCTTGAAATACAAAGTAGATGTTCGATAATACATTTTTCAATGTATTCTAAAAATTATATTAGACTGTAATGTTACTTTTCTCAACTTCTTTAAAAATATTAATAAAAATAATACATGTATATGTTAAAATTCAATAAAATTATTATTCATTCATTAAAATATTTGGATTAGCTAAAACCGAGTAGAACAGTAAACCTTACCTCGACCCTTGCCCCAACAAAAAACAACTTATATTTCCACAATATAAAGTAGAGAAAAATATAAGTCTTAAAATCAAATTAGCGTAGTATATAAAATATATGTGCACATGAGATATGTTTAGTTATAATAATTTCCAAAAATTTGAGATTGATATTAATTAATTCTAATTTATCAGTATTAAGTATGTAAATATACAACTCACATCTGGATCCAAAGTTAAACTACCTAAATGGCGAAATATACGTTCGTTCCTATGCAATTCAACCAAAGATTTTGAAAGAAAATCAAAATCTGAAAATAATGATAACATTTTTCTTGTGTTACGTTTAAACAATCTCTAATACCCCATGTATTTTTAAAATTTAATGAACATAAATGCAATATTACAACTACATTATTTATAAAAAAATTATTTTTTAAATATTAACTTTTCATAAGTCTCATATTGCTAATTTTAAGAATATCAAAGATAACAAATCGACCAATTGACTATAAATATAAAGTCATATAATTTATATGGTAACAGTGGTTATTGTAGGGGGACACACATTGAAAATGTCCCAATTTATATAATAGTTAGATAGGATTGTAAATTAGAAATATAACTATAAGACCAATTGAGTTTTAATTTCAAAAGTCTGTGGGAACGATTAAAATATGTGTAAAATACAGTTATTTAAATAACCAAAAATCAATTTAAAAAGTTAAGAATTGTGTTTTTAAAAGTAAAAATTAATTTAAATGTAAATTTAAAAAGTTTGAGTACGAATCTTCTGCAATTCCAAAAACTTAAATATTTTATTAATTGTTGATATTAATCACTTATGAACAGTATAAAAACTTTAGCCATTTACTCTGTGGAATTTGAACAAAAATTAGATCGATAAATGAGCTTGTGTCACCAAAAAGAAGTTTACGAATTTATGAACACATGGCCTAATCAGCTTTATAAACTGTAATGAACCCACAACTGAAAAATCATTCCATACCAATGTATAAAAACGTTTGGCGTCATTAAAGTAAATGACATGTTAATTTTTAATTCAACATATAACTAACAATTTCGTAATGTTTAAAACATATAATAAAATTATTTATATATATGTATTTCATAATTTTATATTTAATATATTTTGAAGTATAATAAAAATATTTATTTTTGTGATATAATAAAAATCTACTAAGACATATTTTATTACAGCTATTCAATACTGTCAGAGAACACATCTCTCAATTTATTATCATATATTAGAATAATATTTATATATAGTATTTAAATTGTAATGCGTTATAAGTGTACACTGATATATAGTTATTATAAGTTATGAATTATAAATTTTTATACTATTATAACCGGAATAAGTTGTAAAAGTTTAAATTATGTATTTTATTGTTATTATATGAATGTAAGTATGTCATATTATCTGGAAGCTTGACAATAAATAAAGAAATTTCAATTTATTAATTAATAATTTAATATGTATCGTTATGAATTTCATGAAATTATTTTCAATATATAAATATAAAAAAAATTATAATTAAATGAGTATCTTTGAATGAAATATGTAACTAAATAAATATTGCATGGGATGCTTATAATTAATTAAAATCTAAATCCCACCTCTATTACTTTTGCTCACATTGCACTGTGTTAATTTTTTTTTATTCTTTAGTTAAATTATTGTTACTTTTGATAATTTTTTATTTGTAAATTAATTCATTAAAAATTTAATAACCTACCAAGGTCTTGAGCCTGAATTGTAATTGGTAGTATTATAATAAACACAAACAAGTTCTCTTTTTTCATATTGAAACTGGAAATAAAATTTTTTTATTAACAATATGTAAACATTAAAGGCATATTCCAATTGTCACTTATAATTTATGATTTTGGTATTACGAATATTTAATACGATTTTATAATTGTAAATGCAAGATATTAAGTACTGATTAAATAGTATTGATTACGATAATTTTTTAAATATATAAGACTAAATGATATCATAAGTTTATAAGATATAAAAAGACATTCTAGACTCACAAGTAAAGAATACAGTGTAATTTAACTTAGTTTAAAACGTTGAAGAAACAAAAATCTAATAACTCGAAAATTCAGCAACAGGACATTCGTTGTAATACATTGAAAAATTATCAAATCTAAGTACATAATCTTCCATATTCATTAATTTGTATAATTGGTATAAACGCACTTATACAAACATTACATATAAACACAATTTTATACAATACCTACAAAAATTCGAGTTTCTCAGTTAATTTTTTTTCTATCCTAAAAAAATAAGATTAAATTACAGAAATCCCAAATATTTTTTTTTTTGTAATATTGAATTTATTAAGTTTCAATTTAATCGGTTTATTTGTAAACGTTCTGATAACTAATAACAATAAATATAATAAATAAATTTGTCACATGGAATGCTTCAATATATTTTAAGGTGCGTTTAGGGTGTTTAGATACATGCTTGTAAAAACCCATGCTATTTCTTGCTTGCGAGCCGCCAAACTGTACACCACCGCTTCGGAGTCCAGATGCGGCCAATTATTTACTACTCAAGTCAAAACGTTTAGATAATAATATCAATTGGGAAAAAAATAATTTGGCGATTGATATTTAATACCTACATAACGATTCGATAAGGTCTCCATCGACTACCGCTCACCACTGACAGGCGAAAACAACCAAACGATTAACTATAAAATATAAATTATGTTATTAGTTACCATTAGGCACTTGACTCTACTTATAAGTTATGTTATTTGTCGTTCTTAATTTGCATCAGTACGCTTTTGTCCTCAAAAACAATTATATTGTTAAAAATATAGACAAATTTATTATGACAAATAAAAAGTTTAAGTTTAATAAACAAACCGATCATGAACAAGGAATGTTGAATCAGTCACGTGACAGTATCAATAATTGTTATATTCTTAATGGTATATTTTTTATCGTGATCAAAGAAGAAAATAAAAACATATCTACTTAGTGTCAATTGTGTTTAGAAGGTATTCTATGACAAAAAATTCAATCGGAAATTTTCTATCATAATAGGTACATGTTGGTGTTTTTATATACCTGTATTTAAACTTATGAATAGAGATGTTATTTTTTATATTGATAAGTGATTTTTATAATGATAATTAGTAAATGATTTTGGCTGAACATTTTTAAAACTGTAAAGAAATTTGAAAAATGTAATACAATTGTTTAAATATATGCTATATACAACCCCATATCAATCCAATTTGTAAATTTAGACAGACTAACATAGCCTAAATTAAGGTAGTATATTTTAGGTAAATATACTTAGGTTGAAAAATATACTACAAATAATTAATGGTATAAATTATACCAGTAGAAATGTTAATTTTTCAGTCATTATATGACATAAAGGTAAAGTTTCATCATTATCAATTACAATGTATTTTTTCAAATTTTGTTTTTCCTAATGATGAATATCATCGCTGACACTTTAGTAATTTTATGACATTTTATAATAGTATAAAAAATTATCTTCTTTTTATCTAAATGAATTGTAATAATTTATTTATCTTTATCTAGATAAATTAATTTTTATCTTTATACAACACTGCATATATGTTCATTTTTTATTTTTTTATTTTATTACACAAATCATTTAAATAGCAACGTTATTAATTATGATGCACGAAATATGAAATCTTCGAAAAGCCTTCTTCAAAGAAATCTCGAAAAGTCGATAATCGTTGGTTTGTACCCTATTCACCGTTATTATCGAAAACGTACAAGATACACATCAACTTAGAGTATTGCAACTCTGTGAAATCGATTAAGTACATTTGTAAATATGTCAACAAAGGAATCGATACAGATGTTTTTGAAGTTAAAAAGGCAACCGCATCTATTTACAAAATTAACCAATGTCAATTATAGTAACGAAGCCGTATAGCCCATTTTGTCATTTCCTATTCATGAACGACATCCTACAATTGTTCATTTAGCAATGCACCTTAAAAATGAAAAAATTCTTCTCTAAAACATCAATCTACCACGACTTTGCTATGGAACCAGGCTAACAGTGAAAAAGATAATAAACAATATTATCGAGGCAACAATCATAAATAGACATTTTAAAGGAAGAATTTGTACTGTAGCCAAGAATTCCAACACATTCTAACAGATTTGTCTTTCGCTTAAAATGCTTGCAGTTTTGTTGCGGGTCGCCTTTGCAATGACCATTAACAAAGCTCATGGACAATCTTTACAAGTTTGTTAACTAAATTTGAAAAATCCATGCTTCTTGCATGGACAGCTCCATGTGGCATGCTCATGCGTCGGTAAACCTTTAAATTTGTTTATCTGCACATTAGAAGGAAAAACAAAAAAATTTTGTGTATTCTAAAGCATTTCAATAATATAATAAATTCTCTTGATATTTGATTTCGGTTAGAAGCGAAGGAACACAATTTTAACTATTAATGCTGTGTAATTCAACTAATTAATAATATAATGAAATGCTAGAGAATATTTTTTACAATATATTAGTATCACTTTTACAATGAATAAAATCAGAGCGTAAAATTGTATGCACTGCCATACCTCTTGTAATTTATAAAATTGAAAATTACTTAACTCTAAAGATTTACAATTATTTGTTAACTAAATGTGTAAACTACTGTTAAGAACCTTTTATTTTAATGTTAATAAAGTAATATAATATGTATAATATAATATTGACACAATGTAAATCCTTTGTAAGCACTATACGGCTGCCGTCGCTATCGTCCGTCCGGCTCGTCGTGGTCAATCGAGTATCGTGACTTTTTTGCAGTAGATTTTATATTAAATTAATTCACTATTCAACTACGAACTTTTTTTACCATAAAAGAATCCACTGCTAACTATAATAACCTATACAGGAAAACAACCTATACGAGAAATAACGACTAGTGGCAGCGGTTTTGCAGTAATTTCCTTTCAGTGAGAACTTCTTCGTACAACCATATTACAGTACCAGGATTTCTCAAAACCATTCAACGTTACAACAGATGCAAGCTACGTAGAAATAGGAGCTATTTTAAGGTAAAATAGGGTTAGAACTACCAATAGATTATGCTTCCTGCACCTTAAAAAAATCCGAACAAAATTACAACACTACGGAAAAAGAACGTTTGGCAATAATGTGGGCAGTCAAATAATTTCGTCCTCAACTGTTTTTTAACAGAAATTCATAATCGTTACAGACTATAAGCCTTTGATGTGGCTTTTTGGAATAAAAGATCCAGGAGCATAACTTGTGAGGTGGCAAATTCAACTAGAAGAGTACGAATATGAAATAATCTAAAAACCAGGTACTCAAAATACAAATTTAGACGCACTAAGTCGAATAGCACAAATTAAGTCAGTAACACAACCAAATAATTATCTCTCTAAAACATATGAAATATTTTCTAAAGATGTCCAAGGTAAAATAATTACAAATTCCAATGTCATAGAGGTACAAGGTGACTTATTTGAAACGCCCGAAGATATTGCTATAAGACATTAAGTGTTTAAGAATTTCGAAATGTCACAAGGGATAGCATTAGAGTTTAGATGTAAATTCGGACAAATTAATTTATTGAAAGAACAAAACAAAAACGTCACGGAAATTGCACATATCAAACACAACGAAATAGATATACTATATATAATCACAAAAGAAATTATCCAGCAAAAACTTACGTTGGAAAAACTTTTTAAGTCCATTATTAAACTTCAAAAATGCTATGAAGAAAACGAAATTCATAAGGCAGGATGACCTAGGATAAGTAGCGGACTCGATAATCTTAAATGGGAAGAAGTGAAAACTTCAAAAATAAAAGTCATTATTTATGTTAACATTGAATACTTTGAGGAAGAAAAGTTCAATATAATTGAAAAATTTCACAATGGACCACTTGGAGGCCATCAAGACGTTCCGAGAACAATTAAACGAATAAAACAATACCAATAATTGAAAGGATTAAAAACTGATATGAAAAACTTCATAGCTTCCTGCCAGTCATATCAGCGTAATAATAGTACAAATATAACAACCAGATAACCAATGGTAGTCACTACAACATCATCGAAATCATTCAAAAAAATATTCATAGATATTGTGGAACTAATAAAGACCTCAATAGAAAAAAACTAATATATTCTAACAATGCAAGATGATTTAACAATGTTTTCGATTTTTGTAGAGTTACTAAGTCATACAGCAAATACCATTGCCAAAGCTTTCGTTGAACACTATGTATGTCTTCATGGAACATCTGAACCGATACTTACAGATCAAGGTCCTAATTTTTTGGACAAAATTTTTAAAGCTTGCTGCAAACTACTTCAAATAGAGATATTCAAAACTATAGCTTACCATCCAAAATCTAACAGAGCTTTAGAGAGATCTCATAGTACACTATCGGAATATCTAAGACATTACGTCGATAAAAAAAAACAAAACTGGGGCAAGTATATAGCTTACACAATGTTTATATACAACAGTACGATACACACAACAACCGGATATAAACCATATAAGTTGATATACGGAAGACAAGTAGAAGTTCCTCATTTGTAAAGTCAGTTGTCTCAACTATACTATAACTATGATGACTACAGTCTTGAATTACGCAGAAAATTGCAAGAGTTTCATAAAATAGCTCGTGATAAGATTATAGAAACAAAACAAAAAGCAAAAACGACTTACGATAAAAATGAATTAATGAATAATAGCATAAATGTAAATAAAAGAGACAAGGTAAAAGTAAAAGATCATGTGCGAAAAGGGAAACTCAGCCCCAAATTGAAAAGACCATTTGAAGTTATTGACGTACATGATAATGAAAATGTGTCCATCTAACGCGGTTGAAAGGAAATACAAATTCATAAAAACGAATTAAAACAAATTAAAACCTTTTTCAGAATAAAAAAATAATAATATAATAATAATTATAACGTATATTGTTTCAGTTTGTGTAATTTCCTAGAAGCTGATACACAATTTACATTAAACTCCTATCACACATCAATCAGGAATGTATTTTCAACCGGTTGGGTGGCCTTCAGCTATCCAACTCGAACTGGAACCTATAAACATATATAAATATTACAAACTAAAATGAAAAACAATCACAAATTTATCGGATCACAAAACAGAACAGCGAATCCTGTGAATTGGGGAAGAAAACGAACATAGAATACATAGAGCAAATATGTTTACAGTATTATAATCAAGTAACTGAATTTTTAAGCGAAATTAATGTTAACAAAGAACGTGTAATAAAATTATTTAAAAACCAAGAACAAGCAATCAAAGAACCAGAAGAGGTTTAATTAATTTATTAGAGCGCATAGTCAATGTGTTATTTGATATATGTGTTGACACAGACGCTGAATACTTCCATAATAAAATTAAAGAGCTCGAAAATTCTAAATCTCATCTTCTACAAGTAACTGATACACAAACGCAAATTACACGCCCATTAATTAAGCGCATTACCCAGGATAGTATAAGTAAAACGGACAATGAACTTTCATCTAATATGGGGGGTGTTCAGAACCCATGTTTTAATATTAAGACAGTAATATAACAATATATATAATATAATATTATCACAATATAAATGCTTCGTATGCACTATACGACTGCCATCGCTATCGTCCGTCCGGCTCGTCATGGACAGTCTAGTATCAAGACGTTTACGCAGTAGATGTTATATTATTTTAATACCATTGTAATGATACGCACACATATCATAATTGTATTCACTGCTAACACAAATGTTATTAATGTTTTGATTTCTTTGTGTAAAATACCATATATAGCCATGTGACATTTTCTTTAAATAAAACATACTAACGCTTGGCCTTCTCGGAACACAGATTGTATTTTCAAATAATAATAAAAAAATATAACGCATATGTTTGAACCTAAACAAATAAGCAACACGGGCGAGAGATGCTGATCATCGGAATCAAAAATACAAATCAATCTTAAACATATATTCCACATGAACTTATAAAATGAAACTACGACGCAGAGGAATAACAAATAAAGGGTCTGTCCGATCAAAAAATAGTCAGTTGATTCAAATTAGAAATATAAAAGAAACAACTTACAGGAACGCATTTATGCGTATAAAAAAATAGAGGAAACCCACATACGGTTGTAATAAACAGAAACATACATACACGAAAATTAACCCAAAATGAAAGGTCGTAACGCCGACTATACACATATAGACACGACAAAAATATCTATTGTCAATATCAATCGATTGGACTGTTATTCAATCAGCATACTAAAGATATTATATAATATTCTATTATAAAGATATAATATACAAAATATCCAAGAGCACCTGATGATCTCGTCTTCTCGTTAGTGTGTGAGCACACTCCAACTACGAACCAGTACTCAAGACCAATTCTGTGTTCCGTGGAACATAGTTAGTTTTGCGAGATAACGTAATTCGAGTATTTGTTTATTTTATTCTGTCGGTGAATTCCCGTTGGAAGTGAAGTCACTGATCCAATCTTTTTCTCTTTTTTTTTTATCGTTTTAAATTATTTATGCAATCGTTCGTCTCTGCGGATACCAGTTAGACATCGAGCGCGAGCATAAGGTAAGAAATTTAATTATTTAACAATTTATTTCAGTGTATTGCCTTACATTTTTATTTATTATTTTTATAATTTTTTTATGTATCTTCACACAAAATATGCCTAAACAATTCTCGAATTCACCACCCCGTGAAAGACCCCTTATTCACTTTTCTTTTAGCCCCTTTATAACATTGAATTTAATTTTTTGTATTATTACACTATTCAACTACGACTCACAAAACAAATACTCTTCAGTAATAAAAGTGAGTGTATTTTCTTACCCTAAGGGTACCCACTATCAAATATAATAACATATACAGGAAAACCACTTATATGGTACATAATTTTAAATTTGGGACTATCATTTTAAATGTTTCTGTATTATGTTAAACTTAAATATGCAATAGTTTGGTGTAATCTATGAAGTTATTGGTATGATTAAATCATAGGACCAAAGAGAATTTCATAGGTAGTAGTTTTAAACACAGCCTCCGGACTGTGTCTCATCCATCCCGACATGAGTATGAGTATTGAATCCGCACAGGATATATTAGTGTAATGAGCTTCATGAGAAAATTAGATATAGTGTAAATATTTTAAATAAACTACGATTGAGTATAGTGGTGGTTCTATGATGAGATACTTTGATTTATTCATTGGTTAATTTATTGTGGAACTCAAGTTTATAACAGGTATACAAATATGTGAAATATAATTAATTTAATTTAAAGAAAATATTACGCTATAAAAGTTGAAGCTTGAAGAAAATACAAGCATTATTTACTTTCCAACGATTTTCAATTATATTTAAAAATTATTAATTTATAATACGTAGTTTAAATTGAAAATGCGATTTAGATAATTATTTTAACGTAAAAGATTATTTTGGAGTCTTTAAAAACCTAATATTATGCTTATTGCAATGATTTTACCTACATGTTTTTTTACACGTAATTTGTTACACGCTATAAATACAATATGTTAAACATCTGTATCACACTATATGAGTAAATAATATGTATACGTATGACTACATTTTTACGCGTACAACATTTTTACGTGAAATCGTGATAATTTATATTTTGTAAAAACAACAATAAATATTAATTAGAAAAATCGAAATTTATTTGTTGTCATCAATTAATATTTGTTAATAAATAGGAATTTATGATTCAAATTTGAACACGCAATTGATATTACTAATAATCCAAATATTGTAATAATAGGAGATTACCAAGTAGGGTATCACAAAGGGATACATTATCTCCCGTACTCTTCAACATTGCTCTGGAATCAGTATTAAGAAATGTGCAAAGAACTCCATAGATCTGGAAATTGGAGAACAAAATATGGTGATAGCAGCGTACGCAAATGATTAAATAATAGTGGGCGAACAGAAGATCAATAAGAAACACAGCAAATAAACAAATGGAGAAAAGAAAAAGTATAGAAATAAACATCAACAAAGACAAAATTAAATACCTGAATGTATCACGGAGACAACATGACAAAAATTCAATTTTGGTGGGAGCATATGACATTTGAAAAAGCATCTAAATTTAAATATCTGGGAGAAAACGTGAATGAAAGGGCAGATAGCCATAAAAAAATCAATCATAGTATAATAGCAGGGAATATATGCTATTTCTTACTAATACCGCTGTTCAAGTCAAAACTGCTATCAAAGAAAACAAAAATTAAGATATACAAAGCCCTGGTTAGGCCTATTCTTTATATGCATGTAGGGCGTAGGCATCAACGAAGGCACACGAGAAGAAACTAATGGCATTTGAGAGGAAAATTCCAAGAAAGATTTTCAAGCCTAAAAATAATACTGAAAACAATGAATACGAATGAAGGACGAACGCAAAACTAAGGGAATTGTTTAATAAAATCGATATAGTTAGAGTTCTAAAAAATCGAAAACTTAGCTGGACAGGACATGTGTGGAAAACTGAGGGGAAAATAGTAAACAAGGTCACAATGTGGAAGCCAGGTCGAACAAGATCAAGAGAAAGACCAAAACAGCGACGGAGAAGGTCAGAAAAGCTCCAAGGAATCAGAAATGGAGAAAGTTTAGCATTGGATAGGCGTGACAAGGCATAGTGGAAGTGGCGATGGGTCTTAACGGACTCGAATAAGCCAATAAGAAATTGGTATTTTAATTAATCTTTTTTTTATTGTTATTTAGGAAATAAAGTTTTATAAAAATACCATTAGTAGTACTTTTACAATTTTAGATAATAATGTTATGAATGAAATCAGAGCCTATACTCGTAATTGTATACACTACGATACTTTTTGTAAAGTACGAAATTAAAAATGACAAATCTAATTTGTAGGACTAATTTTTAACAATTATTTAAATTTGTTATATTATTTCAAAAAAAAAAAAATAAAATCGAAATGAGTAAGAAAATAATGAATTGTAGAAGACGAAAAATGTTTCGAATAGTAAAAAAAAAATTTACAATTTACAACTTTTTTTTGTATTCGACTTAAAACACTGGATTAATAGTTAGTAATAAATTCAATCATACATGTATGTTACAAAGCAATAAATGGTTTAGACCTTTCTAAGCAATATAGTATATACTAATGATAGGTCTAAAATTATAAAAAGTAATTAAATATAGATAGGATATACCAAATTAGTACCTATTACTGTTACCAAAACATAATATCATATAACAATCTTTGGAGCTTTTGCGACAACACAACGCTTCCCAGATTTTCTCCGACCATCATCTTAAAGCAAAAAACACACCTGGTTAAATAGTGAATGATCTTTAAATCCTCATATTTCATATAGGTTGAATGGTATTATGTATCCCTGAATACTATATTAATGCTGTATTATGTTAAACTATAATATGTAATAATTATCTGTTATCTATGTTGTCATGCATACGGTTCAATCGCAGGACCTAGGGAAATTTCTGAATAGTCTCCGGACTGTTACTTGTCCATTCTAACATAAGTATCAGTAGTGTCACCGTATCATTACTTTATAATTAAATATAGTGGTGGTTCTCTATTGAGTTATTTCGATTTATTAATTTGCTAATTTATCGTGGAACATAAGAAGCATAAAAATATTTAAAATAATAGATTAAAACTAAAGAAAAAAATACGTTGTAAAATTTGGAGCTTAGAGACATTACACGAACTATTTAATTTTCAATTATTTTCAATTATATTTTAAAATAATAAATTATAATACTAGATTTATATACAAAATATTATTTATTTTATTATTTATATTAATATTCTCACAGCTATGAACTGTTTATTAATACAATTAAAAGTTAATAATATTTTCTAGTATGAAAATCAATCAAACTCATAATACGAGTACATAAATAAAAATTAATAAAAGTTAAATAATAATTTTAAAAGTTAAAGTTTATAAATATTATACGTATTACTTTTTTTCAATGATTTTCAATTATATTTATAATTAATAAATAATAATACTTAGTTTTTATACAAAATACGACTTAAATAATTTTTTAACGTAAGATATTATTCTAGAAAGAAAATTTTCTATCATAAATGTTTTTTTGTACGGTGCTTTTGTAAACATATTATTTTGAACGTCTGCGTTTACTATATTTGTGTAAATAATACGCAGTGCATCTCATAGGTTTTGAGACTACAGTCACAGAGATTACAAAAATATATAAAAAATGTTTTAAGTTAGTTTTACATTCAAATTAATCATCATTATATTCTATACAACTTCTTGCGTGATCGTCCAATTTTTCCATATCGCATGAGAAGTCGGTTTCAGGAATTTGTTTAAACTTCTCGGTCACAGCTTTTTAAATTGTTTCAATGGTGACAAAATGGTCCCTCTTGAGCTTTGTCTTTATCTTTGAGAATAAGAAAAATTCTAAAGCAGGGGTAAGCAACCCACGGCCTCCGTATCAATTTTATGTGGCCCACGAGTAAAATTGACAATTAGTTTAAAAGCATTGTACGCGTTATCTTTGTTAATAAAAACTGGTATTTCTTACTAGAAGTTTATTGTACAATTATACAATAATAGACAAAATATATAAAAACATTGTACACGTTATCAGCGGTTTGTTTAACATCAATTTATTTACAGAGGCAATCTAAAACATTTTTGTAGAACTCGGCATTGACAGTTCTTCCAGGAGTACAAACTTTTTGTGCATAATCCCTTAAGAATCAAAAAAAAAACAATCAACATGGTCTTATTTTGAATTTTTGAAACCGAAATTCAGCAACACTGGACATAACTGACTGACCCTAAACTTTATTCAATATTTAGAACGTTTATGTAGCACTTTTTTCTAATTTGAAACAACATTTTATCGCAATTGGTTGTTCGACAATTTTTTCCATATTTAAATTATAACCGCAATCACAAACATACACTTACGCTGGATGTAATTACACTGCAGGAAATGATCCGATACACGTAAAACTTTGTACGAATTATTATGAGTTTTATCCTAATTACTTTCCAGAAAATCATAATGATCTCATAATTAGTTTTTAGAATGATTATCTCAAAACCTATGTAACATACTGTGTATGTGATAAAAATGCCACATGTACAAAATATGTACGCAAAACCGTAGCAAACTGTATTTTGTAAAAAAAAAGTTGACCGATAAAAAATATACAATACATTTAATTTAAAAGCCAAAATTGAATTTGTTACTATATTGTAATAATTTCATAATATAAACTTTACGATTCAAATTTTAACATGCTATTGATATTTATATCATTTTTTTTTTAATATTCTTAAATTGTAAATTTGGAATTTTCTCGTGCATTCTAAATATTTTAATTAAATTTTTGATATTACTCATTTGTTTAATTCCATCATAGAAATTTCAAGAAAATTTTTAGTTGAGTTTAAAACACCCAGAAAATATTAAACATTTATTAAAATAACAGTAGTCTAAATTGTGTTGAGAGCTAATATCACATTTGATTTATTATTAAGGTAATAACAATAAGGTTAACCATAATAATAATGAAATGGCTTTTAGCACCACACTTAAAGTAGTTTAAATGACTTATTAATTAAAACTATAAAGATTAAATGGCATTTGTTTTAGAATAAAATAGTTTATACTATATATTATAAATCAATTTTTTAAATTTAAATTAATTGGTGTTCAATATTATTATTTTTTGTTGATTATAGTTTTAATTGAAATACTGTACAAAAAAATATTTTTAGATTATTTAAAAAACATTATTTAGTAATAATTTAATTATCACTTCTTATAATCTATTAAGTATATTTTTATAGGGAAAACACACCATTAACTAAAATAAAAATCAAATTATTTCCTGTTTTTTTCAGTATCTAAAAAAATATTTGGAACTTCAAAAATGTACAGTGTGATCGAAAAGTCGCGCACACCAAAATAGAAGTGTTTCTAAATAGTAGTTGTGATAAATTATTTTTATCGGTTATTTCAAAATAGCACTACGGGATTCCCGACTTTTAATCTAGACGTCATTATTATATGTATTGATGATACGACGCTTTTAGTAGTGCTTTGATTATTGCTCTGTGAACATGTCGTTTTCCCAAGAGCAACATGTGTGTATTGTTGAACAGTATTTTGCTAGCCGTTCTTACACTTGTGTTATTGATAAATTTCGAGTGAAATATCCGAATGTAGCAGTACCTAACAATTCAACCATAACGAGATTAATCGCCCGTTTCCGTGAAACCGGATCAGTTTCAGACAAGAGAACCGGGAGACCTACCATTTTGACTGACGCTAATAAATACATGTTGCTCTTGGGAAATCGACATTTTCACAGAGCAATAATCAAAGCACTACTAAAAGCGTCGTATCATCAATACATATAATAATGATGTCTAGATTAAATGTCGGGAATACCCGTAGTGTTATTTTGAAATAACCGATAAAAATAATTTATCACAACTACTATTTAAAAACACTTCTATTTTGGTGTGCGCGACTTTTCGATCACCCTATCTAAAACAATATTAATAATAAACATTTAAATTCTTAAAATTATTACTCTTAAAGATGGGTTTTTTTTTTTTGTGAAAAACAGAGAGAAATATATAACATGTGTTTTATTATATTATATGATTTGAATACGTAATTTTATTTAAATTATTTATTCAAATCATTAAAAACTATAAATTAAATCATTAAAAATCAATGTATTTTCCATTATTTTATCTTAATTTTT
The DNA here is from genome assembly GCA_019022885.1 of Schlechtendalia chinensis. Classification (NCBI taxonomy): domain Eukaryota; kingdom Metazoa; phylum Arthropoda; class Insecta; order Hemiptera; family Aphididae; genus Schlechtendalia; species Schlechtendalia chinensis. Next base: position 56,910,674 of record CM032339.1, read on the forward strand.
ATACAAAAATAAATTTTGTTTAAATTTATACAGTTTCACAATTAATAACATATTATTAAAACCTAATATAAATATATAAATATTTTAATAATATTATAACTTCAAGATGTTTTTAATTTATTGTATTTAATTTACCCAAGTTTGTTTTTAAATGTAAAATATACATTAGAGTATTTTAAATTCCACTAGTCATGCAACCACAGAATTCAGGAACTGACCTAAATCCATTTTTATTAGATTTTAACCAAACCATTCTTACCCTATTTTGGGTGGTGATTTAATTTGACTATCTTGATTGAAAAATATAATAGTGACCTACATTTTTGTAAATTATTTAATATAATGGATAATTTTGTACCAATAATATATTTTTTAAATTCTTTCGTTTTAGTTTTTTAAATCTTATAAAAGAGATTCTTAAAAAAGAAAAATGTTCAAAGAAGTAGTTTAGATAAAAACTAAAAAAAATTTAAATGTAAAACTAGTTGTTATATTTAATAATTCATCATCATTTTTAGTTTAAAAATAAATTTAAAAAATAATATTATTAGTTATATATAAAAATAAATAAAAAATACATAACTTTTTTCCAAATATATAAATTTAACCTTTTTTATAAAAACTATTTTCTAAATAAATAAAATCCATATGATGAGTTATTTTTCTTTTAATTCATTATGAGATATGCATATTTGTTTTTTAAAACTATGTTTTTAATTTTAATAATCTAAATTTAAACAAAATTTTTAAAATAAACACTAAAATAATGTATAATAAAAAATAAAAACTAATACTCGTAATTAATAAATAAAAAGCTAAAGATAAATAAATATATATTTATATCTATTAAATAAAGCCATTGTGCATTAAAAAATCAAAAGTTATAGATTTGTTGAATAAAATTTGTTTATTGACTATCGATTTCGACTAAAATTTAACTTAACATGGTACATGATATCGCTTTTAAAAACAAATATAATATAAACACAGTCAATAGATTACATAGAAAAATTTAAAAAAAAATATATATATATGAATACTTAAACAATTAAACGAGGAAATAATATAGGATTTAAATTAATATAAACATCTAAGTACTCGTTTGATTTAAAAGTTGGTTAACCTAAATAATTAATTATTTATTTATAAAATAAATAATTTAGGAACAAAAGATAAACGAGTTAAAGTATCGCAAGTTACAAAAAGCTCAAAGACTAGTGAATTTTTCTCGTTATAACTGTCTGATATATCCACTCTATCTTAACCGTATGAAAAATATAAATAAAACTTCTAAGATCTAAATAAATGGATGTCGAAACCAGAGACATAAAAATTTGAATGAAAATCACTTGTTGAAAAAGGTTGGCGACCCTATGGATAGAACAAGTGCTTGTTGTAAATGAAAAGCAGAAATACAGACAATTTTATTTTAGTTATAATTGAGAATAAAACTATATTTATATTACTTAAACATAATTGAAATTAATAATTGATAATAAAATTATTAAAATTAAAATTAAAATAAATTGATTTTTTTTACGAATCGGGGATGACATATCAAATTAAAAAGATAAACATATACATAAATGTAATATAAAAAATGACATATATAAAAAAATTAATTAATAAATATTAATAAATTTAAATGAATTTAAAAACTAATATTATAGATTAATTAAAAAGTCAACAAATATAAGTAAAAATAAAACAACTAATTGCAAATAATAAATGCACAATAATTCCTTCACATTGTGTAACTCCAGTATTCTGCTATCTTAATGGCCCTGTTGTTTGCAAATTTCAAGTCTGCCATCTTGTATCTGGTTTAGCAAGTTGTTGAAAATTAGTAGATGTGCCATTTTCTGAACTTCTCCACCTTCACAATTCGTGTATTTCTTCACGTCGATTATTTCTCATTTGTTCAGGTTTTCACTCGTCCTTCCAACCTCTATACATAGGTGATTTAAATGATTTAAAGTTCTTCAGACCGTCCATTTATTGTAATGTCCGGAGATAATTTCTCTTCGATTTGTAGTTTGTTCTCTTCCACCCATAATTTTAATCTTTCTGTTCATGGGTTGTTCTCTAATTTCTTAAAACATTTTAAGAAGCTCTTTCGTGATTTTAGACAAAAATTTTCATTATGTTTACCAAATATTGGGTGCCTTTCATCTAAAATCTGTTTCGTCTGTTCAATTTCACTAGCAATTTGTCTACGAATATATAATGGCGCTATTTCTACTAGAGGATATAATTTCTTTACCGGTGTTGGCTTTAAGCAGCCTGTCATAATTCATGCAGTCTCATTTAATACGGTATCTGTTTAGTATGTACTGATAACTCCTATCCATAGTGGTCGAAATCACATCAAAATGTTGTTTAATTGCCGTTTTAAGTTCTTCTTTGTTTCTCGTCTTGTTTTCATAAACTTTTGACTTTAGGTATCCTCAAAGAAAATAGTCACAAGCCGAATGATCCAGGGAACGCGACGGCCACATATTCGGCGAGTTACGCGAAATTATTCGGCTACCAAAAAGTTTCTTTAAACAATCCATCGTGTCATTCGAAACATGGCATGTAGCGCTGTTTTGCTGAAACCATGTTCGTGTTAATTTTCGTCGTTTCTTAAACTCTGGTCGGATGAACTCGGTAAGCAGCTGCCGGTAGCGATCCCCGTTCACCGTGCCTTTGAAGAAGTAAGGACCGATTACGCCCCACGCCGCAATCCCCATTCATACCGTAACCTTCGGCGAATGGAGGGGCTTCTCCTGAATTATATGAGGATTATCTTCGCTTCAATAACGTAAATTTTGTTTATTAACATCGCCCTGTCGATATACATGTGCTTCGCCCATTATTAACGGAATTTCTCCCGAGTCAATCTTCGGTCATTTCTTCGCAAAACTTCATTCTGGTTGCGTAATCTGGGTGTAACAGTTAACTGGGTATACAAAATTTTAAACGAGTGATAATTTAAATCGAGATGCAGAATTCAGCGCACTGTACGATCGAATAAATTCAAATTTTTAGCATGCATTTGGGCAGATCGACTGGGACTTGCTTCAATTGCTGCGCGCACACGAGAAATAATAGGCGTTGTTCTCACTGTTTTCAGATCACCCGGCGGTTTTTTTTAGTCACTGTACTCACGAAAGTTTTTAACCCAGAGATGTAAATATGTTATCGTATGAACGGGAGTTGTGGGCCCTAATTTGAACTCTTTTCGGAAAACGTGCACAGTGAGTGTATACAAATCGTTATTACGAAAAAACCTTTCTACGGTGAACGCGCGTTGTTGCACCGTCCAGTCACCCATGCTGGCTTGTTACTAGCTCAAATTAAACCTTTCGTCCTCTTTCTAACGCGACTAAGATTATTTCTCTATGTTGAACACAGATGGTGCTACAGCGTTTTAAAATGTGGTAGATATCTATGCCGCACCCTTTAGCTGCTACTTTATGGGCGAATTTCTAGAAATAGAATAAATTAATATGGTTTTTACGATTTAAAAAGTACATACTATTTTTAATCAGATATGATAAATATCTGTTTACTGTACATTTTTTTTATGTCTCTTATATAAAAATTGCACAAAATCCACATAAATTAAAAAATGTATGATTTGTATAAAAATCAATAAAACAATCAACGTGTCTGTTACTGTAATAATAATCCATATTATATAACATAAATACTCATATTATTTACAAATAATTTCGTATTTACAATGTATCAATATAATATATAAGCGGATAATAAAATATAAAATTTTTAGTAGAAATAATCAAATTTAAATATGAAATCTGAATATCATTATTTTTGTTTCGCTAAATAACTTTTAATTCGAGATATCGAGTTATGTAGAAGTTGAGAACTGAATCCTGAAATATTTGTAAATAGACACGAAAGGAAAAAAAAATATTTTTAAACTGTTATTTTTATAAATTTCTTTTAATGTGAGTTTTTACATAATTAATACTACCCAAGTATATGATATTGTAATTGTAAATCATATGTTATATGAGATTTCTATTATTATATCATAAATGAATTAATTCATTATGGTACAATAATATAATTATTTTTAAATTATGTAATAACATAATCACCACTAAATTCAATCAACTACACATGACAAAAATATCCAATTTTTACTAGATGACGATCGAGTAAAACGTATTTAATGATAGATTTCAAACATATTGTGTCCGCCTTTTTAACATACGCGTCGATGAATAAATAATTCTTACGAATTCGTCTTATTTTAATTTGTTGGATTGAAAAACAAATCATGAAATATTTTATAACGTATATTTATTCACATAACTACAAGAAAATACTTGGTGTTCGTACACCATTTAGAATTGCTGTGTTCATTGGATTTCATTTTTTTTCAGATATGGCAAACTAATAAATATATATAGTTATAGCAGATATCTGATTTGACCAATTAGTGATTATGTAATATGAAGGTTTATACTCGATAATAGCAATAATGTATTCGATGGCATTAATCAGAAGAATCCATATGGTGAAGCATAACCGTACGGGTATGTCGAGTAGGAAGATAAATACGAAGAAGTATACGGAGCGGCTACCGAGTACGGGGCGACATATGGTGCGGCGTACGGTGCAGCGTACGGCGCGACGTACGGCGCTAGATATGGTGCTGCGTATGGTGCTGTATACGGCGCTGCATACGGTGCTGTGTATGCTGGAGCGTATGGAGAACTGATGAATGGAGCGTACAATCCACGTTTACTTCGGTCGGCGACGGGCTTGGCCGATGAGGATTTCACTTCTTCGGAGGCAACGGCGAAGCACATAAATATAGCGAGCAGAATGAAAGACGCCTAAAACAAAAAACATTCAATAATCGCATAGAACTCAATAAAACAAAAAAAGCCGCCAAGATCCAAACCATGGTATTATATTTGACTTGAGAGTTGCGTAACTTTGATCACAATGTTTTTACATCGCTAGATTAAGTGGAATACAATTGTACTATTCAACATATAAAACATAACTATTTCTGAAATAAACTACAAATTGTTTTTTGTCGTCTAAGCTCATTTTCGTCACTATGGGATCAATGTTATGTAATTTTAAAAATCAACGACTAATAAATAAATAATACGTATTTTACAATATGTTTAACGAATTGTCAATTGATGAAAAATAAATTCGAAAACTACATTCAATTTATTATTTTCTATGTGATACTTACTTGGAATTGCATGGTGATTTGGAATTTGACGGTTGTCTTGAGGGTTTAACGGTACGATCGAAGACAAACGATTGACTGTTAGCTATTATTCGTTTTCTAAACCCTTATATACTGTCAGTACGATCGTCCGACGCTCAATTGTTATTCCTCTCATACCAACAATTACAACACCATGTCACCACGATGCCAAAACAATAAATTATAACTATTGATAATCTGATAAAATAATAATGATTTCATACTTTACTGTATAGTGTTGTTCTTGACAAATATATGTATAATTGAAGGTAGGTATTCGAATGACTAGATTAATTAATTAGAATCATTAAATTCTAACATTGGTTACATATACTTCTTTAATTTTTATATTTGTACTTATATTTATAAAAAATAATATTTTAATTTTTGATTCATCATATTATTTTTCGTTGAACAAAATGTTGTTAATTGTAGCAAATGTCTTCAAAAATAAACCACACTTGAGAAAATATTTTTTAAGAAAAATTCTATATATACAATTATTTTACAACGACTCTCTCTATATATATAATATATATTTATATATATATATATATATATATATACATTTATGTTAAGGTTTTACATCAGTCATCTTAATTTTCTTAAAATCGAGATTATTTGCTACGAATATACTGTTCGTGCATCTAATAAAAACGCAAAAGAATTTGAAATTTGTACACACAAATTTTAAAATAAAAATGGCATTGTCTTGTGAACGCATAAAATTATAAAATAAAATTCAATATTTTGTATTACGAAACAATATTTTAACGATTTTTTAATTCTTATCTGTTTATGCTTGTATGTGTATACCAATTATTGTTTATTAGAATGTTAATTTGGATAATTTTTCATTGTAACATTGTTATTAAAATATTTTATGTACCAGAATATGTATTAATCATTTTATGTTTATATTTATTTTCATGCAATCGTATATTCATATTTAAAATCGAAATATATGTATTCATTGGTTGACATGTATTCATTTCACACGTAATAATTTATAACATTTTAATAATTAATGATTTTTCTTAAAACATTGTTCTAAATTGTATTTATGTGTATACTTTAATATGTATAATTATATTACAGGTTGAAATAATACCAATAAAAATCAATATATTATAAAATTTCTTATTATATATGGTTATTCATATATTGATATAATTCGAAACTTAAAAAATTATGAAAGTTCGTTATATACTTTTATTTTTAATAATATTCAAGAAATAAAATATAACAATAATTATTACTTAAAATTACGGTTTACTTACATACATTTCCCCAACCACACCCATTTCGATTTTCAAATTTTTTTTATGCCAACATTTAGTACGTAATTTGTATAAATTTGTGTACCCATTCCTGGAATTTGTACGGCACCGAAACATTGAAAAAAATTGATTTTAGTATGGGTGGGGATGAGAAAACGTTTCTAAAAAACAATTCTTAGATTTTCTTTATGCTAACATTTACTATGTAATTTGTATGAATTTACACTTTTTATTTTGCTTTCTGTGCTTTGGACCGCTAGATTTTAAAGTTCTAAATTTGTCCTTCTAATAACTTTGATTTGTCCGTCTCTGTTTTTATAATAATATTAATTGTAATAATAATAATATATTATAAATAGTTTATTATATTATTATATTCACTGAACTCAATATAATATGTATTGAGTTCAGTGATTATATTATTATATTACTAGCCGTATTACCCGTCGTTTTAAATATCATTTATCTTTAAAAACTCTTTTGTAAACAACATAGCAATTTCGTGAATCTTCGTTTGCTCCAGTGTTTAATATTTACATATTCTACTTTTAATTATTAATTTTAATCGAGTCTCCATATCATAAAACAAAACCACTGACCAAATTTCAAACTTATAACTTCATCTACTAGATGATTTTTTTATATTTTTAACTCTTTTAACCTTTTTAACCCTCTTAATGGTTGAATTTTGAAAAATCCTTTCTTAGCAGATGTCTAAATCATAATAGTTATATGAGTGCCAAATTTTAGCTTGATCCCTCCAATAGTTTGAACTGTACATTGATAGATCAGTTAGTTAGTCAGGTTTTTCTTTTAAATATATAAATTATATATTATTATGTTATTATGGCTAGTGTTATATTGGTTTAGGTATGTTCTCGTAATTGTTTGTGACTAATGACTAAAAAAATTAATAAATAAACATTAATTAAATAGATTATTATAAGATCGTATAAACATTCAAAATACGATAACTTCGAAACCAGAAGTTAAAATTGTGCTCGACACTTAGTCCGACCAGAAAAATCTAATTAATTAATTAATTATTAATAACTATCCACAACATCCACTAATCGCTGTTTTTTTTTACAACTGTGTTTATAACTGAAAATTAGTAATTAATTATTATTTAAATGATTACAAAGTATAAACTTACAATTTTAATTTTACACAATAGAAATATTGTAAAAAGTAACTGTTATTATAATTAATTTATAATTATTAAAAATATTTGTTAATAAACGAATTACTATTTATAGTAATTGATTTTTTTTCACATATACATATTTATCTATTCTTATCTACATTTGTTTGTGATTTACAGTTTCAAACCAAGTTTTTAAACATCATAAAATAATTATTGTCAATGAAAAAAAAAAGTTTAGAGTAGTTTATGATATACGTAATATTATAAAACAGTATTATATTATTATTATTTCGTATGGAGTTTAAGCAGCACACAATTTCCCTATTCACAGTAATGGTTAATTTACAATATAAGATATAAGATATAAAATGTGTGAAAGGTCAACAAAGATAAAAGTTTATTATAAATGAATAAATATATAAAAAAACAAATAAATTTGAATATAAAATGACAATTAATATTAATATTACAACATGTTTTAGACGCTACATAACCACTTTTTAATGGATTCTGAATATGAAACAACAAAACCAAAATCAATTTTTCTCAAAGTTCCGGTACCGTACAAATTCCGGGAATGAGCATACAAATTTATACAAATTACGTACTAAATGTTGGCATAAAGAAAATCTAAGAATTGTTGTTTTTTTACAATGGGTGGGGCTGAGGAAACGTTTCCCCAGCCCCACCTGTACTAAAATCAATTTTTTTCAATGTTCCGGTGCCATACAAATTCTGGGAATGGGCATATAAATTCATACAAATTACGTATTAAATGTTGGTATAAAAAAAATTTGAAACTTACGTATTGAAACTTAGCGTATTGATTATTAATACGTTTTAATGCATTTTAAAAAATATATATTGAAAGTATAAAGTCTTGAAATTAATAATATCCAAAAATGCGTAACTAATTAAATAATATGAATTACATTATTGCATTCCTTGGACTGAACATTTTCCATATCTCCATTTAAATATGTTTAGAAATACATTTTAAAGTTGTATTTGAAAATTAAAATTGTAAATTATATTCACAACAAATAATTAAACGCATTCTATTAAATATCGTATACACAAGTATACTTGTATATTAGGGACCTAACTGTTTCAGTAAATTGTTCATCTTATATCATATGAAAATATGTCATCTTGGCAACATGGATATTTTCGAAAAATACATCAATAAAAATTAAATATTTTTAATCATTTAAAAAAATTCAAACACAAAATGTGTTTTCCATTAAATTAAGATGTTAGAGTCAGAATATACAAAGTAGTAGTTTAAATTTTGTGAAATTATTCATTAAATTAAAAAATCGTATCACAGTTCCATACTTCTATAATTAACTATTGAATATTAACGCAACAACGTTAACAATATTAACGCGTCAACGAAATGGGTAAAAGAAAATATAAAATATAATATTATATACTTATAGATACTAAAAAGTCGAAAGGTTAGGGTCAATAGACTTGAATATTTTAAAGAAACATTTCATATATCAAATATATGGTGTTATGATAGAAAAAAAATATCGATTGTTAAATGAAAACTGGACGTCAGGAATCGCATCGCAAGGTCATCACAATAAAAGTAATAGAAACAAAATGTTATAATATTATAAACTACAATCCCTATAAAATGCACAGAGAATTCTTAATGTGTGTTGTAGTAATACACAATAATATTAAAATAATTTCTTTTTTCTATAAAAAGCAATACCTCGTTGAATTTTTTTTTTTTGTAATTAAACATTATACACATTCACACTTTAAGGATGCTTTAACTTTTAAGTATAAAAATGTCATATACAAAATAATGTTCACATTATATATCTTCTTGCCAGAATAATGAAAATTTACATGTGTTTTAGGAAATTTTCAGTTTAGAAATACGCAATTTTGAAAACAAAAAAGTATACAATTGTATAGTGTATATCAATTACCCAATTCCGTATTATTAGTAATCATTTATGTATTGAGATCATTGATCATTTTTTGATACAAACAGTGCCAGATTTAGAAATTTGAAGGCCCTAGGCCCATCTTTAGTGGTGGCCCATTTATTAGTTACATATATCTGATATTAGTACTTTATAATATCCAGGCCCTGAATACAGTAAATATTTCATTATTTTTAAAATAATGTTATATATAAACAACGCAATAAAAACATTTAAGTATTGATATTCTAATATTTAGGTTGGTACTTATTCATCACCACGTTTTTTATTAAAATTGCATATCTTCATTTTAAATGCTTTTTACGTTATCTGTTAAATATTTATTTTCAATAAAATATATTCAAACGTAAAAATATATTCTTACCATTGTACTACACAAAAATAATAAGAGTGTACTAATTCAAAACTGATGTTATGTCGTAGCGGTTTAGTAGCAATAACATTTATAAAAACATACAAGTAAATAGGATTGAAATATTTTAGGTACTTTAACCACCATATTTTTTTTCCAATAGTTCAACCAAAAATGTATTTTGAATATTTGGTAAAAATTATCAATTATTTACTTATTTTCTTTTGATTTTTAAGTTCAACCCAAATCGAACTTATTAAAATAATAAAGAATCCAAACCAAACATTACAACATCTAAGTACTCATTTGATTTAATAGTTAGATAACCTAAATTATATAATTATTAATTCATATATAATAATATATGTATTTAGTATTTAAAATCAATTTTTTTTTTATAAAGTTTTATAATACGATTTTCATATCATAGCATCATATGTACTAACAAGGATCAAGAGATTAAAATCAATACAATGTAAATGAATACTTACATATTACATAATACATTATTTTAATCTATTGAGCCTTTAACGAATACTATTTTCATGACTATCACTGTAACCATAGTTGCGATAAAACATTACTTTGTAATAATACAAATAATAGTACGAATAATTTTGTAACTAATTTACCAAGTACTAAGATATTATCAATGATGACAAAATAATTTTTTTTGGTTCCAAATGCTACGAACATTTATATGAATAATGTATAAATATATTCCTCGTATCCCACTTCCAACACTGAAAACCAGTCAGGTTTTACTAATCGTTAATTCTTTAAGTCTTTATAAACAATAAAAATCGCTATTTATTTAGAAGGAAATTATTTGTGAATAATTCTTATTACATCAAACATTACATTTATAAACAATAAATAAAACAGAAAATATGTCATTAATATTCGTATTGCTGCGGATTGCAATAAAACATTATTATCTATCCTAAAAATGGAATTTATTTTATTTTATTTATTAAAAATAAATTTTTTTTCGACAAATTCTGTTCAAATTTCATTTTTCTTGGTTTGATATTGGAATCAAACTATTTTGTATGTAGTTCAAATATTTCCAGTTATAAGTTTGATTTTCGAACGAATCGAACCACCCGTGTTTGGTTCTGTTTGAAAATCGAACAGTTAGTGACATCGCCAGTTTTTTAAATATCCTTAGTAGTACCATGCGTGTACCACTGGATCATGTCGTACGTGTAAAATGTATAGGAAAAAAATATAACGAATAAAACAACAATTATGAGAAAAATTAGGATTTTATTTACATTTCAACAGGACATTATACATATATATTTTTAAATATATTTTAATTACGGTTAATTTTTTTTTTTATTCCAATTATTTCGTTATAATAGTACACTTGAGAGTTGACATCGTGTTTCTTGCGGGCGTCATATGAGGGGTGTTCATGGGTAATAAGTGTATGGAGAAGCCAAAGTCTTAGCTACGTACGGGTAGGTGGTGTAAGAGGAGACGTATGGGGAGGCATATGGGGAAGCAACTGCATACGAGCTGGCGGCGTACGGGGCGGCTACGTACGGGGTGGCAGCGTACGGGGTGGCGGCGTAAGGGGCGGCGGCGTACGGGGCGGCTACGTACGAGGCGGCGGCGTACGGGGTGGCGGCATATGGTGCCGCTACGTAAGGGGAAGCGACCAGCGGGGCGATCAAACCCCGTTTGCTTCGGTCCGCGGCAGATGGAGACGACGTTTTGTCTTCTTCGGCAGCGATCACGAAACATATGACCATAGCGATCAGAGCAAAAGATACCTGAGACACAATATTATTACTGTATATATACATATATATATATATTTATATATAAACTCGAATAGTTTTAGGTATCTGCTAAATAATATAATATTATGAAATCAATTTGAAAAGTATAACAATAGATGACGATAAATAATATATCAGACATTAGTTATTAGGTGTTATCAGGCACCGAGTTATATAAAATAATGTCAATATTTTCATTGCATATAGTACGATATTACGATTATACACATAACAAAATAGGTGTCTTTTTTTAACGATTTTTTTCAACAACAGATGTGAGTAATTCAAACTCTTTGAGAAAAAAAACGAAATGTAATAGGAAAGCATAATAATCGAAATTCTCAACTGTCGTACAATTTGAACTCGTATTGTGATGACTTACTTGAAATTGCATTGTGATTTGTTGGAATATCAACTGGATGTCTGGTGAATGAATGATGCACGACTGAAGACAGACGAATGACTGATACTAACCATTGATCAAAGGATCGGTTTTATACCATTCGTTTGGCCTAGTCCTGGTGACGCCCAATTATCATTCTGAACGTAATATTCATATCCAGTTACAATGACCAACACCAATGCCAAAATATTAATAAATGATAAATTATTAAAATACGTAATGTTACAAAATGCAATTGAAATTATAATTTTTTAAACTTCAATTCCTATTTCAATTGTTTTCTTTTTCACTAGACCTTATTATAAAACGATATTGAACACAACATGCGTTGTTGAAAATTAGTTTCCGAGTTATTCTTCCATCATGTCAGATCGACGATTCACAAACCCCCACGAACTCTTTCCACTTAAATCGGATTGCAATCTCAATCAATTTGTTAATTAATACATTTAATTTACCGCAAAAATATATGATTTTATGATTATGTGTATGTGAAAATAATGTTATGGATATTTAATACCAATGCCCTAGTATCCTATTATCATACATATTATATTACATATTATACGTGGCGTACAAATTTATCTAATAGAGAATTTGTTATTAATTCATTTTTCACAAAGTTTTTCGACCTTAGTCAATTAAAATAATAAGATTTTTCATTATTTATCACTATTGCCTCAAATAGCATTTTTTACCTGAAAACTGACTTTTTCAATTGCGTTGTGTCATTTTTACACTTTATAAACTATAACTTGTAGATATTCAATTCATATATCTGAATAATATATTCATATAAATATAAAAAGAATACCCCGAATACTACTGTTATTTATAACTGCGTATATTTGATATATTTCAAGGCTTTGATTTTTGGAACGGTGACGAATTTGGAATGAAAAAATAAACATTTAAAATGTTTAAAAAACGACTGCCAAAATATTTCAATTAACCTATGCGTTCACTTTTTTAATCATATTATTACATAGACAGACCATAATCGACCTATCTATCATACCACGTCTAAAAATATCATTCGAATATACACGCGAGATATTTATTATTCAACGATCGTCGTCTGATAAACACAATAACTGTTCTTTATGATTACGTTTGAAAGTGACCATCAGAGTGAGTGGAAGGCTAAACAAACTTGAACGGAATACTTAAATAAAATTATTGAATTATTATCATTATCATTATTGAACTACAATGTTTAATTGAAATTGTTATATTTTAAACGAAATTAATGTTACATTGTAAAATGAAAATAATCGATAGGTACATATTGTTAATTAAATCGTAGTTATAGCCAGTATCAATATTGGGTAACCAATATAAAATTAAATAACAACTTTCCCCATCACAAACAAGAAGAAATATAATTTTTAAATTTCACTTTTTTTGCTGATGAAGATCCATACTCCATAAACAATAAAATTCTGAGATCTTAAACATTACAGTAAAATTATCAGCTAAGTGTTTTTCGCTATATTGAAAATGTAATACCATGCAAACTGTATTTTTTAATTTCAAATATTTAGATATATACTTCAATTAATATTTATATTAATGTCAAAATAACTGCAATAATGAAAAAATAAAAATGTATTCATTTCGGCCTTTTAAATTTATCTATATCAAAAATTTATAAATAATAGGCGAGTTGCGTGTTAAATTAATGTCTACTTTTATTTCCAAAAAATCTATTTATTATAAAATACATATATTTAATAGAATAATAAATATTATATTAAGCTTATTGTTATAATTTGTTTTCTGTCAAGTTTTTTCATGAAAAAGGTTTTAATATTTTATACACTTAAAGTAAATGAACTATTACGCATGTGTAATTTAATTGTAAAAACACGTTTATCCGTGTGAAATATTTACAATAATTTTACACTCGATTTTACACTAATGATATAAGTTCAAAAGTGAAATTTATTTTTAATTAGTTACAAATAAACGCGCATATTATTATAAATGTTAAATATATGACGTGAATCAGACGCGTGCAATATGTTTATTTTGTTATGTTATTTGTAAATAAGCTAACTAAATTACAAATATTCTTCTTATTTTATTAATATTATTATTATTATTATTATTAGTATTATTCCAATTCAACCATCGCAATGTTTTTATTTTATTTCGAAATATACATTTATTATGAGCCGCAAGTAATGATCATGATCGGAACATATCACGGTATCTCGAATTTCACGATAACGAAATAAAACGCATGATGACAAATGTATTGAAATGG